>SJXQ01002115.1:96778-183055 GCA_006408695.1 Aepyceros melampus
TTTTTTTTTACAAAATGTTGGTGTAGCATAATAAAATTATTTTGACAGCTTCAATGCCAAAATGTGAAGTTTCTACTTAAACTGTTTTCCCTTTAGAGAAGTATGAGTGTGAATCAGAAGTGATTATATTAATTAATAAATGCCACATCCCCCTCTGCATAATGCTTGTTTATCATCCACTCTATGGATCCACTAACCTTTCATGTAATTGATTTTTCTGTAATTTATATTTCACAATAATACATGTGAAATATTTAATTGTACCACTGAGCATGAAGAACTTTATCAATCCTGGTATAGGCATAATAGATATTTAGAACAAATGATTTTGTAGTTGTTTTCCTCTGCAATGAACTGCCTAAGTTATTGCTCTCGTCGTTATTTTATGTGTCAGAATTTATCAGTGACAAAAGAATTTCTGATTTAAAGAGGAAAAAGCAGCAAATATGAGATAATTAAACTAAGGAAGAATATTAAAATGTTTGGCTAGTTGCTAATTCAGTGGAGATAAATATGATCTCTGGAGATGTTCAGTATGATCTAATACTGCAACCTTCTGCCCAAAGTGCAACATTGCAGTAACAGCCCTGCCAAATGTTCAGTGTTTTCATTTATACCTAATAATATTGATCAAAATATCCCTTACAATAATACTCAGAAATGCACACATATACATATCGGGAGCTTCAAAAAAAAAAAAAAAAAGCAAACAAACAAATGACATTTTCAACGGCAACTCTTTTGACAAATAACTGAAAATTCTGGGGGGAAAATGCAAAAAAAATAGATTTAATAATTAAAAAAAGAAAACTTTTTCTTGTGTATTAGAGTACAGTTGATGAATATGCATTCATGTTTTGCTGCTGCTGCTGCTAAGTCTCTTCAGTCATGTTTGACTCTGTGCAAACTCATAGATGGCAGCCCACCAGACTCCCTTGTCCCTGGGATTCTCCAGGCAAGAACACTGGAGTGGGGTGCCATTCCTTTCTCCAATGCAGGAAAGTGAAAAGTGAAAATGAAGTCACTCAGTAGTGTCCAACTCAGTCACCCATGGACTGCAGCCCACCAGGCTCCTCCATCCATGAGATTTTCCAGGCAAGAGTCCTGGAGTGGGTTGCCATTGCCTTCTCCAGTTTTGATGCTACAATGAATATGCATTCATGTTTTGCTGCTGCTGCTGCTGCTGCTGCTGCTAAGTCTCTTCAGTCATGTTTGACTCTGTGCAAACTCATAGATGGCAGCCCACCAGACTCTGTTGTCCCTGGGATTCTCCAGGCAAGAACACTGGAGTGGGGTGCCATTCCTTTCTCCAATGCAGGAGAGTGAAAAGTGAAAGTGAATCACTCAGTAGTGTCCAACTCTTAGTCACCCATGGACTGCAGCCCATCAGGCTCCTCCATCCATGAGATTTTCCAGGCAAGAGTCCTGGAGTGGGTTGCCATTGCCTTCTCCAGTTTTGATGCTACATACTTTAAAATAGACAGATTTAACATATATTTAGGGATTTCCCAGGTGGCTCTGTGGTGAAGAATCTGCCTGTCAATCCAGGAGACACAAGAGAAGTATGTTTGATCCCTGGGTCAGGAAGATCCTCTGGAGTAGAAAATGGCAACCCACTTTGGTATTCTTGTCTGGATAATTCCATGACCAGAGTAGCCTGGCAGGCTGCAGTCCATGAAGTTACAAAGAGTCAGACATAACTAAACACACCCACAAAATAGCAACAACAGAAACTTATATTAATCCTACTCAATTCACTGACTCCTAAATCAGAGATAGAATATCATATTAGGTTGGCCAAAAAGTTCCTTTGGGTTTCCATAAGCTGTTGCAGGAAAATCCAATTGAAGTTTTTAGGATCTTTGTGAATGTATGCAGACAGGGCAATTTATTTGATAACTTCAGATATCAAAAGGAAAGGTTAGACTACTTACAGTTCCTGAAGAAGTTGGGCTTGGAGTGGCATAATTTAGAACACAGGATAAACATTTCTTCACCTACTCATGTAAGGAGTGTGTGGATCTGAAAACAAGTAGATAGAAAGGGGAGATGAAAAAGAAACTAGTCAAGACATCCTTATGATGATCATGGCAGTGCACACATAGGCCACCATATTTCCCCAATCATAAAGAAACAACTAAAGTACGTACAGTGGAGCACTTCTTTCACTTTCTTATTCAAAATGTGCAGCCATGAATAGTAATTAAACATGGTTTCTAGAAATTACAATGTAAGAAGAAATGCACAGCTTATGTAGTAGGCAAAATTTTAGAAATGATTTTAATAACTCTCACCCTTGCGTAAGTTCTAACCTCATTGATTGTGGATGGAACCTGTGAATATGTTCAGTATCATCCCTGTGTTATGGAGAATTGTGAGACAGAGAGAGGTTGTTGTTGTTCCGTTGTTATGTCGTATCTGACTCTTTGTGACTCCATGGACTGTAGCCCACCCCGGTCCTCTGTCCATGAAATTTCCCAGGCAAGAATACTGGAATGGGTTGCCATTTCCTTCTCCAGGGGATCTTCCCAGTCTAAAGATCAAACCTGCCTCTCCTGCATTGTCAGGCAGATGCTTTACCACTATACCACTTGGGAAGCCCATTGCTACTTACATAATTCAATTACACTACATTAATATCAGTCTCAGAAAACTATTTATTCACCTTCCAGTATCTTTTATTTTTTTATAACTGATTAACCACCAGATTAGAATTTGCATGCCTTTCTAATCAGCAGATTTTTCCTCCCTCTTGGAGGTTTGGCCTAGCACTCTGCTAATGTGTCCCATGTCATCTAGAAGGTAGTGTTTTTGGAACATTTGTTTCATTATACTGCAGTTGTTAGCTTACTCTCATCATCCCTCCCAACCTGCAAAAGTCCATGCATTTCTACACCCAGAGCAATTCACATAGTGAATTGTTCATGGTAAAAATATAATGTCTTTTATTCCTATTTTTTAAATTGAAGTCTAATTGATATACAATACTATATTAGTTTCAGGTGTATAACCCAGGGTTCAATTTTTTTTATAAAGCATATGTTATATAGAATTAATACAAAATAATGGCTATATTTCCCTGTGATGTACAATGTATCCTTATTGATTACTTATTTTTGGCTGGGTTGGGTCTTATTTGCTGTGCAAGCTTTTCTGCACCATGCCAGGCTTCCCTGTTCTTCACTGTCTCCCAGAGTTTGCTCAAATTTATGTCCATTGAGTCAGAGAGATTATCTGGGTGGAATTAATTGAATCATATGAGTCCTGTATAACCAGAAAGTTTTCTCTAGAGAGTGGCAGAAAGAGAAATCATAGAGCATAAGAATGGTTCAAGACAACGCTGATGGCTTTGAAGATAGAGGAGAGGGTTCACATTGACCTAGAGATATTAACAATGTTTCCTTCAATTTGACTAAACTTTAGAGAGTTTTTTTTTTTTTTTAAATCTATAGGTCCCTGACCTTTAAAATAAGAGCACTAATTTCAGAAAATGTAATTACAGATTCTTCCTCTGCCCTTTTTGAGATATAAGTGTTTCACAACTCAGAAATGTTTTCCTCAAGGACTTACCAGTCATCCCTTCTAAATGTAATCATCTAAGCAGATATCAAAAAAAGAAGAAAAAAGGAAGATAAGCACCTCTACCTCCCAGTTTCTGTGGGAGGTGGGAGCCTGACTTGAATAAGCAGCAATTGCAAACTACTCCTCCCACTGGATTTCCCTGGTGTCTCAGTGGTAAAGAATTCTCCTGCCAATGCAGGAGACTCAGGAGGTTCCCTAGGGGAGGAAATGGCAACTCACCCCAGCATTTTGGCCTGGGAAACCCCATAGATAGAGGAGCCTGGTGGGCTACAGTCCATGGGTTGCAAGAGCTGGACAGGTGGAGTGACTGAACAGTAACAGCAACAGCTTCTCCCTTAACCTTAACCAGTACTGTTCCTTTAGCTCACCAATGTCTTTAAAAATCTTCATTGCTTTTGTTACAGCAGAAATCAATTCAAGATCTTTCCTGTGTTTCTCTTACCACAATCATCTTGAAAATTCTTCCTTGCATGTTTAACTGATCATATACAATTTTTCTTTTACAGCATGCAAGGGCTAGAGAATGGTATCTAGGAGCTGGGAGAGATGTCCTGCCAACAGCCAACCAGCAAATGAGGACCTCAGTCTTTTAGGGACAAGGAGCTAAATTATATCAAATCCAAATTAGCTTGAAGGGAGTCCTTCTCTAGAGCATCAAGATAAGAACTCAACTATGCTTACATCTTGATTTTGGTCTTGTGAGACCCTAACTGAGAACTCAACTGAGTCCACCTAAATGTCCAACCTACAACATTATATAAGCTACTATATTTGTGGCACTTTTTCACGAGCAATAGAAAATAAATACACTTCCCTTGAACCTAGAGAATTTTAAACTTCCTAGTTTGAATATGTAGCATAGTATAGAGACTCACAACCTCAATATAATTCTGGCCATGCTCTCAATGGCATGGCCTTTTTTATAGGTATGTTCAATGATGAAAATAGTTTTTTTAGTGTTGTTTTATTATCTAAAACCAGATACTTGAATGTAAAACAAAACAAAATTCTGTCATTTCTAAATATCATCTTTTTTAAGCCAATCTGTTCATGAATATTTACCAGTGTACATAATAAACAGCAGTTTACTAACCTACATTATATTAAAAATTATGTTTTAACATTCCTCACATTGGTAAAAAATGTATGTCAAAAAGGTTATTTAATTATGAATATGGCATAATATAGGTAAATATTTGGAGCTTATTTCTATGCAGTAGGGTGATAATTTTAAGAATATTTAAAAGTTAGACTTTGGGGATTCCTTGGTGGGTCAGTGGTAAAGAATCCACCTTCAGTGCAGGAGACACAGTTTCAATCCCTGGGGTTGGAATGATCCCCTGGAGAAGGAAATGGCATCTCACTCCAGTATTCTTGCCTGAAAAATCCCATGAAGAGAGAACCCTGTCAGGCTACAGTCTGTGGGGACACAAAAGAGTCAGACACAATTTAGAGACTAAACAGTCTAATATGAAATCATCTAAAGAAACATGAAAGTGAAAGTGATCTTGGAGGGAGAGCAGTAAGCAGTCCAGAAGAGAGATCTTACTTCCCTGCCCGGGGATTATCTGATCCCATCACATCGTGGCTAACAGATGGGAAAACAATGGAAACAGTGAGAGACTTTATTTTGGTCACTGCAGATGGTGACTGCAGCCCTGAAATTAAAAGACACTTGCTCTTCGGAAGAAAAGTTATGACTAACCTAGACAGCATATTAAAAACCAGAGACATTAAGATGCCAACAAACGTCCATCTAGCCAAAGCTAGTTTTTCCAGTAGTCATGTATGGATGTGAGAGTTGGACTATAAAGAAAGCTGAGCACTGAAGAATTGATGCTTTTGAACTGTGGTTTTGCAGAAGACTCTTGAGAGTCCCTTGAATTGCAAGGAAATCCAACCAGTCCATCCCAAAGGAAATCAGTTCTGAATAATCCTTGGAAGGATTGATGTTAAAGCTGAAACTCCAATCCTTTGGCTACCTGATGTGAAGAACTGACCTATTTGAAAAGACTCTGATCCTGGGAAAGATTGAGGGTGGGAAGAGAAGGGGGTGAAAAAGGATGAGATGGTTGAATGGCATCACTGACTCAATGGATATGAGTTTGAGTAAGCCCTGGGAGTTGGTGATGGACAGAGAAGCCTGACGTACTTCAGTCCATGGGGTAATAAAGAGTTGGACATGACTGAGCGACTGAACTGAACTGAACCTGGATGAAAACTAGAAGTTCTAGCCACCCACCAGGCCAAAGGCTAGCGGCTAGGAGAAAAGTGACCCTGGCTCTTGGATCTGTTAGAAAGAATATTTCAAGGAGGCAAACACTGTAAAAACAAGTGTAAAGATTATTCTTAGAAATACAGCACAATGAATGGGACAGCACACAGGAAAACAGTTTGTTTATCCAACTCAGAAGCAGGGCAGAGATGCACACCCAGAGAGAGAGGGTTTGGGCCTCCTATCTAGAGAAGAAGAATGTTGTAAGTTAGAATTTATGCAGAGACACACATTGAGGAGGAGTGTGGGCATCCTAAGTGAGGAGGAGCACAGTAACAAGGTGATTTACACCTGTTTTATAGTTTAGTCCTTCCGGGTCTTTGTTTACATTTGACCAATTATCTTGTTTCTTGCTTCACATATGACTGATCCACAGACCCTCCCCAAGATGCGTGTGCAAGTTTTTGCTAAGACAAATCCCACTTCACAGACCTATTTTTCCATGCCCACTCTTATTTTGGGATGGGGCCCCCTCCCTTTTTGACCCCAAAGAAACCTTTCAGCTCATGTGCAAACAGGGAAGTCTTCCTTGACCTCAGATGTGGGCACCTTATCTCTTTGCTCAGTCATTTTTGCCACTAGCTTTGTCCTTGAAATGTCTGGGTGAGAACAAAGCTTGAATTTTACTCTACTCGATAAATATCAGGTTTCCAGCCCAGAGGCCCACTGTTTCCTACCTCAAAAGTAGTCACTTTGGATAATTCTTCAAAATGCATCCAAATGTACATAGTATAGGACTACATACTTTAATTCTGGCCGTACATATATCAATAAATTATTCAATCTTTCAATGGTTGGTATCTGGGTTATTTCAGTCATAAAAACAGTCATGCTGTAGCTAGAGGACATTCTTATGCTTAGCATGTATTTTGGCCTAAAATGAATGCAATTCATTAAACAATCAACTAAAGTACATTAACAAAATTATTTTTTATCATAATTATATTTAAAGTTGAATTTTTATGACTTCATTCATGCAACAAAGAGCATAATCACTTAAGCTATTTACTGAGTCATAACTTAGCTCATATTTCCAAGAATGTTGCCTATTATGCCTATTACTTTGATCTGAATATTACTATTTAACTAAGTCAGGAGACAATGGATTTTGAATTATATTATGCATTCTATCACAAGAGAGCAGCTGGAGTATTGAACTTCTTCACACTTTATATACCGGTGCTCCTTCATGAAAACACTCTTTACTCATACAGAAATTTCACTTGCTGTAAAATCAGTTTGTTATCCATTAATTTCTCATAGACTGCCTGACAAATAAAACTGAGAGGTAGTTCCACAACCCTTCATTCTACTTTTCAGTTCTTCCTTTAGAGAATCTCCTTAGAACATGGATTTTCCAGACTATGCATATTTTTGTAAATCTTTCCAAAATGTCACTTTATTCCTGCTTTGTGGTTTGGTAAAAATATTTCCAAATGCATGAAAATGGAATATTTCTCCACATCCGTTCACTTCAGTCGCTCAGTTGTGTCCGACTCTTTGTGACCCTATGGACTGCAGTACACCAGCCTTCCTGTTCATCACCACTCCTCGGAGTTTACCCAAACTCATATTCATTCAGTAAGTGATTCCATCCAACTATCTCATCCTCTGTCGTCCCCTTCTCCTCTTTCCCTCAATCTTTCCCAGCATCAGAGTCTTTTCTAATGAGTCAGCACATCGCATCAGGTGGCCAAAGTATTGCAGTTTCAGATTCAACATCGGTCGTTCTAATGAATACGCTGGATTGATCTTCTTTAGGACGGACTGGTTGGATTGCAGTTCAAGGAACTCTCAAGAGTCTTCTGCAACACCACAGTTCAAAAGCATCAATTCTTTGGCCTCAGCTTTTATATAGTCCAACTCTCACATCCATACATGACTACTGGAAAAAAACTTAGCTTTGACTAGATGGACTTTTGTTGACAAAGTAATGGCTCTGCTTTTTAATATTCTGTCTAGGTTGGTCATAAATTTCCTTCCAAGGATTCAGTTCAGTTCAGTTGCTCAGTCATGTCAGACTCTTTGCAACCCCATGAACTACAGCATGCCAGGCCTTCAGGTCCATCAACAACTCCAAGAGTCCACCTAAATCCATATCCATTAGGTCGGTGATTCCATACATCCATCTTATTGTCTGTCATCCCCTTCTCCTCCTGCCCTCAGTTTTTCCAGCACCAGGGTCTTTTAATATCTTTGCATCAGGTGGCCAAAGTATTGGCATTTCAGCTTAAACATCAGTTCTACCAATGAACATCCAGGACTGATCTCCTTTAGGATGGACTGGTTAGATCTCCATGAAATCCAAGGGACTCTCAAGAGTCTTCTCCAACACTACAGTTCAAAAGCATCAATTCTTCAGTGCTCAGGTTTCTTTATAGTCCAACTCTCACATCCATACATGACCATTGGAAAAACCATAGCCTTGACTAGATGGAACTTTGTTGGCAAAGGAATGTCTCTGCTTTTGAATATGCTATCTATTTTGGTAATAACTTTCCTTCCAAGGAGTCAGCATCTTTTAATTTCATGGCTGCAATCACCATCTGCAGTGATTTTGGAGCCTCAAAAATTAAAGTCTGATACTGTTTCCACTGTTTCTCCATCTATTTGCCATGAGGTGATGGGACCAGATGGCATGATCTTAGTTTTCTAAATGTTGAGCTTTAAGCCAACATTTTCACTTTCCTCTTTCACATTCAACAAGAGGCTCTTTAGTTCTTCTTCACTATTTGCCATAAGGATGGTGTCAACTGCTTATCTGAGGTTATTGATATTTCTCCTGGCAATCTTGATTCCAGCTTGTGCTTTCTCCAGCCAAGCGTTTCTCATGATGTACTCTGCATAGAAGTTAAATAAGCAGGGTGACAATAGACAGCCTTGATGTACTCCTTTTCCATTTGGGAACCAGTCTGTTGTTCCATGTCCAGTTCTAACTGTTGCTTCCTGACCTGCATACAGGTTTCTCAAGAGGCAGGTCAGGTGGTCTGGTACTCCCATCTCTTTCAGAATTTTCCACAGTTTATTGTGATCCACACAGTCAAAGGCTTTGGCATAGTCAATAAAGCAGAAATAGATGTTTTTCTGGAATTCTCCTGCTTTTTCGATGATCCAGCGGATGTTGGCAATTTGATCTCCGGTTCCTCTGCCTTTTCTAAAACCAGCTTGAACATCTGGAAGTTCATGGTTCACATATTACTGAAGTCTGGCTTGGAGAATTTTGAGCATTACTTTATTAGTGTGTGAGATGAGTGCAATTGTGTGGTAGTTTGAGCATTCTTTGGCATTGCCTTTCTTTGGGATTGGAATGAAAACTGACCTTTTCCAGTCCTGTGGCCACTGCTGATTTCTCCAAATTTGCTGGCATATTGAGTGCATCACTTGCACAGCATCATCTTTCAGTATTTGAAATAGCTCAACTGGAATTCCCTCACCTCCACTAGCATTGTTTTTAGTGATGCTCCTTAAGGCCCACTTGACTTCAAATTCCAGGTTGTCTGTCTCTAGGTGAGTTATTACACCATTGTCATTATCTTGGTCATGAAGATATTTTTTGTATAGTTCTTCTGTGTATTCTTGCCAACTCTTCTTAATATCTTTTGCTTCTATTAGGTCCAAATCATTTCTGTCCTTTATTTAGCCCATTTTTTAATTAACTGTTCCATTGATATCTCTAATTTTCTTGAAGAGATCATTAGGCTTTCCCATTCTATTGCTTTTCTCTATTTGTTTGCATTGATTGCTGAGAAAGACTTTCTTATCTCCTTGCCATTCTTTGGAACTCTGCATTCAAATGGGTGTATCTTTCATTTTGTCCTTTGCTTTTTGTTTCCCTTCTTTTCACAGCTATTTGTAAGGCCTCCTTAGACAGCCATTTTGCTTTTCTACATTTCTTTTTCTTGGCGATTGTCTTGATTCCTGTCTCCTGTATAATGTCACGAATCTCTGTCCATAGTTCATCAGGCACTCTGTCTATCAGATCTAGTCTCTTAAATCTATTTCTCACTTCCACTGTATAGTCAAGGGATTTGATTTAGCGCATACCTGAATGGTCTAGTGGTTTTTTCCACTTTCTTCCTTTTCAGCCTGAATTTGACAATAAGGAGTTCATGATCTGAGCCACAGTCAGCCCCCAGTCTTATTTTACCTGACTGTATAGAGCTTCTCCATCTTTGGCTGCAAAGAATATAATCAATCTGATTTTGGTGTTTACCATCTGGTGATGTCCATATGTAGAGTCTTTTCTTGTGTTTTGTAAAGAAGTTGTTTGCTATGACCAGTGTGTTCGCTTGGCAGAACTCTGTTAACCTTTGCACTGTTTCATTCTATACTCCAAGGCCAAATTTGCCCGCTACTCCAGGTCTTTCTTGACTTCCTACTTTTGCATTCCAGGCCCCTATAAAGAAAGGTACACCTTTTTGAGGTGTTAGTTCTAGAAGGTTTTTTTGGTCTTCATAGAACTGTTCAACTTCAGCCTCTTCAGCATTACTGGTCATGGCATAGACTTGGAGTACTGTGATATTGAATGGTTTTCCTTGGACATGAACAGAGATCATTCTATTGTTTTTGCGATCGTATCCAAGTGCTGCATTTTGGACTCTTTTGTTGACTATGATGGCTACTGCATTTCTTCTAAAAGATTCCTACCCACATAGTAGATATAATGGTCATATGAGTTACATTCACCCATTCCAGTCCGTCTTAGTTTGCCGATTCCTAGAATGTTGATGTTCACTCTTGCCATCTTCTGTTTGACCATTTCCAATTTGCCTTGATTCATGAACCTAACCTTCCAGATTCCTATGCAATATTGCTCTTTGTAGCATTGAACCTTGCTTCTATCACCATTCCCATCCACAACTTGATATTGTTTTTGCTTTGACTCCATCCCTTCATCCTTTTTGGGGTTATTTCTCCACTAATCTCCAATAGCATATTGGGCACCTTCGAACCTGAGGAGTTCATCTTTCAGTGTCCTATCTTTTCGCGTTTTCATACTGTTCATGGGGTTCTCAAGGCAAGAACACTGATGTGGTTTGTCATTCCCTTCTCCAGTGGACCACATTCTGTCAGACCTCTCCACCATGACTCATCCATCTTGGGTGGCCCCACATGGCATGGCTTAGTTTCATTGAATTAGACAAGGCTCTGGGGTCTATTTGATCAGATTGGCCTGTGGTTTGTGATTGTAGTTTCAGTCTGTCTTCCCTCTGTAGCCTTCTCTTAGTGCCTACTATCTTTCTTGGGTTTCTCTTGGGTTTTTATTGAGATACGTTGGATGTGAGGTGTCTCTTCATGGCTGCTCCAGCAAAGTGCAACCACTGCTCCTTACCTTGGACCTGGGGTAGCTCCTTTCCACCATGCCTGTGTGCCATAGCAGCCACTGTGCCTCTGCTCCATCGCAGCCACTGCACCTGTGCAAAGAGTAAGTGTCCTTCAATTTCATGGCTGCAATCATCATCTGCAGTGATTTTGGAGCCCAAAAAAAAAAAAAAAAATTCTGACACTGTTTCCACTGTTTCCCCATTTATTAGCCATGAAGTGCTGGGACCAGATTCCATGATCTTAGTTTTCCAAATGTTGAGCTTTAAGCCAACTTTTTCACTCTCCTCCTTCACTTTCATCAAGAGACTCCTTAGTTCTACACTTTCTGCCATAAGGTGAGTGTCATCTGCATATCTGAGGTTATTGATATTTCTCCTAGCAATTTTGATTCCAGCTTGTGCTTCTTCCAGCCCAGCGTTTCTCATGATGTACTCTGCATATAATTTAAATAAGCAGGGTGACAATATTAAATCTTCATGTACTCCTTTTCCTATTTGGAACCAGTCTGTTTCATGTCCAGTTCTAACTGCTGTTTCTTGACCTGCATACAGATTACTCAAGAGATAGGTCAGGTTGTCTGGTATTCCCATCTCTTTCAGAATTTTCCACGGTGTATTGTGATCCATACAGTCAAAGGCTTTAGCATAGTCAATAAAGCAGAAATAGATGTTTTTCTGGAAATCCCTTGCTTTTTTGATGATCCAGCTTATGTTGCGAATTTGATTTCTGGTTCCTCTGCCTTTTCTGAATCCACCTTGGACATCTTGAAGTTCATGGTTCACATATTGCGAAGCTTGGCTTGCAGAATTTTAAGCCTCACTTTACTAGTGTATGAGATGAGTACAATTGTGTGCTTGGGAGCATTCTTTGGCATTGTCTTTCTTTGGGATTGGAATGAAAACTGAACTTTTCCAGTTCTGTGGCCACTGCTGAGTTTTCCAAATTTGCTGGCATATTGAGTGCAGCACTTTCACAGCATCATCTTTCAGCATTTGAAACAGCTCAACTGGAATTGCATCACCTCCACTAGCTTTGTTTGTAGTGATGCTTCCTAAGGCTTACTTCACTTCACATTCCACGATGTCTGGCTCTAGGTGAGTGATCACACCATCGTGATTATCTGAGTCATGAAGATTTTTTTGTACAGTTCTTCTGTGTATTCTTGCCACCTCTTTTTAATATCTTTTGCTTTTGTTAGGTCCATACCATTTCTGTCCTTTATTGAGCTCATCTTTGCATGAAATGTTCCCTCGGTATCTCTAATTTTCTTGAAGAGATCTCTAGTCTTTCCCATTCTATTGTTTTCCTCTATTTCTTTCCATTTATCACTGAGGAAGGCTTTCTTATCTGTCCTTACTCTTCTTTGGAGCTCTGCATTCAAATGGGTATATCTTTCCTTTTCTTCACATCACCTGTGCTTTTTTTTTTTTTTTTTACTTTATTTTACTTTACATTACTGTATTTGTTTTGCCATACACTGACATGAATCCATCTCGGGTGTACTGAGTTCCCAATCCTGAACCCCCGCCCCCCCACCTCCCACCACATATCAACTGTCTGGATCATCCCCGTGCACCAGTCCCAAGCATCCTGTATCCTGTATCGAACATAGACTGGTGATTCATTTCTTACATGATAGTATACATGTTTCAGTGGCATTCTCCCAAAACATCCCACCCTCCTCCTCTCCCTCAGAGTCCAAAAGTCCGTTCTATACATCTGTGTCTCTTTGGCTGTCTCACATATATGGTTATCATTACCATGTTTCTAAATTCCATATATATGTGTTAGTATACTGCATTGGTGTTTTTCTTTCTGGCTTACTTCATTTTGTATAATTAGATCCAGTTTCATCCATATCATTAGAACTGATTCAAATGTATTCTTTTTAATGGCTGAGTAGTACTCCATTGTGTATATGTACCACAGCTTTTTTATTCATTCATCTGCTGATGGACATCTAGGTTGTTTCCATGTCCTGGCTATTATGAACACTGATGCAATGAACATTGGGGTACATGTGTCTCTTTCAATTCTGGTTTCCTCGGTGTGTATGCCCAGCAGTGGGATTGCTGGGTCATATGGAGAACATAGGCAAAACACTCTCTGACATAAATCACAGCAGGATCCTCTATGATCCACCTCCCAGAATATTAGAAATAAAAGCAAAAATAAACAAATGGGATCTAATTAAAATTAAAAGCTTCTGCACAACAATGGAAACTATAAGCAAGGTGAAAAGACAGCCTTCTGTGCTTTTATATATCAAGATTTTTCACTATAATTAGTCCAATTTTTTGTTCAGTAGTCATTTTCTTTTATTTCTAATATCAAATTAAATTACATACAAATGAATAATGTATACAACTAAGATAACAGACTTTTTTTTAATCACTTATACTCTTTTTTTTTTTAAGATAACTTATTTAAATTTTCAAAGCCACAATGGCTAAGGTTGTTAAGCCACTCTGATTGAATTTGGATCATTTAAACAAGGCATATCACCTCAGCATTTTCATAATGGCAAAGAATCCACCTGATAATGCAGGAGACATGAGTTTGATCCCTGGGCCAGAAAGATCCCCTGGAGAAGGAAATGGCAACCTACTCCAGTATTCTTGCCTGGGAAATCCCATGAACAGAGGAGCCTAGTGAAGTATAGTCCATGGGGTTGCAAAAGCGTCTTGGACACAATTAAGGAGGGACTAAACAAAATCCACAATGTTTATTGAGCACCCACTGCCTTTACAATGTTATAACAAGTACTAGGATGTAGATATTAAGTAAAGAAATATTTACTATACTCTTTTGTGTGACACAGAAAATGGAGTTTAACACACTGTGTTTATGAACATGTGTTAGAGGATATACTTCAGAAAATCAGTCAAGTACTGTAATGACATATATGTTTGAGAAGAAAATGAAGAAATAATTAGAACAAAAATGGTGAAAATATGTGGTGAAATTCAGCGAACCAAGCTACAATGTTGATCATGAATTCAATTTTTTTAATATGCAAATTTATCAAAAGATTGATTCTTAAGGATTGTGCAATGAATGTTGCATGTTTTAACATTAATATTATTAACACTTTTTGCATAAATAAGATGTGAAAAAGTTCAATATTTATCTCACTGTCATACATTTATGATTTTAATCATCTATGAATTCATTCAGTCAAAGAAGTATGAGTTTTAAGTGAATGACCTGCAAACATTCTCCCAGGTGTTAGTGTGAACAAGCCAGGAATGACCCTACTTTTATGACTGTACAGTTTAATCAAGGAGACTGATGATATGCAAACTTATCTAGATAAGTCTAACACAATTCTGACATTTTATTTAAAGGAGAAGTAAACATTGCTGTGGAAATACACTGAGGGTGCATTTTTGACATAGAGAAAGTAGCATTTGAACTGGACTATGAATTCAAAGTGTCTCTGGCAAAACAAAGAGCATGCATAGAGGTCCTGAAGTAAAGAGAAAGGGCCTGGTGCTTTTGAGGGAATGAAAATATGTCAGAGTGACAGCATTTTTTTTCTTCCCCACAATTCTTCAAAGAAGTCAACATAAGTCAATTAGTGACTTACAAAATCTGGTTAATGATTTTAGAAGAGACATAATCTGGGAAAATTTTAAGAACTCTAAGGCTCTGTGTAAAAATTCAACTGATTTAGAGGTAGAAAAATGCAGAAAGCCTATCTAGGAAAACAGCACAGTTGTATTTTGGCTAAGGTGATTTAAATTGATCATAGTATTAACATTTGGAAATAGACCACTCATTACAGTCCTCTCCAGAAACCCTCTTCTGCTGCTACTGCTGCTAAGTCGCTTCAGTTGTGTCCGACTCTGTGTGCCCCAGAGACGGCTGCCCACCGGGCTCCCCTGTCCCTGGGGTTCTCCAGGCAAGAATACTGGAGTCGGTTGCCATTTCCTTCTCCAATGCATGAAAGTGAAAAGTGAAAGTAAAGTCACTCCGTCGTGTCCGACTCTTTATGACCCATGGACTGCAGCCTACTAGGCTTCTCTGTCCATGGGATTTTCCAGACAAGAGTACTGAAGTGGGGTGCCATTGCCTTCTCCAAAACCCTCTTCTAGGGAATATCAAATCTGCAGTCACTAAGGTCTCTTATATAAAAGGCATAGTATTTACATATAACCTGTTCATGTCCTTCAGCACTATTTAAATCATCTTGAGATCGCTTATAGTAGCTAATAAAATGTAAATTCTATGTAAATAGTTGTAAATAAAATGTAAATGATATGTAAATAGTTGACAGAACAGGGCAAACTCAATTTTGCTTTTTGGAACTTTCTGGAATTTTTAAAGTATTTTTGATCTGAGGTAGGGTAAGTCTGAGGATGTGGAACCCATGGATACAGAGGACTAAATGTATATAGCAAAGCATTTCTAAATTTGCATGCTCTGCCCTTCAATGAGCAGTCTGTAACTCCCTAAGTCAACAGTCTGACTTTTAATTGTGTGTACTCTCTCAATATTTATATCAACACCTAAATAATTTTTATGTTTCTGCAAATGTCACTTGGCTATCTATTAACTCGCTTCTCCCTCTACTGTGATAATATGTGTCAATTTTCACCAAGCATGGCTATGTGCAAATTTTAATGCTCAAAAGTTTATTAAGACTTTACTTTTTCAAGAAATTTTACTAAAGATTTTTAATCAACAGATTGAAGGTATTCTTCAAGAATTGAATGGTCTTACTTACTTGACCATCTCTGCCTTTTTTCTCCTGCCACCTTGTGGTAACTGCCAATCTATTTCTCCCAATAGTTTTATTACATTGCAGCCTTTTCAATGACTATTGCTGGATTAAAAACAACAACAACATTTTTTCCCCATTTCTGCTTATAACCCAACTTTGATCAAATGTAAAATAATCTGAAAAATCTAACTAATATCACAAAGTTTCACATAATTATGCTAAGCAGTTTAGCTACTCATTGTGTTGAAGTTCCTCATTTCCAATTAAGTCTAGGATATCAAAATTATGTTTATATGAACATAAATAAAGGACCAATTTACTACTTTTTTGCTTAATATGTTTTATTCCTTACAAAAAAAGGAAAATACAATCCATTCTTATACATGAATTTGAATTTCTCTACTGAAAAACAATCAAATGTTGGAAATTTACAGTAACTAATTTTTATTTCCCTTCTGTACAATAGGTGATATAGTAATATAATAGTTCAATGTTTTACCACTCTTATATAATATGACTCTTTAATCAGTTAAACAGACAAAATTATTTCCAAATGTGATGTAAAGATGATGGACTTTGAAATATGTTGAAAAGTTTAAAAATAATGTTAGGGAAAAAAAAAAAGACTCAGGACTGATCCTGAGAATATAAACCAGATTACATTCCTTTCAGTTAAAATAAAATATAGAATAAATAAAAGTGTTCATTTATAACTATCAGTAGATATGTTGTTAATATTGAGCACACAGTTGAACCACATCATAGTTGACCCTATTGGAGGAAAAAGACCATTAAGCTGCAACTTCATTTATTTACTCAGATCCCCTGGAGGAGGACATGGCAACCCACTTCAGTATTCTTGCCTGGAGAATCTCCATGAACAGAGGAGTCTGGTGGGCTACAGCCATGAGGTTGCACAGAGTTGGACACAACTGAGCAGCTAAGCACAGCACCACATAGCAATTATGTAGACCTGAAGAACCTTTTCCAAGCCATTCTTTGGGATATAAGGCAAAAGGAAAAACACTTTAAATTTTTGATCTAGAATCAGCCTGCTTTAATTCATAAATAAAAATATTTTCTCAAAATGCTTGGTTTCACCTTGAATGAAAGGTTGTTGTTGAATCACGACGCCGGGATTCTTGGCCTCAGGAAGAGAAGAATTCAATCCAGGCCAGAGATGAGGCTTGATCGCTCAGAGCTTTTGTGTAATAAAGTTTTATTAAAGTATAAAGGAGTTAGAGAAAGCTTCTGACATAAGCATCAGAAGGGGGCAGAAAGAGTACTCCTCTGCTAGCCTTCAGCTGGATGTTATATAGTCACCAGCAATCTGTTAATGAAAGAAAGGAATGTCTCAAAACTTAGAATGGCACCAGGCCCCTCACCCATAAGATGTATTTTGGGATAACTTTGGCTCCAAATGGTTTATCTTGGGCCATAAAATGATCAACTTGAATCTTGAAGAAGGGCAGATTACCATACAAAAAGTTTCATTTACATAGATTAGAGGAGCAATATCAGAGTATAACATACTGGTTTATCAAGTAGGTTCTGAGCCCAAAAGGCAGAACCAACTTGAAGACAGAGTTTGGGGTGGATGCATAGTACATTAACATAGCTTAAAATAAACATTTCCATAAGAAAAAGGCATTGGTTAACTTCAGGTGAAACCAGATGTCATTATGGCAACATATAATTTTAAGAGAAACCTCCTTTTAAATTTGTATAGAGAAGAAAAAATATTGCTAGTTTGTTTCCTCCTGCCACTTAAGAGAGATAAAATGTCTGACACTTGCAGGCTGTTTCCTCCGTTTAGAGACCCCTGGCCTTCCTGCCTGTTACCCTCTCATTGAGAATGCACTTTGTATCTTCATCCTCAATTCAGAGCAGTCTCACATCCCTTGTGAAAGTAAAAATTATTCTCTAATCCTTTAAAATCTTTCCTTTCATTTGTGTCAGTCTTTCCCTAAAATAACTTTTACAAAGAATAAGTAAGCTAATAAATTATTTGTTTATGGGAGACAAGACAACAGACATTGACCCATTTTCTTTTTAGTGACAAATTCAAATTTGTCTGATGTTTGATAAAAGCACCACGAATGTATTAAGAAAGCTACTGTAGCTATAATTTTACATTAAGTAAATAATGTCTAGGTAAGCAATATGTACCACTTCCACATTAAAATCTAGTACTCTTAAACCTATACTTCAGGCAGGAGGAAACAAATTTCAGATGGAAATGCTGAAGTATAATATTAATTGAGAGGATTAAAGAGTAATACAAGTGATAAATATATGAGTAAGTCTTCAGGCTTTCCAGGAGGCACTAGTAGTAACAAATTCACCTGCCAATTCAGGAGATGACAGAAACAAGGTTTTGATCCCTGAGTAAGATCCCCTGGAGTAGGAAATAGCAACCTGCTCCAGAATTCTTGCCTGGAAAATGCCATGGACAAAGAAGCCTGGAGGACTACAGTCCATGGGGTCACAAAACAGTCTGACATGACTGAACACACACAAGCATACAAAAAAATCTTAACAATCCTTAACTATTTAAAAATATAATATACAATTGCATTTAAAATAGAGACTTAAAACACGGAAGCAATACCTAGCAATGGGAAATAAGATAAAGGATACCTAGTGTTTACAAAGCTTTTTATTCAGATAGTATTAGTAGGGCAGCTCAAGCATTATAGAAATTGACAAAAAAGCACATTTTGTAATAGCAACAATCACAATAGTTCATCTCATTCTGTGGCAAAACACAACTCCAAAACTTTACTTTCCTAACAAACCAAAAGTTTATATTTCAGACACCTTTCATATCTGATATGGGTGGTTAGACAAATCTGTTCCTGGAGTCACTTAGGGATGTAAGCTGGTGAAAGCTTGCTCTGGACATATACATCTGTGAGCATCTTAGCAGTGGGAAACATATGCTGTAAATTACAGCCTAGTTCTTAAATGACAGACTTCACTTTCGCTCCTAACTCAGTGGCCTAAATGAGTTAGCTGTAATTGTAATTGAAGAAAGTGGAGAAAACCACTAGACCATTCAGGTATGACCTAAATCAAATCCCATATGACTATACCATGGAAGTGAGAAGTAGATTTAAGGGACTAGATCTGATAGACAGAGTGCCTGGTGAACTATGGACAGAGGTTCATGACATTGTACAGGAGACAGGAATCAAGATCATCCCCAAGAAAAAGAATGCAAAAAAAAAAAAAAAGCAAAATTGGCTGTCTGAGGAGGCCTTTCAAATAGCTGTGAAAAGAAGGGAAGCAAAAAACAAAGGAGAAAAGGAAAGATATACTTATTTGAATGTAGAGTTCCAAAGAATAGCAAGGAGAGATAAGAAAGCTTTCCCCTGTGATCAATGCAAAGAAATAGAGGAAAACAATCGAATGGGAAAGACTAGAGATCTTTTCAAGAAAATTAGAGATACCAAGAGAACATTTCATGCAAAGATGGGCTCAATAAAGGACAGAAATGGTATGGACCTAACAAAAGCAGAAGGTACTAAGAAGAGGTGGCAAGAATACACAGAACTGTACAAAAAAAGATCTTCACGACTCAGATAATCATGATGGTATGATCACTCACCTAGAGCCAGACATCCTGGAATGTAAAGTCAAGTGAGCCTTAGGAATCATTACTACAGACAAAGCTAGTAGAGGTGATGCAATTCCAGTTAAGCTGTTTCAAATGCTGAAAGATGATGCTGTGAAAGTGCTGCACTCATATGCCAGCAAATTTGGAAAACTCAGCAGTGGCCACGGAACTGGAAAAGTTCAGTTTTCGTTCCAATGCCCAAAAAAGTTGTGCTCAAACTATTGCACAATTGCACTCATCTCACATGTTAGTAAAGTGATGCTTAAGATTCTCCAAGCCAGGTTCAAGCTGGTTTTAAGAAAGGCAGAGGAACCAGAGATCAAATTGCCTACATCCGCTGGGCCATAGAAAAAGCGAGAGTTCCAAAAAAACATCTATTTCTGCTTTATTGACTATGCCCAAGCCTTTGACTGTGTGGATCACAATCAACTGGAAAGTTTTGAAAGAGATGGGTATACCAGATCACTTGACCTGCCTCTTGAGAAACCTGTATGCAGGTCAGGAAGCAACAGTTAGAACTGGACATGGAACAATGGACTGGTTCCAAATAGTGAAAGCAGTACATCAAGGCTGTATATTGTCATCTGGCTTATTTAATTCATATACAGAGTAAATAATGAAAATGCCGGGCTGGAAGAAGCACAAGCTGGAATCAAGATTGCCAGGAGAATTATCAATAACCTCTGATATTTAGATGATACCATCCTTATGGCAGAAAGTGTGGAAGAACTAAAGAGCCTCTTGATGAAAGTGAAAGAGGAGAGTGAAAAAGTTGGCTTAAAGCTCAACATTCAGAAAATTAAGATCATGTCAACAGGTCTCATCACTTCATGGCAAGTAGGTGGGGAATCAGTGGAAACAGTGGCTGACTTTATTTGGGGTGGGTGCTCAAAATCACTGCAGATGGTGATTGTAGCCTTGAAATTAAAAGATGCTTACTCCTTGGAAGGAAAGTTATGACCAGCTTAGACAGCATATTAAAAAGCAGAGACAATTGTTTGTCAACAAAGGTCCTTCTAGTCAAGGCTATGGTTTTCCAGTAGTCATGTATGGATGTGAGAGTTGGACAGTGAAGAAGGCTGAGCACCGAAGAATTGATGCTTTTGAACTGTGGTGTTGGAGAAGACTCTTAAGAGTCCCTTGGACTGCAAGGAGATCCAACCAGTCCATTCTGAAGGAGATCAACCCTGGGTGTTCATTGGAAGGACTGATGTTGAAGCTGAAACTCCAATACTTTGGCCACCTGATGTGAAGAGCTGACTCATTTCTAAACACCCTGATGCTGGGAAAGATTGAGGGCAGGAGGAGAAGGGGATGACAGAGGATGAGATGGTTGGATGGCATCCCCAACACAATGGATATGGGTTTGAGTGGACTCTGGGAGTTGTTGATGGACAGGGAGGCCTGACATGCTGAAATTCATGGGGTAGCAAAGAGTCAGACATGACTGAGAGACTGAATTGAACTGAAACACGTTACATGGATGCAGGATGTTTCAAAAACTCAGGGTAGGGATATGTGATTCTACAATAGTGCTTCCAAAAAAAAAAAAAAAAAAGTAAAGATTTGGTTGAAACACTGAAATTTGTCACAGTCAGCTTGTCTATTCATCATAGATTCAGGTCGCTCCTCCTCATCTGGCAAAAACAATAATTCTCTTCCCAAATGACATGAACTAAATGTTTCATCCAATTATGGAGGTCCATTTGGACTTGAAGACTCATAAACAAACAAAAAAAGAAATATTATCTCCCCATACAGGCAAGAATCAGAGGAATTGAGACAATAAAATAGAAAAAAAAAAAAAAAGCTCCCATTTGGAAACTTGATAATGCGAGAAGAGATGTGTTTGTGGTCGACAGAAAGTCTGTCATGCTAGTGAGTTGTTAGTGTCATGCCAGTGACAAAGTTACCCTATCCTATGAAGTGTTTGGTGTATTTTCTTGGTTTGAGGCCCAAATCTTCTCTCTGAGTGAGATTTTAACCTCACTGTGATCTCTGTTCCTATCTCTGAACTTTGTCAGTGTCTATGTCCTCAATGTCTTTGTCACATCTGAAGGGGACCATGTGGACTCCTTAGGAGCTTATAAGTTTTAGTAACCTGCTAATTGCATGTAGATCATTGGGCTCAGTGGTTGTTATAAATATAGAAATACATAAGCAGTGTATATTCAGATTCCTAGTTTTAACAGAAGTTGACTTTTCTTATAAATATTGCAAAATTTTTGTTCTATTCTTCTTGGGTTTACATGCCAGTAAACATTCACTATAGGATGATTGTTAATATCTTTGATTCTATCCTTATAGGAAAGTTGTGTGTAATCATCTCTGGATATCAGAATATTTCTTAATAATATTTTTAAATTTTTTTTATGGTTGAAAAACTCAAGTCTATTTCATTTCCAATTATCTGATGGCACATTTGTTTCTGAGCTAATATTTTCCAAATTTCTTTGGTAAATGCAGCATCCTTTAAGGTATTACTGCATTAAGAAAGGCATTACAAGAAGATATTAACTCAGAAACACATGTGTTATTGGGTAAACAGAATTAGAATAGAGCTTGTTTTCAATCCATTCCTTCATGGCTACTTCTTGAAATAGCTTTTTTTTTTTTTGGTTAGAGTGAGTGAAGTTTCTTAGTTGTGTCCGACTTTTTGCGACCCATGGACTGTAACTCCTCAGTCCATGGAATTTTCCAGGCAAGAGTACTGGAGTGGGTTGCCATTTCCTTCTCCAGGGGAACTTCCCAACCCAGGGATCAAACCCAGGTCTCCCGCACTGCAGGCAGATGCTTTACTGTCTGAGCCACCAGGGAAACTTTTTTGGTTAGGGTGGGTTGTAACTAATATTTTGCCCCGGCATAGTGATCATCTTACGATGAGTAACCATTATTCCAATCTCCATTACCTGCTCTTTGCTTCTTATCTACCTGACTCTGTGTTAGGTTTTATTTTCCCAATAGCACCGTTTTTATCAGGAAAGAATTTTAATTCAAATGCATTAAGAATTTCTTCAAAAGGATAATAAAAATAGGTGGTATAATAGAAAAATAAGCATAAAAGTGAACAATACACAAATAGATTATAATTCCATGGAAAAGAGTTTCACCATGTTAATGAAAAGTGCAAATGTTTGCCATTAAGTAGCAAAAATAAGAACTAAAAAAAAAGAAAAAAAAATCACACTGTGGATGGGAGAATAAATTGGTACAATCATTTTGAAAATTAGATTGAAATTGCAGAATAACATTAAAGATGTGCATAATTTATGACACAGAAATCTGACTGCATTGTTTGATAATTCACCTAAGAAATAGGTTGGGGGAAAAAGCCTAAATCCATCAATAATCTGATAATTAGATTATTTCAAATTAATATGATTAATTACCATAGAACAATGAAAATAAAGCTAATATGTATACAATAAGAGAGAACTTTCACAAACATTATTGACTAAAACAAACAAGACATCAAATAATGTACAGTGTTAATAAATAAGAAAACTTGGCTCAGACAGTAAAGCGCCTGTCTACAATGCAGGAGACCAGGGTTTGATCCCCGGGTCGGGAAGATCCCCTGGAGAAGGGAATGGCAATCCACTCCAGTACTGTTGCCTAGAGAATCCCATGGACAGAAGAGCCTGGTAGGCTACAGTCCATGGGGTCGCAAAGAGTCAGACACGACTAGCGACTTCACTTTCACATAGGCAGTATAATTTTAAAGAAAATTAAAGATAATATTATCATTAATTTTGACATAAAGCTTATATCCAAGTCAGTTGCAGATGACTAATATAATCATAGATGAATAGCTGGGAACTTCTGCAGTGCTAATCATAAAAATTGCTATGGCTTGCTGCTTTAATTTATTTGAACTATGCATTCATATTTTTCTGGATTGTTCTTTACATTATAATTATATCAAAAGTTATCTATCATAGATAAATGTAGATCCTATCTATAGATAGGTATGTATTTATCTATGTATGATATATAATGTATGAATAATAGAATCAAAATTAAAATATGCAAAAGATTATTTTAAAATACTGTGTTCCCACAATAAAAACAAATCTAGTAATTATGAATAAACTGCATGCTGCTGCTGCTGCTAAGTCGTTTCAGTCGTGTCCAACTCTGTGCGACTCCATAGACAGAAGCCCACCAGGCTCCCCCGTCCTTGGGATTCTCCAGGCAAGAACAGTGGAGTGGGTTGCCATTTCCTTCTCCAATGCATGAGAAACTAATATATTGAAAAAAATTCAGAGATTATTATTTTTCCAGTGGGCAAATAGAACCTCAGGTAATCTAGATGAATTTTCTGGCAAGGACTATATTAGCTCTTTGAACTTAAGAAAGATATTTTGTGTCTCTAAACTTTTGTCATTTATACAACCCAGATGACACGGGAAAATGGTTCATCTATAAGTGTTGTAAAGACTTAATAATATGGGGGTCGCAAAGAGTCGGACACGACTGCGCAACTGAACTGAACTGAACTGATATAAAATTAATATGCATTACCTTACAAATAACTATATTTATATATAAACAATATTTGTATTATTATTATTAAGATCACACAATGAAATTGTAACTTGAGATTTCTTACTTCACAATGTAACCCACATTCCCCTAACACATTCTGCTTTAAGGTTCCTCAAGGGCTCTGTGTAATTTAGCTATATTTTCAGAAACATAAATCATCCTGTCAGGCCTAGCATGTCTAGGCAAACATACCATTATGGTGATATTAAATTTTAATTTTTTGGAAATAAAATGCATGCAACAAGAATAACAACCTTGTTAGATGAAAATACACTGCTTTTCCAAGTGATGTCAAGAATTGTACTGAGGATATAATCAGCAACGCTAGAATCTCAGAAAGAAACTCTACCAGCCACTAGAATTATTCTTGATAGTTTATTCAGAAATAATGAAGGTGATCAGTTTTGAAATATTTGTTTATAAGACTTACTAAAACAAAAATAAGCAGAAGCTCCAGTACTTTGGCCACCTCATGCGAAGAGTTGACTCATTGGAAAAGACTCTGATGCTGGGAGGGATTGGTGGCAGGAGGAGAAAGGGACGACCGAGGATGAGATGGCTGGATGGCATCACGGACTCCATGGACGTTGAGTCTGAGTGAACTCCGGGAGTTGGTGATGGACAGGGAGGCCTGGCGTGCTGCGATTCATGGGGTCGCAGGGAGTCGGACACGACTGAGCGACTGAACTGAACTGAACTGAAAACAAAAATAATAGAAATTTAGATAATTTTTAAACTTGACTAATACCAGCAAAGCAAATAATGGTTTATTATTTAAGTCACCAATGGTTATTTTTTTATTTGTTGAAAAATAGCTTTAATATTCACAATAGGAAATTCACTGTGATACAAATGGACGTTTAAGGCAAGCAGAAACACATTCTTTAATTTGAAAGTGAATTTGCTCTTATTTTACATTATGTCAGCTCATTAATTTAATAGATTTTCTCTCCTACAACCAGAATCTTTATTAACATACTCATAAAAACAATAAGTAACAAGCTACACAAAATTGTTTTAGATCATTCAGTTAACATTTAAAATTTCCACCAGATGGCGATCTATCCTCTAAAATACCAGAGAATTAGCCACAAAGAAAATTAAATGCTTAAAAGAATGTTTGAAAAGTCAAAAGAAAAAATACAAATTATTCCATATCTTAAAATATTCAAAATAACATTAAAATTTAATTAAAGTTTAATTATTAAAGTATCTTAATATTTAGTTATTACAGTTTTGATTTTTAATGTAGAGGGTAAGAAATCTGTTTTGAAAGCAATTTAATAGAGACCTTTAATCATTATCAAAACTAAATAACAAATTTTAGTATTATTTTTTCTTGAATGATGTACATATTTCAAAATATGTCATGCATGTATAGATTGTGGCAAGTCATTAATTATGTGTGTACAGATATTAAATAAACAATACCTCTAACATAACATTATAAAATAACTATATTCCAATAATAATTAAGTTAAAAGAAAAAACAACATCTAGTTGCTAAAAACTCAAACTCTACTAGGAAAAAATGAAAGCATACAATATTTGTAATATAATTTGGTAAGACATTGCAAATATGTCTTATAAGTTCAGTGAGAGGAATTATATTTCAAAGTTTTTTGGAGGAAAGAGATTTTCACAGAGGAGATAACAGTTTATTTAGGTCTTAAAGAAGGTAAAAACAGTGTTTCTCCATATGGGAAAGGAGGAAAGTGATTCAAACAAGGAAAATCAGGGCATAGAAAGTAAAAAAAATATGAGAAAAATTCTGTGTTGTTTGGTAAATATAGTAATTTTGGAAGTGGCTAAGGACTAAATGAGAAAAGATTTAAAAATGAAGAAGCATGGCAAAGAATGATTCTGAAAGGCTTGAAAAGATTTAATGTTTAATCTACAGTAAATGAAGATCATTAAATATATTGAATATATGGGGTCACACAGAGTTGGACACGACTGAAGTGACTTAGCAGCAGCAGCATAAAGAAAAATTGGGAAGTTGGAAAAGCAGAGGCAAATTCTGTAGCTTAGGAAAGAGCAGTGGAAATCCTAATTCAAATCATCGGAGGAGAAAATTAAAACAAAGACAAATGCAGTCACAGAAAATATATAAGGAAAGTACATCTTATTGGCACCTTATCAAACTCCTATAGTCATTAATGTGCAATAAATACTGTCATGTGCCAAAAATTTACAAGATGGTTTTTATCCATTTCACCTATATAATATTAATAGCCATATAGCTTTGGTGAGGGAGAAAAAGGAAGTATTTTTGAACTTTTTCATTTGAGAATTGGGATCAGTATTGCTTAATTTAAATTAATAGAAAATGCCTAGGTAAGAAGTAAACATGGATAAAGGTGTATGTCTTTCAAAAACAAAGGAAAGGAAAAAAAGGAATGAGGACATAGAGAAATTTACCAAAGATTTCTATTCTCTCCAACAAAAATGAAATAGGCAGTGGGAAACAATTTAGTTACAAACATGGCCATATATACTTCACTCATTTAGGAAAAAAAAATGAGATAAACAATTGATGGCAATTTTAGAGAAACATATACAGAGATTCTGGTTTTGAAATAATGCTGTGAATCTAAAGCACTGAATATATAACATAACTGTTATCAAAATAGAAATGCAAAACTTACAAGTTTGCTTTTTCTCTCAAGAAATTCAGTGTTACTGTGGTGGCTTTCTTGTATTTAGAAAATGAGCAATGATAGAGCACACATATTTGAAAATTAGTAAGCTGATGATTTAATCTAAGCAAAATAGTGTAACAACAAACAACAAAAAAACAAACAGCAACCAAAAGAAGTACATCAAATCTCTAAACATAAATGCAGGAGCTTTATAGATTATTAGTTTTCATTTTTAAGATTCTACTTTTGTTCAAGATAATGACTATTAATTATTAATTTATATCTATGTTGCCCAATACTGTAGCCACCAGCCACATGTGGCTAAATAAGTTTAAATTTACCTTACTGGTGATAGTGTTTAGTCACCTAGTCTTGGTCAACTCTTTGAGACTCCAAGGACTGCAGTACTCCAGGCTTCCCTGTCCTTCACCATTTCCTGGAGTTTCCCCAAATTGATGTTCATTGCACCAGTGATGCCATCCAGCCATCTCATCCTCTGAAACCCTCTTCTCCTTCTGCCCTCGATCTTTCCCAGCATCAGGTACTTTTCCAATGAGTCATCTGTTCACATCAGTTGGCCAAAAATGGAGCTTCAGGTTCAGCATCAATCTTTTCAGTGAATATTCAGGGTTGATCTCCCTTAAGATTGACTGGCTTGATCTCCTTTGCTGTCCAAGGGACTCTCAAAAGTCTTTTACAGTACCACAGTTCAAAGGCATCAACTTTTTGGTATTCTGCCTTCTTTATGGTCCAGCTTCACAACCATACCTGACAACTGGGAAGACAATAGCCTTGACTATACTCGGACCTGTGAAGGCAGAGAAATGTTGCTATTTTTCAACACCTTAAGTTTGTCATCAATTTCCTGCCAAGAAACAATTGTTTTCTGATTTCATGGTTGCAGTAACTGTCTGCAGTGATTTTGGAGCCCAAGAAGAGGAAATCTGTCACTGCTTTCACTTTTTCCCCTTCTATTCGCCATGCAATAATGTGGTTGGTTGCCATTAGTTTTTTCAATATTTAGTTTTAAGTCAGCTCTTTCACTCTTTCCCCTTCTATTCGCCATGCAATAATGTGGCTGGTTGCCATTAGTTTTTTCAATATTTAGTTTTAAGTCAGCTCTTTCACTCTCCTCCTTCACCTTCATCAAGAGGCTCTTTAGTTCCTCTTCACTTTCTGCCATTAGAGTGGCATCATTCGCATATCTGAGGTTGCTGATGTTTCTCTTACGTATCTTGATTCCAGCTTGTAACTCATCCAGCCCGACATCTCTCATGATGTAGTCAGCATATAGGTTAAACAAATAGGGTGACAGCAGACAACCCTGTCATACTCCTTTCTCAACCTTGAACCAATCAGTAGTTCCATACAGGGTTCTAACTCTTGCTTCTTGACCTGCATACAGGTTTCTCAGGAGACAGATAAAATGGTCCGGCATTCCCATCTCTCTAAGAGCTTTCCACAATTTGTCATGATCTACACAATCAAAGACTTTATTGTAGTCAATGAAAGAGAGATTTTTTTTCTGAAATTCCCTTGCTTTTTCTATTATCCAGAGAATGTTTGAAATTTGATCTCTAGTTCCTCTTACATTTCTAAACCCAGCTGGACATCTGGAAGTTCTTGGTTTGCGTAATGCTGAAGATTAGCATGCAAGATTTTAAACATGACATTATTAGTGTGGGAGATGAGTGTGACTGTCCAATGGCTAGCACATTCTTTGGTACTACCCTTCTTGGGAACTGGGATGAAGATTGACTGTTTCCAGTCCGCTGGCCACTGCTGGGTCTTCCAGATTTGCTGACACAATGAATGCAAAACCTTGATGGCATCCCCCTTTAGCGATTTGAATAGTTTTGCTGGAATTTCATTGCATTCACTAGCTTTATTAACATCAGTGCCCAGTTGATTTCAGACTCCAGAATGTCTGGCTCTGGGTGACTAAACACAGCATCTTAGTAATCTGGTTCATTAAGATCTCTTTTATACAGTTTTTCTGAGTATTCTTTCCATCTTTCCTTGATCTCTTCAGCACTAAATTTACCTTAATTAAAGGTAAATACAATTTAATATTAAATAACTCAGTTGTTATAGCCTCATTTCAAGCACTCAAGTAGCCACATGTGGCTAGTGAGTACCATATTGCCCATTGGAGAAATATAGTATTTCCAATGACCAAGGCAGCCTTAATATTCCCTTCAGTTTGACTAAACTTTAGGCTGATTCCAGATTCTAATTCCTGAACTCCCTTTCCTTAAAGCTTTTTTAATTTTTTGAGTACTTGTAATTGTTTTTTTGAGATGTAAATCAATTTAAAAGTCTCTTGGGTTTTACAATATAAGAATGTGTTTCTCAAGGATTTAATCATCCTTTGAAATGTAAACATCAAATTGTTTCCCAGTGTTTGAGGGTAAGTATCTCCCAGTGTTTGGTGGCTCAAATAGTAAAAAAATTCACCTGCTATGCAGGAGACCCTAGATTCAGATGATCCCCTGGAGAAGAAAGGAAATGGCAACTCCCTGCAATATTCTTCCCTGGAGAATCCCATGGACAGAGGAGCCTGGTGGGCTACAGCTTATACGGTCGCAAAGAGTCAGACAGGACAGAGTGGTTAAGAATGCAGTAGCAGAGTAACTTCAGTGGGCACCTCACTCCTGTAATAAAGATATAAGGATGTTTATTTTTCCTTTTCCTAAAACCAATTAGAAAATGTACAGGACCTATAATCTTCCCTATCTCTTCCCCCAGCCTTAAATCATTGTGCTCTTTATCTCAGTGGAGTTAAGTACACACTGAGTTCTAGTCTCTCTTCCCTTGAAAAAAAATCTTCCATGACTGTTTAATATTATCTGGTGATAATTTTTGCTCTGACATCATTGAAGTAAGAAGTTGCATTGCAGAGTGGGGATCTCTGTTGAAGAAGAGTAAAGGAAAAATATTCTGTTACAAATTGGCTCATGTTAGAACACAGTCTCACCTGAACTTTTAAGAAAACATTTGCCTCTTCTTCCTGTGTGTTTTTATGTTCTTTATGAAGGAAAACTCATATCTAGAGAAGAAAAAATAAATTACCTCAAAATTGCAAGGTATCTTGACATAATCACTTAAGAATAGCACAGCTATTATGCTATCATTTGACACTTTAGTTTTCAAAATACTATTAGATTACAAAACAAAAATAACACAATTCACTTCTCAGGCTTTAGAAACAACCATTAAACCTTTCACCTGAGGTATCAGCTTGATGACTCCAAACTTGCTATCTTAAAACTATAATTGATGAGTGAAGTCAGAGTAGTTTTCTCTCTTTCTGTATCTGTAGAATAAGTCAAATAGAAGTAAATATTTGAGTCAGTTAAGGTAAAATTAATTTATTTTTAATTTTGGTCTGGTTTCTTGAAATAAATTTAAAAATAAACAAAATTATATGTAAATTTGCATATGTGCATGTAATGTGTGTATATGCAAGCACATCTCTGTAGATACATATTTATATAACTTATGAAAGAGCAAACCATTTTCATAGAGAAGAAGGGATTTTTACAGTACAAGTTGTTGAAAGAGGTTGCTGCAATTGTGAGTACAAGTGGCATAAAAAGCTTTGAGAAAAATTCATCCTATCTTTTTCTTTTTAATTAACTTATTTATTTATCCTGTTTTCTGAAGTGTAAAACCCAAACAGTAGAAGCAGAAGTTAATGGCCATCCAGAGGGAAGCTGACCTGTTAAGCATTTGGTGTACCTGAGGCATCAATCAATGTGATTTACAGAGGCAATAGTGCTCATCCATTGGTGTAGCAAGCAGTTAAGTGTGGGGGGGGGGGGAGACACCCGGTTGATAAAGTGTGTAATGTATTTTTAAAATTCTGCTGAGAAAAGTTATTTTTACAACTTCTATATCTAAATTGGTTAAATATATTAATAATATCCTAGATCATTTGGTATTATAATACCTTACACAGACACACTACGGCATCATTATAAGAATCTTTCTTCCAGTAAGAATTAGTCCATTTATGAGGACATAATATTGATTTACTTTTCCTAGTGCATCATGAGGCATATTAAAAACTTGACCCTTATCTGTAAATAAGTGATATATTGAAAATAATTAGAGGAAATTAAATTATAGATATTCATATAGGACAAACATACACATGTATCAAAAGTTAACACATCACTTACATCAACATTAGGTTGTAGAGTAAGCATCTGAATACATGATGATCCTGATTAAAATCATAGCTTAGTTTTGGACATTTAATAATCATTCAGTTCACTTCAGTTCAGTTCAGTTGTTCAGTCGTGTCTGACTCTTTGCAGCCCCATGCCAGGCCTCCCTGTCTTCACCAACTCCCGGAGTTCACTCAAACTCATGTCCATCGAGTCAATGATACCATCCAGCCATCTCATCCTCTGTCGTCCCCTTCTCCTCCTGCCCCCAAACCCTCCCAGCTTCAGGATCTTTTCAAATGAGTCAACTCTTCACATGAGGTGGCCAAAGTATTGGAATTTCAGCTTTAACATCAGTCCTTCCAATGAGCAATCAGGACTGATCTCCTTCAGAATGGACTGGTTGGATCTCCTTGCAGTCCAAGGGACTCTCAAGAGTCTTCTCCAACACCACAGTTTAAAAGCATCAATTTTTCGGCACTCAGCCTTCTTCACAGTCCAACTCTCACATCCATACACAACCAGTGGGAAAACCATAGCCTTGACTAGACGGACCTTTGTTGGCCAAGTAATGTCTCTGCTTTTGAATATGCTATCTAGGTTGGTCATAACTTTCCTTCCAAGGAGTAAGCGTCTTTTAATTTCATAGCTGCAGTCACCATCTGCAGTGATTTTGGAGCCCCAAAAAATAAACTCTGACACTATTTCCACTGTTTCCCTATATTTGCCATGAGTTGATGGGACCAGATGCCATGATCTTCGTTTTCTTTAAGCCAGCTTTTCCACTCTCCTCTTTCATTTTCAAGAGGCTTTTTAGTTCCTCTTCACTTTCTGCCATAAGGGTGGTGTCATCTGCATATCTGAGGTACTGATATTTCTCCTGGCAATCTTGATTCCATCTTGTGGTTCTTCCAGCCCAGCTAATCATTACTGTAGAATATAGCATAAAAAAAAAAAAAAAAAGGCTTCCAGAATTTAGTGAATGATTTAATACTTGTCAGCCAGCAAAAAGGAAAAAAACAAGCATACAGAATTCCTAGGCTTTGAAATATAAGCATTTCTATATGATTAAACACACACACACACACACACACACACACACAAACACAACCTTTCTCAAAGTTAGTATTCATTTTTATTTTTCTTTAGAAGAAGCTGAGTTCTCAGGTCTCTTGTTAGGGATGAGGAATCCTGTGCCATAGTTATCAACAGTATTTAAAGATGTAGGTTTCATCTTGCTAATTGTCATTGAGAAAACAAAAAGCAAAAAAAGAAGCAAAACCCACCATATTCCTATTCCCTTTTATTTGGTTTTCTTCCCAACAAATTCATTTCCTACTTCTAGTTTCAACTATGAATTTTCTGCTCTAGTCATTGAAAGTATCTAAAGTCTTTTGAGTTGGTTTGACCTAATAAAATTAGACATATTCTACAAATTATCTTCTGGTTGACCCAGAAATCTCCTTCAGGTTTGGTTTCCTTAATATTTGTTCAAGTGTTCTGTTGCATAAAGTCTTTGCCTGAGTTGGAGTCATGATTCTGGTCCAACTAAATGTTTATTTATTAGAGACTAGAAGAAATTCCTCAGTAAATAAATTAATAAATAAGACGTATGGAAGTTAAACAGCTCAACGGGAATTCGATCACCTCCACTAGCTNGAGCATTCTTTGGCATTGCCTTTCTTTGGAATTGGGATGAAAACTGACCTTTTCCAGTCCTGTGGCCACTGCTGAGTTTTCCAGATTTGCTGGCAAATTGAGTGCAGCACTTTCACAGCATCATCTTTCAGGATTTGAAACAGCTCAACTGGAATTCCATCACCTCCACTAGCTTTGTTCGTAGTGATGCTTTCTAAGGCTCACTTGACTTCACATTCCAAGATGTCTGGCTCTAGATTAGTCAACACATCATCATGATTATCTGGGTCATGAAGATCTTTTTTGTACAGTTCTTCCGTGTATTCTTGCCACCTCTTCTTAATATCTTCTGCTTCTGTTAGGTCCAGACCATTTCGTCCTTTATCGAGCCCATCTTTGCATGAAATGTTCCCTTGGTATCTCTAATTTTCTTGAAGAGATCTCTAGTCTTTCTGAAGGATACTGGGATCCAAAGTATTTGGGGAGATGAGGGTATTTTGTGTCCCTTCCTTGGTCTTCTTGCCAGCATGCTGCCTCTCCCGTGATCCAGCTGTGTGCCTGTGTCCTCCTCTGCTCCCATCACTCACAGCCTGATGAGTGCTGTTCTGGGACCCTGGCCCACTAAAGTCATCTTGCCCCTGGAGACAAATCTCTCAAACTCAGAGCACCTCATTGGACCTGGCCAGCCTGGAGAGAGGCTGGCCCTGGATCGGGTGCCCACCCGAATTCAATCAGCCATCTGTAAGGGCACCAGTTTAGCTGCTCAGGGAAAGGAATGAACAGTCCTGTGTCCATCAGGGAGCTGAAGAAGGACAGGATTTCTTGGGGCTTCAACTACAGAATGGTTTGCAAAAGAGACTAAACTTTTTGGGGCCTTAAAAGCTGGCCCAAGTGTAAATTCAGTTCAGTTCAGTTCAGTCACTCAGCCGTGTGCGACTCTTTGTGACCCCATGGACTGCAGCACACCAGGCTTTTCTGTCCATCACCAACTCCCAGAGCTGACAAAAAGTGGTCCACTGGAGAAGGGAATGAATGGCAAACCACTTCAGTATTCTTGCCTTGAGAACCCCATGAACAGTATAAAAAGGCAAGTGTAAATAGATAGAGGTAATTCTAGACCTGAGGGAGTCTAAGAACCAGATCCAACCCTATCTGACGTCCATGACATCCAAGCCTTTGGATAAGACAAGATCTAGATTTTCAGATGTAAAAGAAAGGAGAAAATTGGCAGAGGCCGCAGAAGCAGGTGAGTGTGAGGCCACTGAGCTGTCTACCTTACCTGTGGTTGAGGCTTCTTGATGATACATAGTCTCCATGCAATGGGAGTCACTGGTGCCATGCTCACCGCTAGGGGTGTGTGTGCGTGCGTGCGTGTGTGTGTGCATGGTCAGCTGTGTTAACTCTTTGAGACCCCATGGAATCTAGCCTGCCAGGCCCCTCTGTCCATGGAATTTTCCAGGCAAGAATACTGGAGTGGGTTGCCATTTCCTCCTCCAGGGGATCTTCTCAACCCAGGAATCCAATCCATGGCCCTGCACTGGCAGGCAGATTCTTTACCACTGTGCCACCTGGGTTCCCAGGGCCTACACAAAACAGGCACTTATTCATGGAGTGAATCAGTAGCACTGAAACGCAGAGGCCTCGTCTCGACAGTAGTCTCACTTCTTTGACAGACATTATGAGGTGCATCTATCCTAAGGGCTTGTTAGATGAAAGAGAAAAAGATCTTTTGGATTTCGGTCCCCTGGGCATCAACAGTCAGAAAGCCTAGCTTAAGTTTTCAGCTTTCTTGCCTGAAATAGCCTCTAGGACTATTGCAAAGGTGTATTTCTTAATAATAACTTTCTAATCTCTGTGGGCTCAGAATTCCCAGAAGGCATGACTGAGAACTGCAGTTAGTGGCTTTGGAAGTCCCAGTACAGCCCAGAATAGATGATCAGGGCCAAGATATTGTCACTAAGAGCTGCTTGTCCTGCAGGCAGGGGGAAACAGAATCAGGCTGACTCAGCAACGCCCATGTCTCAAGAGTAAAAGATACTTACAGTACTGCCCACAGGGAGTAGACGTGGCTTCGGACTTCTGGACTATTATTCATTTAATATTATTTAATATTTATAATTTAATATTTATATTTAAATTGATGTACTTTTCAAAATTAGATTTGCATTAATAATACCTATACTGGTAGGGCTTTAAGAAGATGATAGCTAGATACATGACATATATAATATATTATAAAATATTATCATTAATTTTATAATAATTGCATGTTAAAATACATATATAAATATTAAAATATGAAATATTATTATAGACAGTCTAAAATCATTGTGCATGCCACTAGTGATACATGCTTGCCATTTGGAAAATACAAAATAGCTAACTTTTTTTTTTTGGCCTTTGCTTTTTTTTTTAATATAATTTATTTATTTTAATTGGAGGTTAATTACTTTACAATATTGTATTGGTTTTGCCATACATCAACATGTGATCCTTTTTAAGTTTAAGGTTCTATGATTTCTGAGAAGTTTAGTTTTATGAGTATCTTTTGAATATCTGGAATACTTTCCCTTTTTCTCTCCCCTTTCCTAAATCATGGTCCTGCTCAATTTCACTTCCCCAGTGAAGGTTTCTTTACAGAAAAGAGACAACTTAGCAGGCCTGAGATTACCATCTTTAAAAAGATCTACTTGCAAAGTTAGCCTTTGGGCTGGTATCCGGGAACTTGAATTTTCAGAATGTTCCCACCATGACTAACTGCTAAGCACTAAAATGTGTGTGCAAACAATGCAATTTATGATGAACACCTGCTTCCCTCTGGAGGTCTAGAATTTTGGTATTTGCTAGGCAGAGGATATCTACGTGCTCATCCCCAGTGAAAACCCTGATCGCTGCATCTCTGATGAGCTTTCCTGGTAGACGGCACTCTCGTGTTGTCACAGTTCCATGCTGGAGGACTGAGCACGCCCTGTGTGACTGCACTGGGAGAGGACTCTGGAAGCTCACTCTTCCTGCAGACCTTGCCTACAGGCCTTTTTCCTTTGCTGCTTTTGTTTATATTCTTTTTCCATAATAAATCTTAGCCCTGAGTGCAATGCTGAAACCTGAATCACTGAACTTAAAGGTAGTCTTGGGGACCCCACATACAGCTTCTTTCCATGACCATTCCACCCTCCAATTCTCTTCCTATTCTGAGCCCATTAAGCAACTTGGATAGAATGATACAACTCTCCCCCTTGTTCTGTCCATTAATACAGTACATCACTAGTAATACCTGATGTCCCTGTCCTAGTCATTTATAAGCTCCTATAAAACAAGGGACTGCTTCTTATATATCTTTGATTTGGATTTGCATTTGTGATTAACAGGGTCTTATTCATAGTAATTTTTCTAGGTTTCTTTTTTTAAAAGAATACAAAACAAAATCAAATAAAAAATTTAGTGCATTTGTTATTGTAAAAATAATTTTTTTAAAAAAAGGGAAAATTTTTAAATCATCCATGATTCCCTATCCATAAATAACCATTTTAATCTCTTGGTTACATATCCACAAAGAGCTTTTCTAAGAATGGTGTCATTATTTTCATTAATCTTTTCTTAGTAAATGCATCATGAATATATGTTCTTACAATTACTTGTTTGTTAATAATACCATTTTTAACAGTTACATATTAACTCATTGTGTCCCAATATATATGTGTCCCAAACTGGTGACTCAAGCAAATCACCATCTACAGATATGTCTTTGTTTTGGGCAGCATAGTACTGACCTTTCGTCACTAAGTCCTATCCGACTCTTTGCGACCCTATGGGCTGAAGTTCACCCAGTGGGCTGCAGTTCACCAGGCTCCTCTGTCTTCCACTATCTCCTAGGATTTGTTCATATTCACATCCATTGAATCAGTGATGCTATCTAAACTATTTCATTCTCTGCCACCCCCTTCTCCTTTTGTCTTCAACCTTTCCCAGCATCTGGGTCTTTTCCAGTAGGTCAGCTCTTCCCATCAGATGGCCAAAGTATTCAAATTTCAGCTTCACCTTCAGTCCTACCAATGAATATCCAGGGTTGATTTCCTTTAGCATTGACAGGCTGATCTCCTTGTAGTCCGAGGGACTGTCAAGAATCTTCTCCAGCGCCACAGTTTGAAAGGTGCTCAGTCTTCTTTATGGTCCAACTCTCACATCCATACATGACTACTGGAAAAACCATAGCTTTGGCTATACACACCTTGGTCAAAAAAATGATGTCTCTGCTTTTTTAACATGCTACATTTGTCATAGCTTTCCTTCCAAGGAGCAAGCACCTTTTAATTTCATGTCTGTGATCACCATCTGCAGTGATTTTGGAGCCCAAGAAAATAAAATCTGTCACTGCCTTCACCTTTTCCACTTCTATCTGCCATGATGGCCATGATGGGATTGGATGCCGTGATCTTTGTTTTTTTAATGTTGAGTTTCAAGTCATTTTTTCCCTCTCCTCTTTCACTTTAATCAAGAGGCTCTTTAGTTCCTCTTCATGTTCTGCCATAAGAATGGTGTCATCTGCATATCTGAGGGTGTTGATATTTCTCCCACCAATCTTGATTCCAGCTTGTGATTCATCCAGCCCAGCATGTTGTATGATGCATTTAACATAGAAGTTAAATAAGCAGGGTTACAATATACAGCCTTGTCATACTTCTTTTCCAACTTTGAACCAGTCAGTTCTAACTGTTGCTTCTTGACCTGCATACAGGTTTCTCAGTAGACAGGAAAGGTGGCCTGTTACTCTAATCTCTTTAAGAATTTTCCACAGTTTGCTATGCTCCACACAATAAAAGCCTTAAACATAGTCAATGAAACAGAAGTGAGTGTTTTCCTGGAATTCTCTTGCTTTCTCCATGATCTACTGAATGTTGGTAATTTGATCTCTGGTTCCTCTGCCTTTTCTAAATCCAGCTTGTACATCAAGAAGTTCTTAGCTCATGTACTGTTGAAGCCTAGATTGAAGGATTTTGAGCATAATTTTATGGCAGTTTGAACAGCATATTAAAGAGCAGAGACATTACTTTGCCAACAAAGGTCCATCTAGTCAAGGCTACGGTTTTTCCAGTAGTCATGTATGGATGTGAGAGTTGGACTATAAAGAAGGCTGAACGCCAATGAATTGATGCTTTTGAACTATGGTGTTGGAGAAGACTCTTGAGAGTCCCTTGGACTGCAGGGAGATCCAACCAGTCCATCCTAAAGGAGATCAGTCCTGGGTGTTCATTGGAAGGACTGATGTTGAAGCTGAAACTCCAATACTTTGGCCACCTGATACAAAGAACGGACTCATTTGAAAAGACCCTGATGCTGGGAAAGATTGAAGGTGGGAGGCGAAGGGGATGGCAGGGGATGAGATGGTTGGATGGCTTCACCGACTCAATGGACATGAGTTTGGGCAAACTCTGGGAGCTGGTGATGGACAGGGAGGCCTGGCGTGCTGCAGTCAATGGGGTCAAAAAAATCAGACATGACTGAGCACCTGAACTGAACTGAACTTGAACATTCTTTGGCATTACTCCTCTTTGGGATTGGAATGAAAACTTATTTCATTCCAGTCTTGAGGCCACTGCTGAATTTTCCAAATTTGCTGACATATTGCATACAGCACTTTCACAGCATCATCTTTAGGACTTGAAATAGTTCAGCTGGAATTCTGTCACCTCCTGTAGCTTTGTTCATAGTAATGCTTCCTATGGCCCACTTGACTTCACACCGAGGATGTCTGGCTCTAGGTGAGTGATGGTATCCTTAGAATCAAGTATCCAACTTGATTCTAAGGTTGGAGTAACTGAACAATGCCCAACAGGTGCATACATCTTATGAGTAAATAATTATGATTATATAACAATAAAATATAAACATTATTTTTCTTTCAATTTCTGTGTAATAGGACTTAAACACTAACTTGTCTGTTTGTGCCTGCATACTTAAATCTAACTGTGAGGCATTTATTTTGGTCTAAAGGTGCTGAAAAAAAATAAATTACTGAGACAAAGCTTGGGAATCTTTGGCATATTCCTTGTAGGATGAAAGATAATGCATTGTCTGGTTTCACTCCTGCCTGGCTGATCTCAAGCCACATGGTCACTAAGTCACTAGAGCCTATAATGCCTGTATTAGCTACATCAAGTGTCTGTCAGCTATCCCTGAGACATTTATATTGCCCTTCACTGTTAATAAACAAAGAGGAGCTTCTTCGTAGCTAATATTCCATACATTCAAGATTATGTTCTTAGAATAAGCTCCTAGAAAAAAAAGAATTTCTGAGTAAGATTAGCCCCAGTTTTAAGCTTTTGAAAATTATTTCTGGATTGACTCAGCTTCATTTGAGAATCCCCAAGACAGAGGAAACTGCGTGACACACAAGTAGCACTGAAGTTGTACCAGGAGCACAAGGGAACTGAGTTGAACTGAATCACAATTAAGCAAATCCAAATCAAACTGAATCTCTAAAAGCACAAGGCTATATTTTACTTCCCTTGCCTAAAGTTGCCTCCACCTCTGATACAGGCTCTGGCCTCAGCAGTCAACAGCCTTGGAACAGGAGAGCTCTTGCTTCAGAAAAGAAGCTTGTGGACAGATACTTTTTACAAAAGAACTTGTCTGAGCCCTGAAAAGCCAAAGAGCTTAACAGTTAAGTCTGGCCTTGAGGCCAGACAGATTTTAAATCCCCCTGTGACTAGTGGTTGACTTTGGGAATGTTACTTAGACTTCTGTGACTCAGTTTACTCATCTGTATAATGGGAACAATAATAGAACCTATCTCATGAGGCTGTGATGAAGACAAAAATGACATAGTCTATATAAATGCTTTGTACAGTGCCTGGCATTTTAAGCTCCCAATGATAGCCATTAATTTTATTTGTTCTCCTGGATGCTTCTGGATGTTCTCCAAGCAAGATGCACCTGGATTTCCATTCTTCCTACAGACTTGCTATTGGGTGAAAATGTGAGGAAGACATACCAATCCATTCCCAGCTTTCTTAACCCAGGAACTAATCTATTTCCTATCATGGTCCCTGGATCCTATTGCACCAACCTAGGCAGGAGGTACTTTCTGATCAGAATACTGGCCAGAAGGTCCTGGGTAGAGGCAGCTACCAGAGCAAGCAGTTCTTATAGTAACAACACCAAGACTATAGTCATCTGAGCTAAGCAAAAGGAAAGCAAAAAGAAAAATCACTATTGATTTTGGCCTAAGAAGCAGAATGATTTCTTTCTTGTCATCATCATGTTTAGTGTCATCATCATGTTTGCTTTGAGCATTAGAGGCTAGATCCCCACCCATAACATACTCTTGGGGAGAATTTTCTTAGGAACATTTAGAGACTGACTTTGTGTCCCTGAAATGCCCACGTCTCTAGTCCTCTCCTCGTTTGTCTCATCCTGCAGTAGTTTCTCCCCTGAATCCTTGGGCATCTTCAGAGAGCTATGAAAAGAGAAGCAAGAAGCTCTAGGATAAACTAAACCAACCAATGGGAATGGCCACAAGTCTCTATGAATTTTAAATTTCTCATCCTTTGTTGCACCCGACAGAGCTCTTAGCTTCGAAATTGGGAGTTGCATGAGTCCCTGCCCTGCCTCTTGTGGGCCCCCTGGTGACAGCTTCGATCCTCAGTCTATTCACTTCTAAAATAGAGGTGGTAATATCTGAGAGATGATAAAACGAAGATGACCTCTACGAAAGTGTTCTGTTAAAATATATATGTAACTAAGAGGGATTTTGATTAAGAAAGAAAAATTTGAAGCCCACTATATATTTATCGATCAGGCCTGGGAAGACTTCTTATAGAAGAGGACTTTAGATACCAGAATGGCTGCATAGCAGATGGATAATGAGAAAGTCTATAAGGGCCAGCGGGCCCTGGTTGGGTGGAAGAACAAAAAGATTGACCTGGGGTGGACAGAGGAAAGTAAGACAGAAAGATGGACAGGGTAGGGTAGGAAAATAGACTCGAATAAGACTTTGTAACCCAGAAATTGGAGTCTTTTCTGATTAATCAATCATTCAAAATATTATGACTGAGAAACTTCCAAGGGCTCAGCCTGGTGCCAGCTTGATCACAGCTATCAGAGATTTCTATGATCTGTTTGTGGGAAGCGGAATTGTCAAAGTCAAAACCACCAGAGATGATCCAGGAAAGGCAGTGGATGCAGAGCCCGGATCCCGGGGAGGGTCTCAGGAAGGAGGAGGTGGGCCTGAGGTTGCCCTCACTGTGGGTTCAGCGCTGGAGACGGGCTGAGAGGGTGGGGCTGTGGCCGCCGCTAGGACGCTTTGTGACCCCTGTAAGCTTTTCCCAATAGTGAATGAGCAAGAGTTCCTTCAGTGACAAGACAAGGTGCTGAGGAATGTGACCAAAGGAAAGATGGTTTTCGATGGGGCAAGAGCAGCAGAGGGGACAAATAAAGGGATCACAAATGTGAGCGCCAAATGGAATCACTTAACCTCAACCCAGGGCTTTCATTGTGCAGTAGCCGGAGCATAAACGGATGATGTCACTTAACCTGGGAGTGAAAAGCAGGCCCCAGCCTCATCATCTGGTGACCTTTTGAGTCCTTGACGATGACCTAGATAGAGCGAGGGCCTTAGACCTTGGGCTATAGGGACAGGCCTAGATGGCACACCGGGGCATCTGCAGTGGGAATTGTGAATTCCTAGGCACCAGATTCAGGTGAAAAGGGACCGTAGGGAGAGGGGAGAGAGCAGCGCTCTTGATCAGTGCTGTAACAGGGCCAGAGCTCTGCCTTGTCTTTCTTCCTACACAGCCAGGTCCCCGTGTTTCACAGCCAGTATTCAGGATATGTGTTGCAGCTTGAGCGGAAGTAAAATGGGCCAAAGGCTGTAAATATGACCACAAAGGGCTCATGTAATGTCCTCTAGATTGGAGCAAGGAGAGAAATAGGAACTTGGCTTCTGATCCATTTATGCTCTGTCCCCAAGGGATACCTAGAGCCAATAAACTTCAGGGCCTCAAACGAAGGGCTATGATGTGCTGGGCTTGTAATGTACACAAATCGCTGATATTCAGATGTGCCACTGAGTCTGTACAGATTCAGAAACTGTAGTACTTTGGTCACCTGATGCGAAGAACTGACTCATTGGAAAAGACCCTGATGCTGGGGAAGGTTGAAGGTGGGAGGAGACAGGGATGACAGAGGATGAAGTGGTTGGACGGCATCACCGACTCAATGGACATGAGTCTGAGCAGTCTCCGGGAGTTGGTGAAGAACAGGGAAGCCTGGCATGCTGCAGTCCGTGGGGTTGCAGAGAGTCGAACATGACTGAACTGAGATGTGCCAAGAGCAGGGCGGAGCCAGAGTCAGCTGAGCTGTAGCAAGCATTTGAGAAGGCTGGGTCAACTGCCCTCCCGACTCTTGCCCACCACCTCTGGGCAGTCCTAGCTATGCCTTCCTCAGACAGGAGACAGTTGTGTTCTGCAGACACTTGTGAACATGAAGAGGGAGAGGGAGGGCAGCAGAGGGGAAGAGATCTATTTTGCCTCACAGCTCTCCATCTATACCCCAGTGTGGCGTGGGTCATTTGTTAGCCTAATGAGCTAATGTCACCTTATGTGGAGGCAAAAATGCCAATGAGATGATGGGGTGGGTTTCTATGGGAGACCATGGGACCTCCCTGTAATTTGTACAGCCTAGCAAAGGAATTTTCACGAGAGGAAAACTTGGCTGTCTCCTTCCATCAGGGTAATAAGTCCTTGGGTTTGCACTGAGTTATATGTATTTCTAGACTTTTTCACATCTACTGTTATAATTGAGTTTCATAACCATCCAATAAAGTAGGTGGGTCTTAGTGCTACTTTCCCTATTTTTCAGGTGAAAAGACAGGCTCAGAGGAGTTAAAAAAACTATTCAAAGTCATGAAGGAGGTAGATGGATATATCTCAGAAGACCTAGTTTGCAAATGTTTTTCCATATGTGTCTTTTTGTTTTTAAGAACACATCACCAGGCTGGTGGTAGTAAGGGGAGTTTGATCAGTTATAACAAACACCATAGCAAGATGGAAAGAAAGACTTAAGGTGAATCCAGAGAAGTCCCAATTCACAGAGGACAAGTCAATAGGTCTTGTTACCAAAGAGAAATTTAGATAGATACCTGCACATATTGCAACTGGAAGAAATGACCAAGGAAAGCTGGGGTCGGAGTCTCTAGCTGAACAGGCTCCTTGTCCTAGCCTTCCTACCTTTCCAAGCCAACCTCTCAGCACTGCTTCAGCCACACTGAACCACAGCTGCTCCTTAAATCCATAGGACTCTTCCCATTTCTGTGACTTCTTGAATCCTTTTCCTGAAATTTCAAGTTCTAACCCCTCAACATCTTAAACCCCATAATGAGTTCATTGCTCCCTCCTCTGAAATCACATTAAAATGCTGGGATGTCCCCATCTATCTCGCTCACTAACAGTGAGCGCTTTGAAGGTAGGAAAAATGATTCAATCAATATTCAACCCCCAGCACTTGACAAGGGACCTGGCACTTATTAGGATCCTAGCAGCTGTTTATTAATTGAACATTTCCATCATCATCACCATCTTAATTTAAACTAAAATCATGACTGAGCAGCTCCCCTGAGCTGGTCATTATGTAGGTGATGGGCTGTGAGATGCTACCTCCACACTCTAGTGCTCATGAAGACTTTTGGCAAAGCAAAAAGAACATTTGCACCATACTGAACTCAAGTAAGCTAACTGACATAGGAGTCTGAGTGTGGTGAAAATCTGATCTGTTCGAGGTAGGATCTGAGGAGCCCTGAAGGAAGAAAAGGAATTACGGGACATCTTAAGACTTTATTGAGGGGGCTTCCAGGGTTGGTTCTATGACTGCTGTAAGATCAACATGAGGCAAAGCCCAGCTGTCACTAAGCTGAGAGGTACAAAGACAACACAGCTATAGCAAAAGAAGAAAATGAAGGACTATTGCTAAGAAGCTGCCCAGTTCTGCCAAGGAGTCATCAGAGGAGTGCAAGCTAGAGTAATCGGGAAGGCTCCATGGAAGAGGTGACATGAGCTAGGTTTTGGATTCTATTTAGATAAGGAAGATAGATAGGCAATCCTAGAATATGGGACAACTGTGAGCCTTGAACTGATAATTTATCAATATGGCTCAAAATAAGCAATGCATAGTTCTAAATTATCCTCTACCATAGGACAGATTTCACTGCAGGCAGAAAAGACAAAGATTTGAAACCTCTATTCACATCAAAACATTAATTTCTTTTTTTCACATGAAGAATTAAAGAAAAAAACTAAAACTCCAGATGGATTTTAAACACAGTGGGGAATTGGGTGGCGAGATGGCAGATGGCTATTTCAGCTGCACATGAGTAAAAATAATTCAACTTCCCAATACCCAGGACTTTTCTGAACTTGTGAAAACCTCTTCAGGAAAAGTTCAGAGTCACAGCAGAGTCCGAGGCTTAGAGTTTCCCAACAAGAAGAGACCTACCTGTGCTGGAGCGGTAACCCCCAGACCATTTGGGGAGGCTTCTTGCTCACAGACTGCCAGGGCTGACCCTCAACATTAGCCCAGCCTGATGAAAGTACTCTGGCATTTCTTCCCCTATGTTGAGAAAGTGGAAGGGAGATGAGTCAACTTGAGAGTTAGGTGTGATGAAGACATCAGGAAGCAGAAACTGTCTGAAGGGTATAGTGGTGAGTGTGCCCATTGTAGGGAAGGTGGCCCCAGAGGAGGGCAGGGTGGTGACTTAGAAAGTTGATATCTCTGGGTGTCTGATGGCTGTGGAGTTTGCCAGACTGGCTTTCCTGGGGCAGGCTGGATTTCCCCACATTTACTGTCATCTGCATTTCACCCTAGAGATAGAACAGGAGCCCTGGGTGGAAGCTCACTTTGTTCATGTGACTTCCACCTGCAGGAACACAGATTTTTTTTGTCACATCTGCTGTATAGGTTACAGGAAAGAGCTGACCACAGGAGTCAGCTGGGCCACCAGGGCATGATGAAGCGGGTGTTCTAGGGAGCCAGTGCCAGGGACAAGCGGGTAAAAACCAGGATGGGCATGGGTCTACAGCCCCCAGGAGATTAAACTCCAGAGGAATCATGTAGAACAGGAACGGTTAACAGAAGTTCCTGACTAGCTGGTCTCTGCCCCAAGGTCCAGAAGGTCAAAGGTACAGGCAGGAGACAGCAAGGAGAGCTCTGACCTTAATCGGGGACAGTCCCTTCTGCCCTATGTAATAAGTCCTGATGATTAGGGACCACATTCATTCATGATGTGTGCCATGGTTTCCTGGACAATACGGATTTGGCTGGGCAGTATGTTGGGGGCACATTAGCCAGAGAAGGACACAAGTCACAGCATAAAAGAAAGGCTGAGGACATACTGCGACATCAGGGGAAACAGTTCTAGAAAGGAATTATTTGCTTGTGCTCCATCTGTGTTGGCCTCCCCACTTGTAACAGTGGGAGGATGAGGAGGGCAAAGCCATGAGTTCATAGGCAACAAAGACTCTCAGTGACCAATACAACAGGAAGGTCTCTCCAGGTGGATTCAAGGGATTCCAGGGTCAGGACCAGCCCCAAGGAGAAGCAAGTGATGGGATCTGGCTTAGAGTCTGGTCTGTGGACTGGACTGTGCCTTGGGCCCAATTCTAGCCCGAGAAAAATGAGAATGTGCCTTTCTTCAAATGCCACACCATAGAGGACAAGATAAACAAATATTAACAAAGGAAACTGCTGCTTTCTATGTTCAGAAAGAGACTAGAAAGGCTCCTTGTGTTGATGTGTGATGGGAGGAAGGAGGCTGGGGTTCTGGCGTGACGGTTATGTCCACCACGCCAACTCCTGAACAGCTAGGCTCTGTGTCCAGCTCATTCTCATCAACCGCGAGATCCAGATCTCCCCTTCTCTTGCTCCCAGCAGCCTTGTGTTATGTCCAAGTGGGCTGAATGCCCTCAAGAGAGCTTGTGTGACACCCTCTGCCCCTTGTCAATCTCATTTCTTCCTTCTCTCCCCAAGACAATGCTAGACAATGCCTCTCTCCCTGATTCTCCCACAGTCAGGGTCAACCACCAACAGGTGGCCATACCTTCTGCCCCTAAATGGCAGCTAGACAGGATACTGGGGACAGCGGAGGCCAGCGGGTAAGTGAAGGTAAACGTGCCTTGTCAGTTGGCCACCCACTGAGGCTGAGTCAGGATGGGCAGCGCTAAAGCTGTCCCACATGGGAGTCAAGGACCCTTGAGGGGGTAGAGGCTGGGGCTCCCAGTCAGGTTCTGCAGGCAAAGCAGCCCCTCATGTGGCCTGTGCACAAAGGAGGGTCTTCAACAGGTGGGGAAAGGGGGGCACAGTCACAGATTTGGGATTTTTCTCAAGGGCCCCTGACAGTGCAATATCACCGCCTAGAATTCTTAGAAGGGCTTGGAGCTAATTTGCATCTCACAGCCCTTTTCATAATAAAATCAAACAGATGTTGAAATTCTTCTAGACAAATTCTTTCATCTTGTATATTAAAAAAAAAAAAAAGCCCAGAAAAGTGAAATAATTTGTTAGTGGCAGATCCATGAGCCATATTGGGATCCCAGTAGCAGGCTTTGGTCCAAATATGGCCTTCATCATTAGCTCAGCCCTTGCTTGGGCTTGAAAGATACAGCAGACAGAGGAAGTGAAATGGACCCTAGCACACTCGGTGAGTCTGTCAGATGGGAGACACAGGCAGCCTCTCTGTGCTACAGACCATGAGTGACTCCCAGTGCCTTTACCGCAGAAGGGGACCAAGCAGGGTGGGCTTTCCCAGGCTCCCTCCTCCCTGCATATGCATGATTCCTTTCTCTTCCTCTCTTAGTCCCCCACTGTCCTGGAGCTGGGCCCTCACTCAGAGTGGACATATCACCTGAGTACACACGGTTTGTCCCTCACACATTACAGATTCAGCAGCAGACACCCCAGACAAAAGTCCTGTTCTCTAGGAGCTGGGATTCTGATGCAGTACGTGCATGCTAAGCCGCTTCATTCATGTCCGATTCTTTGCAATCCTATGCACGAGAGCCCGCCAGGATCCTCTGTCCATGGAATTCTCCAGGCAAGGATACTGGAGTGGGTTGCCATGCCCTCCCCCAGGAGATCTTCCTGACCCAGGGATCCAACCCACATTTCTATGCCTCTTGCATTGGCAGGTGGGTTCTTTCCCACTACCACCACTCAGGAACTCCATTCTGATGGGGAGATATGGTCAAACACAAATAAATGTGAAGTCAGGAGGCATTGGATGCTGTAGGGAAAGTACAACTGGGAAGAGGGCTCAGGAGTGTTGGTGGCGGTGGGAGCTCTGTTAGCTGCAGTGCAAGGGGAGGCAGCTGCATGAGGGTTGACTCCTGAGCAGCAACCTGGAGGGGGAGGTGTCTGCTGATTGGGCAAATGGTGCCCACATTTCCAATGTTCATATTGCAGCAGCATTTACATACATTTTGAAAGAGTCCTATAGGGGTGCCTGCAAGTTGCATTGTTTATTAGATCTGCAGACTGTTCAATGAGTAGGTGATTTCAGACTTCCTCCCTCACCACTGTTGTGGCCCCAAAATAGGGCACAGAAACTTCACCTCCTCACCTTTCCCATTGTGTTGGCCCGCCTAAGTTCTGCTTCCTCAAGCCTCACTGCTGAAAGTTTCCAACAGGCTCATGGGGCCGGGTGGCAATGTCGATGATGATAACTGAGCAGAAATTCATGACTTGGAATTGATCCACAGTTGGAATTCGAAAGAAAGAAAAAGAGGCCAAAATTGTAGGCAATATATATATGAGTGTTTACAATTTGAGGTCAGCTTCCATTCACTTCTAAATAGTCCTTCACTAAGAAAAAGAAGGGGGAGGAGTAGGAATCACAAGGTAAATTGGTCATTCTTCCCAGATACTGTATATGTTTTAACAGAGACTTTCAATGCTTATTCACAAAACGTGAGTACCAGAGAGGGGTGGGCAGACATTCTGAAGCCATATCCAAAAAGAGCCACACAATCTGTAGATAAAGATGTAACATCTCTGATTCCAGGAAGATAAGTTTTCCCTCCTAAAGTCAGCCTTGAACTATGCCTCTAACATGCTTAATAAGAATGTGTGAGATGAAAAAATACTATGCAAGTGTTCCAATCTGAGAACAGAAAGGCGTGATCATTCAGAAGGAACTCAAGTATTTGGAGCAACAAATAAATAAATAATCCATCCAAAGCCTGTACTCTACCTTTGGATAAATTGTGCTTGATTTGAAGGTCAAAAGCGTTACAATAGCCTGCTTCACCAAGGTGCATGAAAGCTGAAGCTTGCGGTTTGGCAGAAGAATTTGCAGGGTATAATTATGCACCCCTTCAACATCCCCACTGCCTTCCACGTGATGTGAAACAATGTGTCACAGTCCTGTACAGTCAAAGCAGTAATTTACAAGAGTCAGCAATTCCACAGGGCAGGTAGGCCATATTTCAAAATGGGAAAGGAGTTGGGGGGATGGAGGCAGGGACCAGTGGATCAATTTACAAAGATCCTGTTTCTCTGCCACTCTGTTGACCTTTCAGGCAAGACCTAATGCCAATTAGCTCCGTTATAAAGTCCATAACTCTTGCGAGGAAGGCCGTGTGCAGCACATGATCATTTTACAATGTTTGTCCTAATTTGCAGCCCCCAAACTTGGACTCCTGGGGCTGCAAGGTGGGGGTGGGCGGTGTATTGGCAAGCGATGGGAGCAGCTGGAAGGGATCACAGAGCACAATTACTGTCTGCGCATGGCCACATCTGGAAAACAGCTCCGTGCTAGCTTTAAAACAGCATTAATGAAGAATGGAAGCTTGTGCTGCGGAGGATGGGGTGGGGGTGATAGGAGGAAATAAGGGGAGGGGCGCCCTTCTCCCCAACGTGGTGAGGATGGAAGACAGCAAAGGAAACAGCAGGCAGGGTAGAAGACCAAATCCAAGGAGAAGAGGGTGTTGACAAGAAAGGGGAGGCAGGGAGGCACTGTGAGTTTAGGGTGCAGTCTCTAGTCCTCCTCGTTTTCTTCAGCTTCTAAGCTGGGTATCCACACAGAACTGGCCCCTTCTGCATTGATTGAGCAGACATTTGCCTATGGTGTGAGATCTTAGTGGCATCTGGAAAACTCCACCAGTCCCAAATTCTACCACTAAACATTCAGTCCTTTGGTCCAGGGGTCCCCTTTCCTGAGACGGACTTGAAAATGCAGGTGTGTTTTATGCCTTTCAGATCTCGGGCACATAGTAGTTGCTCAATAAATGTTGACTATAACTGAACGAATGAGTTGAATAAGACACTTGTGACTATGACCACAAAATTTTGTGACTATGACCTTCAGCTATAAGGGTTACCCTAGACCAGTGATTTTCCATGTGAGGGAAGGAGGAGAGGACAAAAGGTCTTTCCAAGGGGTACAACAAACCCTATGGGGAGGGAAGAAGGTAGCATTTGTGGTTGAGAAAAAAACATTCAGTTGTAAAATACAGTTTTGTTTTTGGAAAACTAAAGAGTCTGATCCTAATACAAGAGACTTCTTTAATATAATCCACAGAAATAAAAGCTCAACTAAATCTTCCTGGCTGGTGAGGATTCATAAACTGACCTTAGAATTCAAAATAGGCACTTACCATCCCACCAGAAATCAGAGCATCTCTAGATCTTCCAGAAGGAGGGAGATTTATTTTACTGAGGATGAAAAAAGGCTGAGAAACTGTGGTAGGGGGATTTGAGGCCCGAACTCCCACCTTCTCCATTGGGCTGTTGCATGTTCCTCCATTAAGACAGAGCAGCCACTCATGTTCCCAGGAAATAAAGTAGGACACATTGAAGAGAAAACAGGGAGTCAGGGACATATAAACAAACTTAACCTTCCTGATCTCGGTGCATGTTTCCCTGCCTGCTCAACGCTGCAACCTTTGGCATTGTGCAGGCATGTGGAAGGGCATGGCCCGAATCATCTGTTTCAGTGTTTGCCTAAAAACCCCAGAGGCCAGACTATAGACCTGGAGAGGTGAAAGAAAACCTATTCATCTCCACCCCTAAGTCAGAAATTCCCTTTATTGTCCCTACAGTCACCCGACACCTCCTGATCAGATGCCTCCAGCAACCACAGCTCAAGTGCTACCTCAGCCAACTACCAGCAAAGTGACCTTGGCCAATTTACTTAATCTTTTTATGTCTTGGGTTCCTTTCCTGTAAAAGGAAGATAACAAACAGTACCTCCTTCATGGGATTAAAGTGGGGGTTAAATGAGATAATATATGTTGTTTTCTCGCTGTTTGGAATTTTATATTTCTATTTATGCAGCGCATGCATGCTAAGGTGCTTCAGTTGTATCCCATTCTTTGTGACCCTGTGGACTGTAGACCGCCAGGCTCCTCTGTCCATGGGATTCTCCCAGGAAGAATATTGGAGTAGGTTGCCATTTCTCTCTCTAATTTATGCAATACAACTTATATTTATTTACACGTGAGCTTATATGCAAACTGTGTGTGGTCACAATCAGAACGAGATGAATGCACATGTCATAGGCAGTCATTTTTGCTTGAGTCAACCACTCACATTTACACCCATAGAGGGTGATGTTTGTGTCACTTTCGCATTCCTCAAAGCATGCATTCCTACATGCTTTTTGCCAATATTAACTATAAAAATTTTATGCATATGAGAATTCTTTAAAATGCTTTTATCAAAGAAATCATTCCCCATATGTTCCAAATAAGCCCCCAAATAATGTCGGCTGCAGACCTGAGGGCAGCCAGTTTTCTGCTATAAGAAATATAGCTTCAGGCCCTGTGTATAATAAGTGCTCCGAAAAGAGCAGACACTCCTGGTTGCAGGCAGCGCTTTCCCTGGAGTTCAGCTCCTGTTGAAAAACCCACATCCTCTAAATTCCTAGTTTTGCCCTAGCAGAAGTACTACCCACAAAAGATGAACCGCTCACCCAGATGACAGTTCATCACATATGTGGCGTATCACATGTCATATCACATCTGTGACATGCCAGACATGCTGTGCCCTCCACCCCTCTCACCCTCTGTCATCATATCCCCGTGCCTCCCATTTCCCTTCCCTAGTAGCTCCTGCCACCCTGACCTGGATGCTCCCTGTGCCAGCGTCTCTTAAAAAGGAGGTGCACAGTCCGGCAAGCTGCTGAGCCCTGTTTACACATCTGAGCTTGCATCTACTTTCCTGCCAGCCCTCTCATGCCGTCGGTTCCAGTACTAAAGCTATGCACACCTGAACTTCCTAAGAACAGGTATTTGGAAATAGCCCGGAACAGCTGGGTTTGACTCACACTCTTCCTGTCTTCCCACCAAAATGTTGCCAACACAGCTTCTTGCAAGGCTTTAATTCCCAGCTTCTATGGGCTTGAATTATAGTGATGAGAAGTTCTTGCCACCATAAGACATGTCAGAGGCTCCATGTATTGGCCCTGAGGTCTGTGGGTAAGCATCCCCTCTGTGTGGCTTCCTCTCCGACTTTTGCCTGCTTTGTCTAGTGAGCTTCCTCTCTTTGAAGCACCAGGAGCCTAGGCATCGTTTCTTGCCCACTGAATTACTCTTGCCTAGAAACGATTCAGGGCTTCCCTGGTGGCTCAGAGGGTAAAGCGTCTGCCTGCAATGCGGGACACCTGGGTTCAATCCCTGGGTCAGGAAGATACCCTGGAGAAAGAAATGGCAACCCACTCCAGTACTCTTGCCTGGAAAATCCCATGGACGGAGAAGCCTGATAGGCTACAGTCCATGGAATCACAGAGGTCAGACACGACTGACTATTTACATTCCCAAAGCAGATAAGACATATAGATGAGACATCCCTAGACCCACGTGGCTATGGACCCATGAGGATGCCCTCCCCATAACCCTTAGTCAGCTGTAAAAGAGTATATTCACCTTGTATCTGAAGATGTGGCTATTTCCAAGAGTGATGCAGGCATAAGCCAATCTGCCTGTCCCTGGCCCAGCATAAGGTGGTGGGCCAGAAAGTCTTCGGGTATGACTACTTTGTCAATATGGACAATTCTCACACCTGGCCCACATTCTACCTTTCTGCCCCATCTCTTACTGTCCTTTCTAGCAACTTCCTCGGATGGTATTAATCTGTGAATCTGGCTTACCCCACCCCACATCAGTGGAATTGCAGGAACTCCAGTATCAGGCACAATGCAGAGAAGGTGGAAATGAGAAAGGAATGATGCTAAAGAAGTCAGCTTCTGGGCGACCACCCTGGACCGTGAGCTTGTTTCTTAGGAGCAGAAGGTGCTTAGGAATTGAGGAGGTGAGGAGTAGAGAACAAACCACAAGGACAGTATCCCCGCAGCAGGGTCACACATGTTATGCAGGGACCAGTAACGGGTCTAGCAGGGATATGGAGGTGGGAGCTGGAGCCAGATAATGGTCACCTGTTTATGCTTGCACCTTGGAGAGAATAAAAATCCTAATTCCTGACAAGTATCCATTTGGTCATAGACACCAAGGGACATGGGATTACTTGGTCACTAAGGATTCTATCTTCCCAACCAGTCATCAGATCTTTTTGGTTTCTCTATGTGCCCAGCACTGTACTAGGTAGATTAAAAGGCATGAAATTAAACCAAAATAATCAATGCCTTCAGAGAACAGACAATGTAAAAGAAAAGGTGAGATACTCAGCCACGATGCTAGACAAGGACTGTTGAGTCAGGTGGAGGTGAAGGCAGTGAGCATTCCAAAGGTTAGGAATCGGAAAGCGGTGCAGAGCAAAAGGTGCAAGAGAAGAAGATGGGATGCGGGGGGCGGGGAGGGGCTGACGATGAGACAGAGCAGGCTAGAAAGAGAGAAATTAGACAGCGTGATAAAGTGGGTTGGTGTGGTTAGCTCCACTCATCAGAGAGGAGGTCTGTGCAAGCCAGCCAAAGTGGGAGGAACACCAGAAAGATCTTCTGGCTAGTTTGTGGAAGGCTCCAGGGTCTGATCAGGATGTTCAGATTTTATTTCCCAGGGAAGTAGGAAGTTGGGCATCCCAGAAAGACAAAGTTCTATGGTATAAACGTGTCTGGACCTTACGTTCTCCTCCAAGCATTTCTATCCCAGATTTGATTCAGGGTCTTCCCAAGTTAGCTTTATGTTTGCTCACTGTCTTCCACACAAGTGATTTTGGCGCTCTGTGGGCCATTTGATCAGATTACTAACATCGGAGGGGCTGCTCTGTTTCCCGTGTCCTCTGCGAAGTGGACTCAATCCAGGGCTCTGATGGGGGTGCTGGAGCCAGCGGTGCCTAGATACTGCCTCTGCCCACACAACCACACCCTGGGTCTCTGGAGCACCTGTGAGCCACGATCCTCTCAGTTCATTCACTCACCTGTCATTTGCCTGTCCATTCAGACCGGCCCGTGTTGGCCTGGCATCTGTCATGCTGCCACACGGATGGCACTTATTTGTATGGCACTTGGGGTTGATAAACATTTTCACATATTTTACTTGTTTACATCTCAGCAGCCAGCGGAGTCGTGTCATCCTTTTTCTAAAAGTAAGGATTCTGAGATTCAGGAAAGTTAAATGCTTTGTCCAAAAAAAAAAAAAGGTAAAAAAAAAGAACTGACTTGCCATTGCCACCCCACAAACGAAGACCTCATGCCCTTTACCTGGACCTCCTCTCTAGCCTGGGCTCCCCCACCCCACCTGCCTTTCCCGGTAAACCTCAGGGCTTACCCCAGTTGCCTCTCCTTCCCAGACATGGGCTCCCTTGCTCCCTCCTGGACTTTCTCTTCTCCTAGGATTGGCTGAGGACTAGGATGCAGGTGTCTCCTCACCTTCCTGGCTCCTGTGAAACAACACCCTTCCATTCTATGGTATCTGATCCAAGGTCCCCGCAGAGGAGCCAGTGTTAGGAAACCCGGGCTGGAGGTAGCCTTGATCTTCTCTGAAACGCGAGTGAACCTCAGCCTCCAGGTTCAGAGTTCTGGCCCTGCTGCATGCTTTGCTCTCTCTCTTCCTTAAGTCCTGCTTGTCCCTACCTCTCTCAGGGAAGGAACTCTTTTACACCAACCCTGGAAATTCTGAACAACATGACGTAGGCCCATGAGACTTGCAGAAGACACCAGATGAGGCTCTGGGACTCTCGTCTCCATGCTCAGCTCAGATCCAGTCCACCGAGGTCCTTCCCTGACAGAGCTATACAAAGATAAGCCATCCTTCCGGTCACTAAGACAGAAGCAACAGCACAGGGCAGTTTGCAGTCAAAGCCAAACAGGCAGTATGACTAGGAGTTCTGGAGACCGCAGGGGCAAGGGAAAGGGACACATGAATCACAAGCAGGGCCCGGGCCAGGCAGAAGGCATTTAAGGTTCAGAGTGCTGTAGGGGACATCTGGATGCAGGGCAGGTCAGGAATGAATGAGGTGCATTTTGGGGACAGTGAAGAGGCCAGGCAAGATGAAACAAAGGGGAGAACACCTGTGTGGAAGCCCAGCCAGCAATCAGAGATCACACTCCTCTTGCAAGCTGCAGAAGACCCCAGACTTCGCTCAATGACCGTCTTCCCTTCCTCCTCTCATTCCCTGCAGCCCAGCAGGGTTTGGGGAAGGCCCCTAGGGAGATCACAGCAAAGTCAGGGACCAGTTTGCTGCTGACCCAGCCCAGGTGTTCCAGGGGCCAGGACAAGAAGTGATGTCTGTCGCCGCAGCCCACGTGCCCGGGCCAGACAGAGGTCATGTGACTACAACTCACTGCCGAGGAGGCTGGGAAACAGGGTCCAGGGCTGGGTGGGGATGAAGAGCAGCCCACAGAAGCGACATCTTTCCAGTCTCTACCTCACAGACAGTCGTGTACTCACCAAGCCAAATTGCAAGTGTTAACATTTTCTTATTTGCTTCAGCTTATCATCATGAGAAGAAAAATTACCTAGAAGGAATTAAAGAGTCTGGGATCTCATTCCCCGTTCTCTCCTCTCCCTCTTCAGAGCCAACCAATGGCAAGATTTGTATGTATTTCTTTCTCATTGCTATGTTCACACATGGATATCTTCACATGGATCCATAAAATGCTATGTAATACTGGTTTATGTGGCATTGAATCTATATAAGTTATATCTTAACCAACATACTGTCTTACTGTCTGCCTGTTTCACTCAACATTTCTGTTCTGGGAATCTATACATATTGACCATTCAACTCCATTTTCATTAACTGCTCTTGAGCATATCATATTCCATATTCTTACCCATACTCCATTAATGAATATTTTGCTTAGATTTTTCTGTTATTTATTATTACATTTTTCATTTTTTTCTATTCAAACAAGGCTGCATTGAAATCCAGTTTCCAGAGACACACAGTTCATTATCCTGTTGTATAGAAAACGCTGAGACTATTCCAGCCCAAATGTGATTATGAAGCTTCTGTCCCACAAAGAACACCAAACTAAATACAACGTGTAACACAAAGGATGCATGCAGACGAGTTCCTGCCTTGGAGTGGCCTACAGTCTGGAAGCAGGGATAAGCCTGTTAGAGCCTGTGCGTTAAAAACTCTAGAATGGGCCCAGACAGCCCATATGCAATTAAGAGAGAATGTGCAGTTGACTCAATACAGAGGAACTGAAGGCAGTGAGATTAAGGGGAAACTCTACAGAGATATGGATTTTCTCAGGAAAACTTTCTTAAAAGAGCTTGATCAGGGCCTCAAAGAAAACATCATGGAAGTTCTCAGGGGTAAAGTTTTCATGAACAGGAGAGGGCATTCCTGGCAAGGGAACTGTCGGAGCAACTGCCCTGGGGCAGGACTAAGTGTGGAATGTGAGATGTCTGGTCTGGCTGGAGCGCCTGGTGGAGATGAGCGGGGAGCCGTTCTTTCATTTTCAGCGCTGAATCAGGCCCACATGCGAGATGGAGTCCACGTGGCCTGTTGCCCTGGGCAGCCAGCCCGGGTGGTATTTTTCCATTACCCTGAGCAGGGAAGAAGTTCAGTCACTTGTTGATAGCAATGTGACCATTCAAGGAGAAAACAATTAGGGATGCTGACCTCTGGGCCCTCGAGAGGAGGGAGGGAAGGAAAAAATTCTCCCCGGAGGGAAGGGGCCGGGTGGGAAACATCCAAAAGGGTAATTGGTAAATATTATTGTTTCATTCCATGTTTGCCTGCTCCGCGCGGGTCCCTCTGCAAGTGGTGCGTTTAAATCACACTGTCTGACTTTGGCAGGTTTAATTGAGTCGCCACTGAAAAAGAAATTATCCCTGTGCTATTAATTTTTATAGTTCCTTGGGGCTTTTAAAAAGTGTTTGGATTTTCTAGGTCTTTGAAAATGAAAACATTAAATTTTATTAAAAGGAAATGCAGGGGGGGCTGGCAGGGCCCAGGCAGGCCCTGACGAGAGTGTTGGTAGAAAGGTTTGGGCCCTCACAGACGGCATGACACCACTTTTGCCCCTTTTAGAACCAGAGTTAGGTGGTCTCCAAGGATGGATGATGTCAGCCAGGCTCGGGTTCCCCACTGGCTCACAGTGGGTGCCCTGGTCAGAGCCACCCAGACTCTGTCTCACATCCAGACCTCCTGCTGGCAGCCACCAGCCTAGGAACAGCTGCGAGAGGCAGCTCCTAGCCAGGGCCGAGGGGGACACAGGACAAACCCAGCAAGGTGGGGCCAGCCGCGTTTACAATTTGGGGAACTGCTTGAGGAAAAGGAATTTAAAATTCCAAATACAAATTCTGCTTGAAAGTGAAATTATATTTATTAGGAGAAAGGCCATCACAACAAATTAAAAACTTGTAAAAGCTGACAAATTCTACAGGCATCACGAAATCTAAAAGACCCGACCCTCATCCGTAGTATGTTTCTTGCTACATTTTTTTCAACGACAAACTCTTTGATCATCTCTTTAAATGAGCATCATTTTCCATCTCATTTTTATAGAGGGAATACAAAGGTAATTCAATCTCTCCTCTAACGAGTTGATCCGATTTTGCATTTTATTATTCACAGTTTAAAAAGGTTTCTTTCCATCTCACAGTTTGTCACTGGTAATGCCATGTGAATTTCCAGAATGGTTATCAACTTTGGGAAAACCGCTGCCAAGTGTCTTTCATACATGAGCTATGAGATTTCAGGGCATTTCAACTTCTCCTTTTTAGCAACAAATCTAAAATATTCTGTGAATTTATGAAACTTACTAACCAGATTGTCATCGATGTCCTCATTGTAGTGGCGCATAATGAGTTTTATGTTATCTCCGTCAATGTCAGTATTTCCTGTCAAATCAGCAAGGCATTTAAACAGGAGGAGTCTGATAAATTCCATGTCAGTAATTCCCATCGAAAAGAAACAAAATGAGTAGTGCATTTATGATTGTATTACTTTGCATGATTGAATATAATCCTGACAAAAGAGAGCTTTCATTCTGAGGAGGCGGTGATGGGAAGAGAATCCTCTGCTCTCAGACCTGACAACTGGAGGACCCCCCACCCACCAGCTTCGGGCTTTGTGTGAATCACGCTGACCCACTCCCCGTGCACTTCTAGGACCGGGCACCCTGGGGCACACTCACTCAGGTGCCCCTCTGTGGCCCCACACAGAGTCTGCTGCACAGGCCAGCGGGTGTTCCTGGAAGCCTTCTCCTGATGGTGACAGCTAGCAACACATGACTTACAGGAAAATCGACTAAACACCATGTAAATATGTCCCGGTAAACCCAAACCAACACACCCCCAAGTCAGCTGTCCCTTAGCTAATGTCCCAAGGGGCCATGCTGATGCCACCAAAATGAGGATAGTACCATACGACAGGGGCAAGTCAGAGGTGAAAGAAACAGTGATATTAACAGATTACAGTCAACTCTATGAAAATGTATGACCATGTGAACACACTGTGCTGATGGAGGGCCAGAAGTTTAAGTGCTATTAGCCCCACAGAAATTTACTCTGCACACTATGGCAGATGTAGGGAGAGGACCTTGAATTAACTAACTGCATCTGGAGACGTAAAAACAGCACAGGACTTCACACAACCCAGACAGGACAAAGAGACTTAGGGGACTTTGTGCAGGGCTGTCACTGAGATGCAAACCAGCGAGTGGTCAGGGTGTGGGTGTGGTGGGAGCCCAGGAAGGCAGGAGGTGAAACTTAACCTGAATATGAGTCAGACGCTGAAGAGGAGTGTGTGTGTGTGTGTGTGTGTGTGCCGTGTGTGTGTGTACCGTGTGTGTGTACCGTGTTTGTGTGTGTGTGCTGTGTGTGTGTACCGTGTGTGTACCATGTGTGTGTGTGTGCCGTGTGTGTGTATACCGTGTGTGTGTGTGTACCGTGTGTGTACCGTGTGTATGTGTACTGTGTGTGTGCCATGTGTGTGTGCCGTGTGTGTACCGTGTGTGTGTGTGTACCGTGTGTGTGTACCATGTCTGTGTGTACCGTGTATGTGTGTACTCTGTGTGTGTACCATGTGTGTGTGTACCGTGTGTGTGTGTACCGTGCGTGTGTGTGTGTACCGTGTGTGTGTGTGTGTGTACCATGTCTGTGTGTACTGTGTGTGTGTACTGTGTGTGTGTGTGTACCGCGCGTGTGTGTGTGCCGTGTGTGTGTACCATGTGTGTGTGTACCGTGTCTGTGTGTACCGTGTCTGTGTGTACCATGTGTGTGTGTGTGTGTACCGTGTGTGTGTATGTGTGCCATGTGTGTGTACCATGTGCCTCTGTGATCTTGTATGCTTGGGCTCATGTCGTGTGCCCATGTAGAGTATGTGCAGGGAGGGTGGAAAGGGACAAGCATGAAGTCTGCAGGGAGATTGGCCTGGTGTGGTGGTGGACCTCCGTCTGTCACATGAGGGGGACCCTGAGGCCCAGGAAGGTGAGACAGCCAGGCCCTGCCTCTGCAGTTGGTCAGAGGTAGAACACAGAGTCACTTCAGGCCTTTAAAAACCACCTCCAAGGTGCTTCCCTCCACACCAACACCAGCCTGGCTCCTCTCCAGGGCTGGACCAGCTTACCCTGACCTGCTTGGAGAGCAGCCTTCCCCGCAAAGAAAAATGCAGGTGAGTCTGCTGACCTGCTTTCTGTGCGGGTCACGGCTGCTCTGCCCTCTTACTCTGTCTCCATTCAGAGCCACAGTCGCTGGGTGCAGGCGGGGAGGTCAGTGCAGGGGATGCGCCTTCTGCTTCAGGGGCAGAGTAGCGGTGCTTGCGCACTGCTTCCATAAGGAAACAAAGGAGATGGGGGTCACTTCTGTCTCAGAAGGAAGAACTTTAGGTGGTTTATGCATGGTTTCAGGTGAGGAAATGAGAATGTGGAATAACTCCAACATCAGCTCAGGTTGAAAATGAGAAACTAATAGTAACTTCAGATTGCCAGCCCTGTGCTAGGCATTCAGCTGTCTCAGTTCTATAATGACAATTTTCTTATCATGCCCATTTCATAGGCAAGGAAACTGAGGCACAGAGAATGAAGACATTTGCCCAGCCACACAGGTAGAAGTAGCAGGGCCAGGACTGCAATTCAGAGAGCCTGCTTTCAAAGCCTGTGTCTTAACCACTATGATCTACTACCTATCCTGGATAAGAGTGGGATAGTGCTCTTGTAAGCGCAGAACCTTGACCAAATCTTGTAAAACCTGAGACTATATAAAAACTGTCTAAATAGAAATCTGATGGCAGCCTTCTCTCTGCTGTCATCTTTCTCACACACAACACAGGTCCACCTCACTGCCTCCCTGACCTGGCCAGAGGTCCTTCCCGTGACTGTCCCTGCCCCAACAATTAAGGCTCCAGCCAGTCAGGTACTGACTTCTTACTCTTGTTTAATCTCCATATGAACCTTCAATACTTGTAGCTTTTGCATCATAATATTTCAGTGTATTAAAGGAAAAATCTCAGGGATAGGAGATTGTACCTCCATCATCAGATAACTGCAGGACTAGGCAGGCTGAGAATACCTCCAGCTTTGCACAGGTCAGGCTTATGAGAGGTCCTGGAGAGGCAAAGGAGCAAGGTGAAAGGTTTTCAGAATGTGTGTGTGTGTGTACATTCAAGGTATTTTCAAGTGACAGTAAAGTTGCAGCCTTTGGTGGTCGATGGAAGTCTGGTGATTAGTTTGGGGTGAATATTTGACAAGATCTAGACGGAGAAGGCAATAGCAACCCACTCCGGTACTCTTGCCGGGAAGGTCTCATGGATGGAGGAGCCTGGTAGGCTGCAGTCCACAGGATCGCTAGGAGTCGGACACAACTTCACTTTCACTTTCATGTATTGGAGAAGGAAATGGCAACCCACTCCAGTGTTCTTGCCTGGAGAATCCCAGGGATGGGAGAGCCGGGTGGGCTGCCGTCTATGGGGTCGCACAGATTTGGAAATGACTGAAGCGACTTAGCAGCAGCAGCAGCAGCAGAGGCCAACTACACTATTGCTCTATCTCATTTTACAGCTGGCATATGTGCATACAGTGTGTGTGTGTACACAACTCACAAGGAGAGAAAGAACCAGAGAATACTCCTGACACAGGCTGAAGGACACCAGTTCCAAACTTTCTTCATAACTCTGTTTACCATTGTTCACGCCAAGAAGTAAAGACCAACGCCCCCTCCCAGACTGAAGTCATAAATCTCAGGCCTGTGGGAACAGGGCCCACCCTTCCCAGCAGAGATAGACAGAGAAGCTGGCCGGGACACACAAGAGTGTGGAAACTTCCACTGGCCTGTGTTTGACCTCCCTACCTCCAAGTTCTTGCATCTTAAAGGGACCCTGACTGCCAGAAAGCAAGCTGGCTGGAGCGCCCAGATCTCTCTGCTGGTTTTGAGGGGTTGTCCTTGAGCAGAGGGCAGCTTCTCTGTTTTATTCAAAACCTAGGATACCTGAAAACTTGGGAAGGGGTCAGGGTGTCCCTTACATCCAGAAACTTGAGCTTATTTCCACTCTACTTTTAAAAAAGCTGAGCTGTCTGGGGTTTAGCTGGGCAACTGTGCAGACGCAGGGCATGCGGGGAGGTGAGACCCCTGGGCTTCGCTGCCCTGCCCTGAGCAAGCTGCCCACCTTCGGGCCTCCACCTTTGCCAGCCATTTCATTGGAGAGTTGCTGGGTTCAAAGTCAAAGTGGCCAGTTACTTCAAAAGGAGATCTGTTTATAAAAATGTTAATAATAAAAAATAAATAAACAAACTAGGCAAGCGCAAATAATTCATGAATAACAAATACATGCCAGGGTCTTTAGGAGAGAACAGTGAGGACGTGCAGAAGGGCAGCTATTTTCTCAGAACCTGCCCCTCAAAATCACAGGGCTTGCCCCAGACTGGTCCTTCCAGTATCTTGACGCTCAATTACCACAGCTGAGCAGCTGTTCTCATCCCCTTAGTTAGACCCTCAGGCAATGCCCGGCTCCTGCTCCTGAAAGGCAGTGGTGACTAGACCTCTCACAAAGGCAGCATTGGTACCACCTTCACTGCAGGCAGCCTGTTTTCTCTGTCTTACTGCCTGTTCCTCACATCCCCAAGTTCCTTCCCTTCCATCCATACTCCCAACAGGGCCATGCCCCACCCATTCCTCATGTGTCTGTCTTCTGCATTTTGTGGCCTGTGGCTGTGGGACCGTGTGGGTGGTGAGTTCTGTGGGTGCAGCTGGCATAGCACTGTCTCGTGCCTGGTGCTGTGGCTGCCCCGTACGGCAGGAGCCCAGCATGGCCTTGCCTTCAGAAAGCATGCTATGTGGCTGGAGGAACAGGGTGGCTGTTAGAACTGCTGGTTGAATATTCATGGTCTTGTCCCATCAAGGTGTAGGATTTTACTTCCTGCTCACTGTGGAGGGTAGAGCTCCAGCCATGGAGTTGTGAGCAAAAGTGTCACTTCACTTCCAAGCCAGAACACCTAGCCGCTGAGGCAAGATGTCAAAAACACTCTCATCTTTGGCATGAGGACCAGCTACTTCAGCTGACTTCTGAGTCTCTGAAGAACAATGTTAAGCAGAGCCCACCCACTCACCTGCCATAGACCACATCAGACATTTAACATGAGCAAGAAATAAGCCTGGTTGTTTAATCCCCAGAGATTTGGGGGCTGTCACTGCAGTATGGCCTAAGCTGTCCTGACTGGTACAGATACACATGAAGTGGAGGTCCTGGATGAGAGGAGAGTAATAAAGGGCTGGGCATGGTCATATTCTAAATGTTACAGAAATGGTGGTAAATGCCAGATGCAGTGAAGGAAAAATTATCCTAAGTTGGCATGGTCTGAGGCACTTCCAGGAGTTTGAGTAGGATTTTAATTAGGTTGAGGAGAGTGGGAAGAAATGTTCATCTCCCCCAGTTCCCATAAAACTTAAGCACTTATAGCTTAAATGCACTTCCAACATTTCATTAGTCAGGAGGGCATCAGGCTTCAAATGCATCCCTCATGACCCCTGTCCCCATCCCGACTGTCTCTCAACACATACCTTCAGTCTTCTATCTTCACTCCCTCTTACCTCCAGTCTGAGAAAAGGTGATACCCTTCTCCTGTCCCTCTCCAGTTCACCCCCAGTGCTCAAGGGCCCTACTCTCAATGATCCACCCTTCTCTTCTCCTGTGTTTATACCTCCCTCTCCACTTGTTCCTTGCCAGTAGCCAGCAAATGCTCTCAAATGCCTCTCAGTTTGAAATAAACACCACCTCTAGGCCTTGAACCAATCTCTGCTCTAGTCTGAATGATTAATATACTAATTCTATACTTCCCCATTCCTTCAGAATCCACTGTGAGCTTCTTCCTTACAAAATCAAATTCAAGATTTAGGAATCAAATGCTCTAAAAAGCAACTCAAAGTATATTTATTCCAGACTTCATATCTCATCCCTGGCCAGTGTTAGCCACGTTGCAATATATCTGGGAAATCAATATTTTATGAAATAGGGATTTCAAGAGGAAAGTTTACCTTGGCTGGCTAAATGTGGGTAATTAGGTATGTGGTAATGACAATAGAACTGATTTACTGTGAAATGCTCATGCCATTATGGTAAAATAATTTGGCTCATTAAATAACGTCTGCCAAGAGTAGTGCTCCAATGCACTTATCGGCTCTCAGGACAGTGGGAGAAAGAGCCCTGGAGAGGCAGTCAGGAACCTGGGTTCCCATCCCAGCCACCAGCTGACCAGCTGTGTGACCTTGAGCTTCATGTGCCTTCCTCAGGCTTCAGTTTGCAGCCCACCCACCTCTACCCTTAATTAAGAGAGTTGGACTAAAAGCCATGCATTGGCCTTTAAAACTGCAACACTGTTGGATTCTTTCTCATCTTTCTTTCTGTGCTAAATTATAGTGGTGTCAAGAATGAAGAAAGAATTGGAACTCTATCAATTGGTTCCAGATATGCAGGAACAAAATACTTTTCAACATATAGCAAGTGTGTGCCATTGAGGGGAACCAGCTGGTGAGCAATTGATCTAGGCTGGAATGTGGCTGCTGCTGCTGCTGCTGCTGCTGCTAAGTCGCTTCAGTCATGTCCGACTCTGTGCGACCCCACCTCTTAATAGAGAGGAAGTCTACATAGAGCTCGGCACTCTGCTCTTGTCCCAGCAGCACCTCTGCTGGCTGTATGATCTTGAACTTGTCACTTAACCACTCTGGGCTGTCTTTTGGCTCGAAAATTCCATAACATCTTACATGTTCTTGAAAACCCCATCTGCAATCTCCCCAGACCCTCACTTCGCCCTCACCTTGAAATGAAGCTTTTCTTGGAATATGTAGTGAGCCCTTAACCTAAACAGTGGACCCTAAAGCACCACGGCAGAGGTTCTTCCTCTTGTCTCCCAAACCAGATCGCCTGGGCCACTTCCTACTCTCAGCCCATGCCCTGTTGTTGTAGGTGCTTACTTGCCAAGTCATATCTGATTCTTTTGTGACCCCATGGACTATAGTCTCCATGCCAGGCTCTTCTGCCCAAGAATACTGGAGTGGATTGCCATGTCCTTTTCCAGATCTTCCTGACCCAGGGATTAAAACTGCATCTCCTGCACTGGCAGGCAGATATTTTAATTGAGCCATCAAGGAAGCCCCATGCCTACATGTCCCCAAATACTAGGGTCTGAGAGTCACAGGAGATTAAGAGACAGTTTAGAGAATTCATACCTTTCAAACACTGAATCTGCTGTTTTCTAGCACACAGTACATTAGTAACTTGGAATTATAAAATTCTTGTAAAAAGTAATCATCCTTCTGAGTTCATTCCCTGGTTAGTGAACTAGATCCCACATGCTAGACCAAAGAGTTTGCCTGCTGAAACAAAGACCCGGCACATCCAAATAAGTAAATAAACACTTTAAAAAAATAGCCATATTTACATAGTGTTGAAGTCTGCAAACAGTGTGATGGCATCATTTTACTTGATCCGCATGAGACTCTCCTGAAACCTTTGGTGTATTCCATGGAAGACCAGGGGCCTGAGTCTCCTAGAGCACTGTGTGACCTCAGATAATAATATTTCCTTGTTTCTATATTAAATAAACACAGATAAATTAAGGAGTTTATCATATGTCCCTCCACTAGAGTAGAAACAACAGGAGACCAGGGTCTTTTTATTGTTGCTGCTCTTTGCTGAGTCCTAAGTGCTACAGTAGTGCCATGCATAGAGTAGGCGCTCAATAAAATTTTGATGAATGAATGAAGGCACTTTGTATATGACATTTTAAGCTAAAACTTGAGACTTTGGGGAAATGGTGTCATTAAAAGACACAGCAACTGACAAACAACTAATATCAAAAATATACAAGCAACTCCTGCAGCTCAATTCCAGAAAAATTAACGACCCAATCAAGAAATGGGCCAAAGAACTAAATAGACATTTCTCTAAAGAAGACATATAGATGGCTAACAAACACATGAAAAGATGCTCAACATCACTCATTATCAGAGAAATGCAAATCAAAACCACAATGAGGTACCACTTCACACCAGTCAGAATGGCTGTGATCCAAAAGTCTACAAGCAATAAATGCTGGAGAGGGTGTGGAGAAAAGAGAACTCTCTTACACTGTTGGTGGGAATACAAACTAGTACAGCCGCTATGGAGAACAGTGTGGAGATTCCTTAAAAAACTGGAAATAGAACTGCCTTATGACCCAGAAATCCCACTTTGGGCATACACACTGAGGAAACCAGAATTGAAAGAAATACGTGTACCCCAATGTTCATTGCAGCACTGTTTATAATAGCCAGGACATGGAAGCAACCTAGATGTCCATCAGCAGATGAATGGATAAGAAAGCTGTGGTACATATATACAATGGAGTATTACTCAGCCATTAAAAAGAATACATTTGAATCAGTTCTAATGAGGTGGATGAAACTGGAGCCAATTATACAGAGTGAAGTAAGCCAGAAAGAAACACCAATACAGTATACTAACACATATATTGGAGAAGGAAACGGCAACCCACTCCAGTATTCTCGCCTAGAGAATCCCAGGGATGGGGGAGCCTGGAGGGCTGCCATCTATGGGGTTGCACAGGGTTGGACATGACTGAAGCGACTTAGCAGCAGCAGCAGCAACACATATATATGGAATTTAGAAAGATGGTAACGATAACCCTGTATGCAAGACAGCAAAAGAGACATAGATGTATAGAACAGTCTTTTGGACTCTGTGGGAGAGGGAGAGGGTTGGAATGATTTGGGAGAATGGCATTGAAACACGTATAATATCATATAAGGAACGAATTGCCAGTCCAGGTTCTATGCAGGATACAGGATGCTTGGGGCTGGTGCACTGGGATGACCCAGAGGGATGGTGTGGAAAGGGAGGGGTGAGGGGGGTTCAGGATGGGGAACACATGTACACCCGTGGCGGATTTATGTTGATGTATGGCAAAACCAATACAATATTGTAAAGTAATTAGCCTCCAATTAAAATAAATAAATTTAAATTAAAAAAAAAAAAGACACAGCACCTTAAGCTCCAATCCTAGACTCCTTGAAGTTCATTAGTTCATTTGCCCTGAAGACTGGATATTAGGATATGATCTACCCTGTCTTTACAGAAGAGGAAGCAGAGCTCTATGAACAAAAATCATACTCAAGGATACACAATCCAGAAGGAACAGAAGCCAGAACTAGAACACATATCAACTTGACAGTCACTTACTTAATAAATTCTGTTGCTGAGAATTGGGTATGTTGCACTTTTAAACACAAGGAAGCCACAAGGGACTTCTGTTCCCAGCTGGCTTTCTTCCTGGCAGCCCTGTTCTTTTGTCTTTTAACAGCTGTCAATATCCAGGCCCGGGCTGGGGGTCCCTTCCTTCAAGATGTTGTGTCACAAAGTCTCCCATTTTTCCTTACAAGTCCTAAACACGGGCTTGCCATCCATTTTCAGTCCCAAAGATGTACTGGTCGTTTCTATGGGACTACAGAGAGGAGGACAAACAAGTAAACATGTGAGAGATATAAAGTCTGAGAAATTAGATACTTTTACAATTACGGTTCTGGTCTGCAGCTTCTGACTCCTTGTTGGGCATTATGTGGATGTCATCAGATGCCTGTACCCAGAATCCTCTCCACTGCTCCACTGCATCTTCTGTTTTCTTTCCTGGGTCCATATTTTTTAATATCCCAGCCAAGATCACTCATATCTGCCACACTCCTCAGCCTGCCAAGACCATGGCAATCTGCTCCATTATTTGAAGAGCCACCAAACCTCAGAGACAACTGATGTCTGAAACAACAGAAACACTTCCTTGTTGAGCAGAATATATCACAAATTGTTGGGTTGGTTGAATACTATCTGTAATAGAACCACTTGGGGAGCTTTTAAAACATAACAGTGCAAGGGCCCAAGCTGGACAAGTTAACTCAAAATCTCTGGGGTAGAATCCATGTGCTTTTTTCTGGCTGTGCCACATGGCTTGCGAGATCTCAGTTCCCCAACCAAACCAAAGCAATGAAAACCCAGAATCAAATTCAATAGGCTATCAAGGAACTCCCGTGGTATATGGTCTGGATATGGATTTTTTAAAGCCCCCATTCCACTATGTAGCCAAGATTGAGAACCACTGCTGTGATGAACTTGCTCCCTTTTCTCTGGGGTATCCAAAACTGTGGTTAGGCTAGTCTTTAAAATTATCAGGAATTAACATGTGTATTTAGGCCAATTCCATGGAGCTAGCCAAGGCAGTTCCCAAACAAGCTTCAAGGGTTCAGTCCTCAGACTCTGTCTTCTTCCCTGAAAGTATGTGATAAGATGTCCTCAACATATCACCAACCAAATATCCCACTGATCCTAGAAAAATCTAAAATATGACCAGTGAACTATTCTGCCAGTATTCCTTTCCCATCATCAAGACCCTCAATACTTGGCCCCAACATCCTTTTCAAACTTTTTTCCACAACATCCCTCAACATTGACCCAATCACTGGTAGATGACCCCATTTCAATCCTCCATTTTAGTTTGCATATTTAATCCTGGCATTCATGCACCAGACTAATCAAAAGTGCCCTTCTCCACTATCTGTCTCTCCACAGCTTATCTTTTAAGACCCAACTCAAAACCCACATTTTATATGCAGCATTCTGTGTGACCATGCCAACTTTCAGAAGCTGCTTCCTCTTCCAAGCTTACTGTCTATCATATGTACCATTTATTCCAACACCACAAATACACTATATGGCCAAGTGAGTGTGCACTCCACAATGGGCTGTAACACCTACATATGGTAGAAACCAAGGTTCCTTGATTGTGCAATTCAGTGTAGAATATTGAGAATCTGGGCTCCCTTGAGAATTCTGGAGATTTTAGAAAGAATCCTGCAAGAGTGTGCATGAAATGAACTATTTGATCTTTAAAAATCCTGTGAAGTAAATATCATTGTTATTTTCACCATGTTGCCAGTACAAAAAACTAAAATGAGAATAGTCTATCTTTATCCCCAAAGACACTAAGACAGACAGAAAAACTGGCATGAGGAAATTAAGACTTAGAGTGAGTCACACAGGCTTTTAATAAGAGGCAGAGCCAAAATTCAGAGTCTCTGCTGCCAGCTCAGGGTTTTGTTTTTTTTTTTTCCAACTAATAGTTATTCATTCGCCAAGTTGTGTCAAACTCTTTGCGACCCCATGGACTGCAGCACGTCAGGCCTCCCTATCCCTCACCATCTCTCAGAGTTTGCCAAGTTCATGCCCACTGAATTGGTGATGCCATTCAGCATCTCACCCTTTGTCACCCTCTTTTCCTTCTGCCTTCAATCCTTCCCAGCATCAGGGTTTTTTCCAGTGAGTTGGCTGTTCACATCAAGTGGCCAAAATATTGGAGCTTCAACATTAGCATCAGTCCTTCCAATGAGTATTCAGGATTGATTTCCTTTAAGATCAACTGGTTCAATCTCCTTGCTGTTCAAGGGATTCTCAAGAGTCTTCTCCAGCACTGCATTTTGAATGCATCAATTCTTTAGCATTCTGCCTTCTTTATGGTCCAACTCTCACATCTGTACATGACTACTGGAAAAACCATAGCTTTGACTCAACAGACCTTGGTCAGCAAAGTGATGTCTTTGCTTTTCAATACACTGCCTAGATTTGTCATAGCTTTCCTTCCAAGAAGCAATCGTCTTCTAATTTCATGGCTGCAGTCACCATCTGCAGCAACTTTAGAGCCCACAAAGAGGAAATATTTCATTGCTTCCAACTTTTCCCCCTCTCTTAGCCATGATGTGATGGGACCAGATGCCATGATTTTAGTTTTTTAATATTGAGTTTTAAGTCAGCTTTTTCACTTTCTTCTTTCCCCCTTGTCAAGAGGCTATTTAATTCCTCTTTGCTTTCTGCCATTAGAGTGGTATCCATTTCTTCTAAGGGATTCTTGGCCACAGTAGTATATATAATGATCATCTGAATTAAATGCACCTTTAGTTCATTGATTCCTAAGACGTTGACGTTTACTCTTGCCATCTCCTGCTTGACCAAGTCCAATTTACCTTCATTATGGACCTGACATTCCAGGTTCCTATGCAAAACTATTCTTTACAGCATTGGATTTTACTTTCATCACCAGATACATCCACAACTGAGTGTTGTTTCCACTTTGGCCTGGCCACTTCATTCTTTCTGGAGTTATTAGTAATTTTCCTCCACTCTTCCTCTGTGGCATACTGGACACTTTCTGACCTGGGGGTGGGGGAGAGCTCATTTTTCAGTGTGATATCTTTTTGCCTTTTTATACAGTTCACGGGTTCTCATGGGAAGAATAGTGGATAGCCATTTCCTCCTCCACTGAACCACATTTTGTCAGAACTCTCCACTATGACCCATCCATCTTGGGTGGCCCTACCAGGCATGGCCCATAGCTTCACTGAGTTATGCAAGTCCCTTCACCATGACAAGGAAGTAATCCATGAAGGGGTCAACTAATAAAGTGGTTCTCAAACTTTAGCATACATAAAAATCACCTGAAGGGCTTGCTCAAACAGTAGATCCAGGTGATGCTGATAGTACTGGTCCAGGGGTCACCCTTTCAAGAACAACTGTTCTTATATAAGATATTTCCTAAAAGAAAAAAAAAGATAAAAATAGGGATTCTGTTAGAAATATAAACCAAAGTCATGTGGAAATAATAAGAAATAATAAATTACTGAGCCTATTTATTTCAACATATGCTTGTCTCTGAGAGTATCTTGTTATAAATTGCAAATAAAAACTCAAATTTGTAATAAAGAAATCATTCTCATTAAGACTTCAAGTCAAAATATCAATATGTTTAAAAACGTTGAAATAAATCCCAGCATGATAGATACATAATGGAATAGAAATAAACTAGTGGAATGATAAAAAATGGCAAGGAGAGAATGGAAGCCAGACTATCCAAGCTCTTTGCAAATTCCTTTATGTGAGAGGGAGGTTTGTGGCTAACCAACTGATTGCTCCATCAATCTGCTTATTACTTAATCAATAGATCTTTGCCATATATCAACTCTTTATCATTAGCCTCTGCTGACCAATGAGTGGAATGTGAAAGTGACCCAACAGAGAGTTCCCACTCATGAGAAATATGCCATGCAGCTTCAGATACAAAATCTATAACTAAGGAACTTTGAAGAGCATGTAAAAACGCCAGGGTTTTACCAATGAGTCATTCAATGATGGAATTAATGGATACACAAAGTTTAAGAAGTTCAACTTGAACTAGATCTTTAAAAATGGGTAGGATTTGAATCGGAGAAGGCAATGGCACCCCACTCCAGTACTCTTGCCTGGAAATCCCATGGATGGAGGAGCCTGGGGGGCTGCAGTCCATGGGGTTGCAAAGAGTCGGACACGACTGAGCGACTTCACTTTCACGTTTCCCTTTCCTGCACTGGAGAAGGAAATGGCAACCCACTCCAGTGTTCTTGCCCAGAGAATCCCAGGGACGGGGGAGCCTGGTGGGCTGCCGTCTATGGGGTTGCACGGAGTCGGACACGACTGAAGCAACTTAGCAGCAGCAGCAGCAGCAGCAGCAGGATTTGAATGGGTGAAGAACAAGAGGAATGGTATTTCAGAAAGAAGGTGTTGTGAGTAAACTGAGAGCAAGGAACATGCTCACCCATGTGTGTGTGTGTATGTGTGTGTGTGTGTGTGAGTGTGTGTGAGTGTGTGTGTGTGTGTGTGTGTGTGTGTGTGGTAGAGGAAAGTAGGGAGAAGTAGTGAAGTTTTTACTAGCACACAGAAGGTCCACGGAGGCAAAAAGGATAGTTGTAGAAGGTAGGTTTAAGACAGCAGACTAAATCCAGAATGTTCCACAGACCTTCAGGGCTCTTCCCATAAAGGAGAGGAGCCATGGCTGACTCTTGAGCTGAGAAGACATGTGAGAGAGATCAAAGTTGAAAGCAATACCATCACACAAATATCCTCCTACCCTCCAGGGAGAAGGCTAGTCAAGGGCCGAACTCACTGTGGTCAACACAACAGACCAAAGTCACACTCTGTCTCTGCCCTTTGCTCATACCCTCTCCTAACATTTGCAGGCTGGGGCAAGAGTGCATATGAAGGCCCATATATGCCATACGGCTACATAGGCAAGAGTGAGAAATCAAGACAACAAATGCAAATTAAATATGTCCCCTCCTCCATCCAAATATATCTTTATATCAAACTGGAAAACCAAGTTTGAATTTAGAACACTCAGTTTTCTGTACCAGAGCCTGGGAAGGTATAGGGTCCGGGGTCTAGCCAACACCACTTTCTTCTTTCCACCCTTGGCTTTGTCCACATTTTAAGGTCCTTGTGCATTGGCATGTGACATGCCAGACCATGTGTCCCAGCCCCTCCTCCTAAAAATAGCCACCACCAGTCCAACCCTCAAGTCTTGGGGTACACACAGCACCTGGTCTGTTTTCAGATGAATGAACCAAAGAGGAGGCCCATGCAGCCCCTGGGAGTGGGCTTGGAACCATTTAGTCAGGAAATTACAGATCCCAGATACCCAGGGTGACGCCTAGACAGTCAGCTACTGTGAGCATGTCTTTGTGGTCCCATAGGTTTCTTGCCCAGGTGGAAGGTGGCTGGGAGAGGGGCAGAGTAGGGAGCCTGGATCAAAGCCTCTTCTTGCCCGGGTCCTAAAGATGATTCAGCCTCTGAGCTAATGTGGGTTTGATTTCTACTGTTACACTCCACAGCCAATCCATCTCCTCCCTTCACACTCCTGTCATTCTCTCTGTGCTAGAAGTTTCTCCCCTCCAGCTAATGAAGGAAGGGTCACCAAATCATAATGCCAGCCTGGGCTCTCAGAGCCACTCTTTGATGGAGAGCTCAGTCTACAGGGAACCAAGCCAAACAAAGCATCCTGCAGGGGTCTCACCTGCAGCGATTACAGCCCATCACTCATAAGCCCCCCTCCCTACAGTCCAGACGTCCGCAGATCAAGGGTTTCAGAAGCCCATCTCATCACTTCCTTTTTAATCTCCACGTTAGCACTTGTGCCCTCCTTCAAGTGCTCCAAGGTAATTTTAAAGAATATCTCATTTTGCTTTCATTTTGCTTCAGCTTGGCCTTCCCATAAATCAGGGCTGGGGCAGAACTTGAGAGGACTAGGCTAATCAAGACTTCAATCTTGAGAAATGTTTAAATATAAATCAAAAGACTTGAAGGCTCTCCAGATCCTCAATTTTCTTTGAAAGCCTGGTTTGTCTCATTTTTATTTTCTCCCCTGTTCTTTTTTTCTGATTGGCCATGCTGAGCTTTGTATTTCTTCCTGGTGCCCCTAGAAATATTTCTAAATAGTTTTAGATGTTTTCTTTAAGGCATTGCACCAAGCGATACAAAGGGCTATTACTAACTGCCCTGAGATGGCGGGTAGGGTCAGTCTACAGAATCTTGCTAGAACTAGAGGTATTTCAAACTTCAGGAATTAAATGATCCTAAAAGGCATGAACAGTGATTTGACAGCCAGAGGGAACAGAAATGAAATCAACAGAACCATGACTTTGGTCATCCCTCCTGTTTCAGATACCTTTGACTCCGTAACAAGCCGTCCAAACTTCGTGATACAAAGTAATAAGTCATTCATTATAATTATCTCACAGTTCTGGGGATTCACTGGCAGTTCTTGCTAGGTGTCTTCTATGAGGTTGCAATCAGAAGATGGCTGGAGCAGGGGTCTTCTCAAAGGATCCCACACATATCCAGCACTTGGGTTAAAAAGGCTCCAACATCACCTGGGGCTCCTTGAGCAGCTCCTTCCTCCTCTGTGTCATCTCTACGTGTGGTCCCTCCTGTATGGTGGCTTTAATATACCCAGTCTTTTTACATGGTCTTTTAAAATCTAGGTTTTATAGTTATTCAGGTATAGTGAGATCAGGAGACATTTTCCACTGAAAAGACAGTTTAGTAAATTCACAGATCCCAAGAGAGGAAGGCATACTACACCACAGAGAGCCACAGGGGGAAGCACCAGGGTCAGTTAGGGGGTGCGGTAGAGTGAAATGTAGGTGAGAACCTTTATTGCATTTCTGTGGGAAGAAATGGTGGAGCAGAGGAAGCAGGCTTAAGACTGGATAGTTTAAATAATCTCATCAGGCTCACGGGCATGCTAGCTATCCCTAGGTGTCTGGTATCTGGCCCTGAGATGATCAGAGCAGATGAATAATGGCCCAGAATGTGGAAGCCCAATATAGGAGGGGACTGGGGACATGGACTCTATCTGTATCAGCTAGTTTGCATAAGGTTGTGCTCCCAGGTGAGTTCCTTGCTGTCTCTAGGAATTAGCTAATTTTGGAGGGAAAGTCCCTTTGGGGTTAGCAAAGCATTAAAATAGCAAATAGCAAAGCATTAAGATACAGAAAATGAAAATAGGGTTGATACACATGGTGGCTCAGGGCTCCAAATGGGCAAGTCCAAAGCTACAGAGAGCTAGGCTGCCTTTTCTGAGCTATCTTCAAAAGTCAAGCAGTCTGTTTAGTTCTTTGGCCCATTTTTTGATTGAGTCGTAATTTAAATTAAAAAAAACTAAAAATAAAAATAAAGTCAAGCAGTATCAATTGTCACTTTCTATGTATAAGAAGCAAGTGACAAAGGCCAGCCCATAATCAAGAGGAAGAGCATAAGCTTTGCCATTTTTAAAATTCATTTTTTATTGAAGGATAGTGTGTTTGCAATGTTGTGTTAATTTCTGGTGTACATACATGTGTATATGTATCTGAATCACTTGGTTTTCTTTGCCATTGTGGTGTATTACAGGCTATTGAATACAGTTCCCTGTGCTATACAGTAGGGCCTTGTTTATTCACTCTATGTGTAATGGTTTGCCTCTGCTAATCTCACACTCCCAATCCAGCCCTCCTCCACCTCCCCTCCCCTTGGCAACCACAAGTCTGTTCTTTATTTCTGTGAGTCTGTTCCTGTTTCATAAATAATTCATCTGTATTACAGTTTAGATTCCACATATGAATGGTATTATATGGTATTCGTCTTCCTCTTTTTTACTTTTTTCACTTTGTATAATATTCTCTGGGTTCATTCATGCTGCTGCAAATGGTCTTATTCACTCCTTTTCATGGCTGAGTAATAGTCATATATGAATAGACATGGTACATGTATGTGTGTGTGTGTGTGTATACACACACACATGTATATGCGTGTGCACATTTACATACACTATGTCTCCTTTACCTGCACATCTGTCAGTGGACATTTGGGTTGCTTCCACGTCTTGGCTATTGTAAATAATGCTTAATGGCCAAAGACTTAGATGTCAGGCATGACACCATAAAATTCCTAGAAGAGAATGTTGGCAAGACATTCTCTGACATAAATCATACCAATGTTTTCTTAGGTCAGTTTCCCAAGGCAATAGGATAAAAGCAAAAAAAACAAATGAGACCTAATCAAACTTAAAGTCTTTGGCATAGCAAAGGAAACCATAAATAAAACAAAAAGACAACCTACAGACTGGAAGAAAATATTTGCAAACAAGAGCTACCTTTTGATGGAAGGATTGCCAAAGAACTGGTGAACATGTTTAAAACTAACATATCTCCCATAATAGTCTCCATAGCATTAATGGCTAATAGCCCCTTTTCCCCATTCCATACAATCCAGAAGTCAGAGACTTAAAAGCTATGAAATCCCTCTCTGTTAGCATCACATTTCCCCAACCACAGAGCTGGGCCGACTGTTGTGATTAGAATAATCTTCAGGACTTCCTTAAGCAGGAGTCCAACAGAGGAACTGTGATCCCAGTGTTGTGAGTTATAGGAACCTGACACAGTGAAGGTCATCAGGGGCTCAGTGTAGAAGCATCAACTCTCCCAGTAGATAGCCAACCATAAGGATGACATCAAGAAAAGAGGAAACCAGTTCTGCCCTTCAGGAACATGCACTTGAGAAGAGGAGAAAAGGCATGAAACACTTATTGCAGGACATGAAGTTCAGATATAAGGTAAACTAGTCTTTGAAGGGTTCATGGAAGACATGAGTCTTAAAGGACTTCTCTGACACTGTCCCACTGCCATGGTTAACTCGCTCCCTTCCAAGGCAGCCCCTTTAACCCTTCCAGCAGCCCCTTTAACCCTGTGAACCAAACCTCCTGACCTGTCCCACAAAAAATAATGCTCTTTCCCTCCCTGGAGCTATATCATTTTCCTCCCTAAAAAGGCTCTTTCTCTCCTTCACTCATTAACATCTTACCCTGCTTTTCAATCCACCTTTTCCATGACCCCTTTTCTGAATACCCTCAGTCAACCACTACCACAGCTACTGCACTCTGAGGATCCAGAATGTCTACCACAAAGCTCAACATGTGCATGCCACTATTTAAATACTGTTCATCATCATTTCAGGTTTGACCTGTCTTTCTCCCACTAGACTGAGGTTATTGCCAGCCATAAACAACACTCTGCTTGCCCTGAATGCCACCAACTGTCTCAAAGCCAAGTCTAAGTATCGTATATATATTACACTGGACCATAACGTAAATAAACAGTAAATTTAGGGCCCTGGACCAGCTTCAGTAGAGTGTTCTATTGACTAGTTTTCCATATTGAGACTCCATACCATTTTACTTGAAGGAAGGACTCTGTGATCAACCAATTGAAAACCATTGTGGAAACAGCACTGAATTAGGAACTGGAGTTTTCGATCATCAAGTCTCCCCACCTGTAACTGCCATTCCTGTCCTACTTCTCTCACAGGGAGTGTTTTATCAATTAGCTAGTGCTACATAATAAACTACCCCAAACTTACAGGCATAAAAAAGCAGTCTAGCTCACAAACTGAAGATTGCCTTGGGTCTGAGATGGCCCTGCTCATGGGTCTGCTAGCATGTGGAGTTGGCTTTGGTGGGCTTGTTCATGTGGCAGAGGTCTTCGCTAGGATGAATCAGGTGGCTCAGTTCTGCTTCATGCGACCTCTTAATCTCTATAAGACCAGCCTACACTTATCCCATGATAGTAACAGGAGTCCAACAGAGCAAGAAGAAGCTGCAAGGCATTTGGTGGCCTAAACTCATATTTAGCATGACGTCACTTCCAAAAGTCCTACTGGCCAAAGCAAGTCACGAGGCCAACACAGATCCGAGGGATAAGGAAGTGGAGTCTGCCACTGTAGGAAGAGCTGCAAAGGCTCTTTATAGAGGGCATATGTCCAGAGAGAGATGGAAAATTAGAGCCGTTTTTGCAATCAACCTCATGGAGGTTATGAAAATCAAGTGAGATGGCAAATATGGAGGTCTTTGAAAAAAATATACAACTTTATGCAAGGGATAAACATATTCATGGAGTTTCCTTTTTCTTACCAATGGGTTGGCATGGTAGTGATGATCTAAGACACATTCAGGTGTTCACATTGACAAGGATGTTTACACAGTAGGGAAATTACTGCCCCCTCTATAAATGGTTTTCGAAAGTTATGGTTATTTCAAATGTTTTAAAATTGTCTCCTTCAAAATAAAATAAAATAAAATTGTCTCCTTCAAAAAGAAAGAGGGAAAACCAGCTTTCATGGTTGTAGGTTTGCTGTTGCTCGGTATATGTCATTGCCATGCCTGCCGCTTCCACATCAGCAGCATGGAAGCAAGGGACTTACCCATTCATTTACTAGGCATGGGCCAGGCACTAACTCTGCACCAGGCCTGCCATAGGTACTAGAGCTACAAGGACAAATAAGACCCACCCCTGCCCTCAAGGTGCTTATGGATTAGTGGGGGAAACACAGTGCAAAGTACCGGAGGTATAAACTGAAGCTTGTAGGAAATATAAAAAGGAGCAACTAATTTTGCTTGGGGGGAATCAGGAAAATCTTTGTAGCGAAAGGAAACTGGATGCCAGAAAGACAGCATGTGGACCACATGGAGGGCTGATGGAGGGAGGAGCATGTACAGAAGTATGGAGCTGTGAAAAGAGATGGTGAGTTTGCGGAGCCCTGAGGTGTCCCGAAACCAAAGGGTGTGATGTGTAAGACAGCATGTTGGGATATTGATGCTGGGGAACAGATTGTGGTGGAGTATGAAGAGGTCACAATACCTCAATCTTTAGGCAGAGCCATGAGATCAGAACTGGAAGACGTCTGCTGGCAACGAGGAGGCATTCAGTCATGTAGGAAAGCAGATGACATGAGCCAGAGTCACAGCGGAGCCAGGAGGGGATAAAGTGTTCATGAAGGGTCAACCTTCTGCCCTGGGCAGGGAGGGTAGAGCTGGGTGTGGGGGCGGAGATGAAAAGAACAGCGACTGTTTGAATGGGCACTTTGGGAATAAGGAAGGGAGCTGAGAAGAGAGGGCAGGAGGGCGAGGGGCCCAGAGGATCAGCCACCTGATAGGCATGGGCCATGAGTGTGCCAGCGTCCCCAAAGGGCCCTGTGCCGCAAGGCAGGGCTGCAGGGCTGAAGGACAGGCATGGCCTGACAGGGGAGCAAGGGGTCCAGGGTCCTCAAGGGAGAACCCTGGGATGAGCCAGCTCAGGATCCAAGCTAAGTAGAGAGGCCATAGGGCAGAGCCCCAGGCAGCAGGCAGCTAAGAGAGGGAGCTGAGAAGCAGCACTTGTAAGGGGCAGGCTTCACAAGAGGAAGGAGAGCCAGGGACTGAAGGAGAGAGAATTAGCACGCCACTCAAGGCTCAGCTGGTAAAGAATCCGCCTGCAATGCGGGAGACCTGGGTTGGGAAGATCCCCTGGAGAAGGGAAAGGCTACCCACTCCAGTAATCTGGCCTAGAGAATTCCATGGACTGAATAGGCTATGGGGTCACAAAGAATCGGACACGATGGAGTGACTTTCACATTCACTTTCCTGGTGGTGGCCAGAAGCCACACCAGCACCTGCTCTGAGTCAGAGAAACCAAGTTTGAACTCTGGCTCTGCCATACACGTGGGGCAAATGGTACATCTTCTCTTAGACTCATTTCCGCTAACAGAGTGGTGGAGAAGGGCTCGGCACCAAAGCAGTCAGTGTGGGCCTCTGCATCCTGCCCTAGCCTCCGGGACACTTATCCAGTCTAAGGTCCGAGGAGCACAAAGAGGACCACGGTCTGAGCTGCTCCTGTCCTCCAGAGAAGCTGCCCTCATTTTCACATCTGTCTGGGGAATAAGCAACCCTTTTGCAAGCACCTCTGAGGGGTCCTCTGGCGCCCACAGCCCAGGACCCATGGGACAGCTCTACTTAGAAACTTCCCTCCTCCCTGAGATCTCTGCCCGCTTCTGCATGTCTACAGATTCCTCCCACCTTCCAGCTCCATTAAGCCAGCATCTACCACCAGACAGCCCCTGACATGTTTGAAAACAGCTTCTGTGACCACCACCACTCTGAGTCTTCCCTTCTTTTTTAACTAATCATGCTCAGTTCCAGACAGACCAATGTCCAAGTTTTCCTGTTTGTATGTTTATCAGAGAAATAGCTTTAGGGAAACATCACTGGAACTATTGTCATGACACTTAATCGATCCATCACTGAGGGTTCAGAGATTAAGCCTGGGAGGGGCACCTCAGTTCCACCTACTTCCTGGTCACTTATTAAGCCCTTAAAATCCTGCTTTCTATTGTCCACTGTGATCCTCAAAAAAATTCTCTGTGAAGGAGGACAGGGAATATTATTCCCATCTTACAGACAAAGCAGGTAAGGTGCCAACGAGCTGGAAACTTGTCCTGGGGTTTATTTGCCAGCCGGCAGGCATCTCCTGCCCCTCTCTCTATAGGCTCCCCATACTCCCAGGCCTACTGTGTGCTTTGGAGGACAAGATGCAGACCTGAAGGAGCAGGCGAGGACCCACAGCAAATGTCTATAGGTGATCAGCGGGGCAGTGGGGCGGAGCCGGGGCGGTACAGGCTCAAGACTAGGGAGATTTCACAAAGAGAACTTGAAGGAATTGAGTCAGAGAGGAAACAGGAGTTGTCTCTGGAGCTGGGGGTTGGGGCAAGTGATCATGCCATCAGGATAAGGAGAAGGAGGGCTCTTGGGAGCCGCCTGACAGATGTCTAGAGGAGAGCCACGCTGGAAACAGAGCATCCCTCAACCAGCGGAGCTCTGTCCTCTGACTCCCCAAGGATCCACTGACGGCTTTAGAGCAGAGAGAGAAAAAGCGAGACAAATCCATCATGAAGGGGCACCTTCTGACAGAAGTGGGCAGAGTGATGACGAGTGGGCTACAGACGCAATAAAGAAATGGTCAGACAGAACACGCATCACCCCGTCCAGTTCAGAAAACCTTTGCTCTGGGCCCACTGGTTTCTGAAGTTGCACGAACCCTCAGTCACAGAGAGATGATGAAAAGAAGGGCTCACCCTGGGCACCTGGTCTAGGTAGCCGACTCTTTGCCTCTAGCATCTAAATATTCCCTGATCTAAGGATAGACTGAGACAACCCCTGACAAGTGAGGAAGGAAACGATATTGGACGAGAGATGAGCAAGCTTTTTTTCCTTATGCACTACCAACCAAAACCACATAAATAAAAAATAAATTAGGGTTTATTTATGGGAAATAGAAAATATTCTAAAACTCATGAAAAAGAAACATAAAATAATCAACAACTATGATAAATGTTGAAACACAGAATTGAATATGACTTAAACATTTTAGAGAGGAGAAAATTGGGGTCAAAATGAGGGGATGATTTTCCTACTACAAACCTCAAGCCTCTGGCCACACTCTTCAGCACCCTTTGCTGCAACATCACTCTGCCACTGGCACCAACAGGCAGCGACCTTATTTCATGTTCACTCTTCATCTCAGTGACACACCCTTTGGTTCCAAAGGCATCCACCTCCTTAGGAACACTCCAAATAATGAAATGGAGCACCCCAAACTCCACACACAGAGTCTCTGAGTCCACTGCCCTACGAGGGGTCCAGTCTGATCTCCTCATACTCTGCCCAGGGTTTGGCATGAAAAGCCTTATCTCCTTCATGGAATCCCTGACCCCTGGGAGAAGGGATTTGAAAGGATAAATGCTCTACATTCCAATTTTCCATTATTAGAAAGTGACATTGGGGAAGGGGAGAAGGAAGGAAAAGAGAAAATCTGAGGTTTTTTTGCATGTTTCACAAAGGCTTCTTCTTTGTGTTCCAAAATTCTCTTCCAGTCTGATCTAACATCACTCCTCTGTTCTGTCTCCCATGCTATGGTGATCCCAAGCTGGAATGATCTTTCCCAGAGTCTCCCCTGACAAACTCCTATTCATCCTTGAAGACCCTGCTCAAATAACCCTTCCTCTCTGAAGCCTTTCCTGCCCCTGTGTCTCACTCTTGTCAATGCTCTGCAGGTTGTCCTATTCATTTGACCTCACCTTCACCACTGCTGAAATCCTATGGACAGAGGAGCCTGATGGGCTAAGATCCATGAGGTCAGAAAAGAGTCAGACAGGACTTAGCAACTAAACAGCAGCACCACTGCCACCGCAGTTTGCCCCAACTTTTGTTCTCATTCCCACTAGATCCTGAGTGCTCCTGGAGCAGGACTGTGACTTAGTCATCATAAATCTCTATGGTCTAAAACAGTACCTTATGCACAGTGCTTATCAATGATTGTGGATGAATGAATAAATAAATAAAAACAAGAATATAAGCACTAGGAAAAAGAGACAGAGGAAAGCACGCAAAACTCCCACACACAACCTGCATACCCAGAAAGGAAATCTTAAGAAACAAAACACCTCAAATAGAACTAATAGGGAAATATAATGTGAGGAGTGGTGTGTTGATAAACCAGCTCTTTAAAAAAAAAATCCTAATTTCTAGCACTTGCCAATTTTAGTGTTAAAAATCCCACCAATACTAATTTCAAGACACTAACCTGACCTCACTAAACACAGAGTTGGGAGGAAAGGCACACAGTTAATTCTCCCAAGCTGGCAGGAGCCAGTTCCAGGGACTGCTGAATGCAAGCCACATATGTCATTTTAAATTTTCTAGTAGTCCCATTAAAATTGTTAAAGAGAAACAGCCGAAATTAACCTTAATATTTTTAACTCAATATATCCAAAATGTTATTTCAACATCCAATCCTTATAAAAGATTATTACTAAGATATTTTACCTGCTGGGTTTCACACAGAGTCTGCAGAATGCCAGTGTGTATTTTATTCTGCAGGACACCTCCCCTCGGACCTTGCACGTGACCGGCCACCACCGGTGCTGACAGCGCCCGGCTCAAATCGGAGTCAAAGCGACACAGAGACAGGGTGACAGGGACATCCTGCCATTTTAGGATTTTGTCGAAGGGGATGGTTTTTAAAATGGCGTTGTCTTTTTACAACTCGGGCAGAAACGGTGCTTGTCCCGCGGGCCGGATTAATTTCAGAGGGGGCCAGATCTGTTGCACCTTAACAGGACCTCACTGCCTCCTCTCACCCACAGGACTGCTCCCTTGGGAGGCCGAGTGCTTATTAATTACCACACATTCCTTCCAGCTTTCAATGCGCGAGACTGAAGGCAGCTAATGAACCCAGCTGCGCCCTCCTCCACTCCGCGCGGGCCAATTTAGCATCAGAAACGGCCCTCCTCACCAAAGCCCTCCACCCTCCTCTCCCCCCACCCCTCCATTTACCGCGGGGCGGGGTGGGGGGACGCGGGGACAACGACAATGCCAGGCCTCCTTCTTTGAAAGGCGAGCTCTGCAGCTCTGAAGCCCTAGGCCGGCAGACGCTGTGGGCCCTGGGTTCCAGCCCCAGCTCCCTGTGACTTTCAGAAAATCCCTTCATCTCTGAAGTTCGCTTTATGCTTCTGTAAGCTGACACTGAGAATCTGGCAGCAGGTTTCTGCATATCGGACAAAATGATGTTTGTGGGAAATGCTCTGGAAAACGTTAAATGCTGAAATATTCTGATCAAAATCAGCAGGCCTTAATAAGAGGTGCGCAGGTTGGAGACTGGATGGCTTGAGCTCTTCTCTTGGGTCCCTCAGAAGCACGCTGTGGACTAGTCCTTTTACCTCTCTGGATCTCTGTCTCAGCACTAGAATGAAAGGGCTCATCTAGGTGACCAGTGACACGAACACGGCAAAGTTCCCTTCCCTCTTGTGACAGAGAGAGACAATAGACAGATATGATGACAGTACACTATTAGGTAGTAATAACACTATGGGAAAAGTGGTGTGAGGTAGGGAGAGAATGGCAGGGAATGCTGCCCTAGATGCAGTGATCAGGGAAGCCTCCCTTGTGAAGACCTTGAGAAAACAAGGGAGTGGGTCACTTATCTGGGAACAGCCTATGCAAAGGCCCTGAGGCAGGAGTGTGCCTGGCTGGTGTGGGCAGGATCCAGAATGCTATGTGGTTAAGGAGTGGAGCACAAAAGGAGAGGAGGCGGGAAGTTAGGCAGGAAGGATAGTGGGAAGCTGATTCTCATAAACCTGAGAAGCCTCAACTTGGGTTAGGATATTATTCCCAGTACTTTGGAAAGTGATTGAAAGATCCAGAGCAGAGAAGCAGCATGATCTAATTTGTTTTCAAATGTTTCTTCTGGCTGCCTCATGGAGCATATTCTGTAAGGGAACAAGAGTGGAAGTAAAATGGCAATAGTCCAAAGGCACAATGGGGGCTTGGACCAGGCCTGTCTGGCTGCACTCCCACCCCTTCCCCAGCCTGGTGCAAGCTTTGAGTCCATCCTTTGAGGGTTTGCTCTTTCTTCAGACCCACAGGTCTCTTCCCTCGGTCCTTCAATCATGTGTCAGTGGTTAGCAGGCATTGGCTACCATGCCCTGTAAAATAAATGGGGCTCCCACAGACCACAGATTCCCAGGTAAGGGGTGGGGGCCCCAGGCAGGGATTGGTGGGGCAGGGTTCAGGCTATGGAAAGCAGTAGAGATTAAATGCTAGCTGTAATTGTGCCCTTTTATCTACTGCTTTAAGAGCCTGTCATAGATTGTGCATGACTGAGAATAATGGTATAGAAAAATATTCTTATTCTGCTTTATTTTTAATTATACACTCGCAAACACAGTCCTTTAACTGTTACTGAAAACACTTGGCCTGCAGCATACCACCACACAACCAATTGGTTTTACCAGTGTGTAAACACTGGGAATGAGAACCCCCTTCCAGGATACTGTTTCTGGCACCCACTTGGATATAAGATGTCTTGCCCTGTCGTCTGGTTCTGTCCTCTGTGTACCTCTTGTCTCATGAACCAAAAGGTAGGTTCCCAGCAGACAAGAGCCATATCTTCTTTAACTTGGTTTAGTACTCCTCATTCATTCACCAGTTGATAGATGAGCAGAAGGCAGTAGGATCAAAGATACAAAAGCTTCTAGGGTAGTTGGCTCCAGTTGGTGTCAACATCTGCCCTTGGGAGCCTGATGAACTAGAAGGAATCTTGGAAGTCATTTAATCCAGCTCTCTGATTTTCCAGAAGAAGAAACTAACCCCCAGAGAGGTAGAGTGGCTGGCCCAGAGCCCCCTAGCTAGGAAAGACAACTGAAAATGGTGAGGATAGAGGGCTCACTCTCACCAGCCAACTATGTTAGTGCTGAAGACAAATGCAACAGAAACAATATTCCATCTCAAGACAATCCTCACAGCCATTCTAGGCAGTAGGAACAAATGACAGAATTACCCCAATTTTGTAGGTAGAATAAACAAAGACCAAGATTCGCTGAGTGATATAGACTATATATTGAATTGGGGAGGTGGGAGACGGGGCAGAGTAACTGAAAAAGCTGAGTTGGCCCTTTCTTAGTTTTTGGAAAGGGAAAAGTTGGGATGAATATGTTATGATGTAAATATGATAATAATATAATATGAATATGATAATGACATGATATGAATATGATAATGATATGATAGGAATATGACTGTCATTCAGAGGAATTTGAATTCTTCCATGTAGCTTCAGAGAACAGAATGAAGCCCAGTAAAAGCAAAGAATGAAAATATGAATCTGGGCTCAATAGGAGAGACAGCTATCTGATCATGAGGACTCTCACAAAGTAGAAGAAACTGACTGAGGGGACAGTGGGCTTCCAGTTGCTAGAAGGGTCTGGGCACCATTAAGAAGACCCCAGATCTTCAGGCACAGTTGGACTGGATGGCCCCTGAGTTTCCTCTGAAGCCTGATATTCAGCAGTTCTATGCAAAGGGAGCTTGGCATTGGGTTTCCTGTCTTTGAAACCAGAAGGAGTTGCTCCTACCCTCTTGGCTGGAGGCATTCTCCCCAGTGAAGTCTTCCCAAAAATGACATCGAAAAGTCTTCCACTTCCTAAGGATACGATGAAGAGAAATGGCCTTAGGTCATGTGACTTTCATAGGACCTGTGAAACACTTTCTATACTGTAAGCTTAGGGAGGTGGTTCAGTTTTCGGGGAGTGTTACACAAACTCCTCTCTGGGTGATCCCTGAGGAGAGGCGGCTACCCACGGACCTCAGTGCTGGAGATAAAGCAGTGTGGAGTCCGGGGGATGGACTGCATGACCTCTCAAAGTTCCCGCCAGCCCATTCCAGCTATAATTCTGTGATAAAACCATTAGAGGGTCCAGAGGTGGTTTAGCCTCATTTCTCCCATCCTGGTGATTGAACACATTTTTTTTTAAAATCCCATAAACCCTAAGCCATAATTCTTTTACAGCAGAGGGAAAGACAGAACAGTCATGCACAGTTTGAAGCAAGGGAGTTGCGGGAGAGGTTAAAGGGAGAGGAAGGCTTGTTTAGATTGCGGTTGTCTTTTTTCGTTTGGGGTTGATGGGGGGATGTTAAATGTGAAGTTTGATGACTGAACAAAAGCAGAGCAAATGAGAAAAAAAGAACGTGAAAAAACTCAAACCTGCAGTTTTCTGATACACAGAAAGGAAACCCAAACTCTGCTCATTATGGCGCATATTTCTGGCAGATCATAACATTAAATTACAGCCCTGCAGCCTTGGCCAAGACTGGGGAGTTCTTCCCATGTGCTTCCAATTAAGCGCGTTTGAAGTTGCCCTGGATATTTATTTGTAGGGGATTTACTGCACAGAACGATTAAAGTTTGTTCTTGTTAGGAGTTTGGGGCTAGTCTGGGGGCAGGGGAGATGGAAAAGAAGACAGTTAGCTAGGGAGAAAGGGGGACGGCCAGGGTACCCCATGAATATGTGTGTATGTTAGAAAGTGCACACAAACACACACACAAGAGCCCTTTGTTTTAAACATGGGGAGGGTTCGACATCTCTGACCGTGATTTTGTTTATAGGAAATCCTTTATAATGCACGTTTAGTGTTTCCATATGGAATTCTCTTAGGATATTTCTCTGTACCCCTCTCCCCCTCCCCCTTTTTATTTGGATAAGGCAAGAGAAAAGGGACTGTACATTCCAAAGATTCATAGTCATTCCGGATCAAATTCAATGGATTTTGGCAAGAGTTGAAAAACCCAGATGCAGAGCTTCAGCCTCCCGCTGAGCCGCCTCCAGCTGCGAGTGTCTGGTGGAGGCACTTTGTAAAATCATGAAAACCCTATTAAATTCATGAAATATGATATACTGTCGTTTCAGACTAACTTTCCATTGAACTGTCCATGAAGAGAGAATTTGGTTAACTTGCTGAAGAAGGGGGAAGTGGCAAGGCTGGGGCAGGGTGGGGGCCCAGAGGCGCTGTTGAGGAAAGCGCAGCGGTGCTGGGAATTCTAGAGGCTGCATACGGGGCCGGGGTAGGGGGAGTGAGAGCTCCTCAGACCCCAGCAGCACCCAGCTTTGGAAAGGTTTGACTCCTCTCCCTGTCGAGTTGCTGACCACCCCACTGTCACCAGTGAGCTGTCAAGATGACTTTTTTTAGAGCACAGGAAACTCCAGCTAAACCAGGGGATACTGTTAGGTTCCATTCCCTTGTTTTATATCTGAAGGGCCCAGGATAGAGGGAGAGAGAAGTATTTGCCTGAGGTTTGGCAAATTAAAACCCCAGGGCTCCTGAGTTCTCTCCACCTTCCAGCACAGACTAGGCAGAGAAGTTCGCCTTGAGCACCAGCTCTCTCTGCCTCGGATCAGAGCTGCTGACATGGTTTTTTGCAAGAACTCACAGGCCCAGACTCCCCTCAGCTATGAAATGACCCATCCTAAAGGAATTGGACACTCTTAGTTCATTTCCTATTGAACTATAATTCACATCATAAACTATTACATGTTTATTTTCAAACAAAACAGGGTGAGGACTCCCTGGAGGTGACTTGGTTTTGTTTTCTGGAAACTGCCCCAGGACATGGCAATGGCAGTTCACACGTGTGTGTGTGAGTGTGTGTGTGTGTGTGTATGTGTGTGGAGTTTGCCTTGCAGAAAGCCAAATGAGGCCCTTCTTCTCCAGGCCTTGGCACCCCAGGGATCTGAAGTTCAGACCTTGGGAATGGAAGGGTCCACAGAACATCATGACTCACTTGTCATCCAAGCAGTTGTCCCTAAATAGGAGTGTCATACTCTGCAGGCAGAACATCTCTGACCCAGCTGTCAGGGTTGGCTTCATGCATGGAAATGATCAAAATAAAAATTGACTTTAATTAAGCATGTACAGTGGCTTCCTAGATGGCTCACTGGTAAGAATCCTCCTGCCATTCAGGAGACACGGGTTCAATCCCTGGTTTGGGAAGATTCCCTGGAGTAGGAGGTGGCAACCCATTCCAGTATTCTTGCCTGGAAAATTCCATGGACAGAGGAGCCTGGTGGGCTGTAGTCCATGGAGTTGCAAAGAGTCGGATACAACTGAGCGACTGAGCACAGCACAGCAAGCATGTACAGTGTGCTAAAGTACTGTTCTAAGGGCTTGCAAGAGTTAAATCATTTTCTCCTAATGAATAGATAATATAGTAATATTATTATCCCCATTTTGCAGATGAGAAAACTGGGGCAAATTGCCCAAGGTCTCATTAGGGACTAAGATCACTTAGCTGACATAGTCACTGAGTCAGTTTTTGAACCTCAGCAATCAGGCTTCA
>SJXQ01002115.1:183295-225893 GCA_006408695.1 Aepyceros melampus
AGACAGACCCCACTCCACCCCACCCTACTTTCCCCATACAAAAACACAGGCCTAATTACCAATGAGGGACACTAAGCTCTTTACTTTCCCCCTTCTCACCTACTGATGGAGGTATACTTTTTGAAACAAACACTTCACTCTCGCCTTACCCTTTTGTTATGTAAGTACCCCCGGAGTGTGGCAATGAATTAAGTCACTAATATTCTAAGCCAGGGCTTCATAAACTGTACGGAGCATACAAATTCCCTAGCAGTCTTGCTGAAATGCAGGTTCTTCAGCATGTTTGCGGAGGAGCTGGGGATCCACAGTTCTAACAGGCTCACAGGTGCTGCTGCTGGGCCGTGGAGGCACTTGAGCAGCAAGGCTGCAGGCTATTCACCTGACTGCTTCCCTCCACCAGCGGAGACATCCCCCAAAAGGCAGGCGCATGGGAAGCAGCTGGGAGGGCCAAAGCCATTTCACTGACTTCACAGCTGTGACCCAGACTAGTCCTCCTGCCGCCTGTCAGGAGAGCCAACAGATTCCCACGCTTCCAGTCTCAGGCCCTGGGACACCTGGGGAAGGTGCAGAGTCTTTGGGGCCATGAGAAGCCTCTGACTGAAATCTTCGCAGCAGCTGGCAATAGCCGGGGACCTGCAGGAACAGATTCCAGAGTCTACATCCCCGGCAGGGGCGGCGATGAGTATGTGGAATCACTGGGGTCAGGAACGGTCAGCACCAATGCCTCTCCCACATCTTGAAAGGAAGCTGCTGGCCAAGGAACACTGGCCCAGTGTGGCAGTTTCCACCTTCTTGCTGGTGAGGTTGGACAGACCTTTAGCATTTCTGCTTCCATTTATTTGACATGTAAAATGAGAGGATCACACCAGATACTCTTTCAAGCTTTCCTCTCCTTCCCATCCCAATCTATGAGTCTCTAAATGCCTGTACAATAAATAAAAATTCAGCCAATTGTCTGCATGTCTAAATATTCTGATGTCCTGTCGCCAATGCCACATATCAGGATATCAAATGGAACCAGTTCCTTTCCATCTGGAGACGAAATGCCATAAACACAGCTCCCCTGTGAACCTGGGCACCCCATTCCCCTCCACATTTTGAGAAACAGATGCAGGAGGTTGATTCCCGCAGCCACCAAGGCTGGGCCAGAGACTGGAAGGTGGAGCCTAGTCCCCAGGGCTTTGCTTTACAGCCCAAACACGCAGTAGTGTGCCTGAAAGCTCTGAAGGCCTCCCTCTGCCAAGAGAAACAGGCATTTTAGCGCAGAAAGGGCCAGCACTTGACCCCTGGCCTCCTCCATCCGGCTCTCTCTGACAAAGGGAGACAGAGCATCGTGGCCTGGTAAGGGGCAGGGGCCCCAGTGGATGGCTGGTCCAGCAGAGCTGGGCTTGGATCCTCACACCCCCAGATCTCAACCTTTGTGATCGTCATCATCACTGTGAGTGTCGTTCCTGGGGACAATACACAGGCACAGAGAAGGGAGCTGATAAGGTGAAGCTATTCCTTCCTTCAAGTGACTGTTGGTAATAAATCAGATACTTTCCCAGATCTGTTCTTCAAACTGATAGAGTCCAAGAGTACCTCTGGAACCATCATCAAACGACAAAAGATCCGGGGTTCTAAATCAGCACTGTTCCATAGAAACAAATCATGAGCCATTGACGTGTGTCACATTGAGTCAGCTCAGTCACTCAGTCGTGTCCGACTCTTTGCGACCCCATGGACTGCAGCACGCCAAGTTTCCCTGTCCATCACCAACTCCCGGAGCTTGCTCAAACTCATGTCCCTCGCGTCAGTGATGCCATCCAACCACCTCATCCTCCGTCGTCCGTTTCACCTCCTGCCTTCAATCTTTTCCAGCATCAGGGTCTTTTCCAATGTCAGTTCTTTGCATCAGGTAGCCAAACTATTGGAGTTTCAGCTTCAGCATCAGCCTTCCAATGAGTGTGTCACATACATCATTTAAAATTTTTTACTAAAAAAAGTTTTAAAAATTTTAGTGTATTACATCTTTTAAAGTAATAGTTCTAATTTTAATAACATATTTTAATTTAGCCTAATATATCTAAAGTAGTATCATTTCAACATGTAATCAACATTAAAAATTATTAATGAAAAATATCACATTCTTATGTACAAAGTCTTTGAGATTCAGTGTGCATTTTACATTTACAACATATCTCAATTTGGACTAGCTGTATTGCAAGTGCTCAATAGGCATGTGTGGGCAGTGATGACTTATCAAACAGTGTGGATATGGAAGAACTGGTTGGCACCTTGCCAGTGTGGTGGTGGTGGGTAGCATTTAGCCTCTCCATCATCTCCTACACCACCCCTCAGCCAGTCCAAATAATAATCCTATTACTAACAATAAAGCCCTAAGAATAATGTTCTTAAATGCAGTGACTAGGCATTTCCTCAGGGCTTCCCAGGTGGCCCTAGTGGTAAAGAATCTGCCTGGCAATGCAGGAGACATAAGGGGTGTGGGTTCGATCCCTGGATCAGGAAGATCCCCACTCCAGTATTGTTGCCTGGAGAATCCTGCAGAGGAGCCTGGTAGTGTAACAAAGAGTCGGACATGACTGAAGCAACTTAGCACACAGGCATTTCTTTCATCTTAGGCAAAAGGGTTTTTAGAAAAGTTTGCTATTTTTATTGTTCTCTAGTATTCCAGTTAAAGAGGAATGCTGGGCTTATTCTGCACACACTATTTGAGGATTTTAACACCGCCCCTTCCCAGCCAGACTGTTGCCCCTAAGCTCCTTCAATAAAAAATGTTTGAAACTGTGACTGACCAATGGAAAAGACAAAAAAAAAAAAAAAAAAGCACCTGCAGGAGCTCCTCAACTGATGAATGTTCAGTGTTGTTTACTTTTTTTAAATGTGATTTAAAGAAGGACCTTGAACACCAGAGCAGAGGGAGCTGGTAGAATAGACTGCCTGGCTACAGGGTTTAGCACAGTCAGGGCAGTGAGGCCAGAGGGATGGCAGAGATTATTTGCTACCAGAGTAAGCAGAGATTTGAGGAGCACCATGGTACAGACTCCTGGAGAAGGCAATGGCTCCCACTCCAGCACTCCTGCCTGGAAAATCCCATGGACGGAGGAGCCTGGTAGGCTGCAGTCCATGAGGTCGCTAAGAGTCAGACACGACTGAGTGACTTCACTTTCACTTCTCATTTTCATGCATTGGAGAAGGAAATGGCAACCCACTCCAATGTTCTTGCCTGGAGAATCCCAGAGATGGGGGAGCCTGGTCGGCTGCCGTCTACGGGGTCGCACAGAGTCGGACACGACTGAAGCAACTTAGCAGCAGCAGCAGCAGCATGGTACAGACTCCAGTGCAGGGTACTGGGCTAGAGGACTCAATGACGCAGAGCATTTAGGGGTCTTGCTATAGCAATGAGGGATTGAAATACAAAGTATATCACAGAATATTGGGCATTAGCTATGAGACTCAAGGGATCCTGGGGTGAAGGGAAAGCAGAGTTTAAACAGCCCATGTCCTCCTCCAATCAGACAGCAGTACTTCGGGTCTCCCACACCAGCTTCATGGTGGGCCTGCCTAGCTTTCTTTGGTCCTCATTTCATCATGAGGATTGCAAGGTTCTGCTTGCCACACCATTCCTCCCCCTCCTCCTCTCTTCTCTCTCCTGGATGGGTTATTACTTCTGCCAAGAAAAGAAGTCAGGACAGATGGATGAACCAAGGAGAGTGGGGTCTGTGATACCAGGCCCCTCATAACTCTTGGCACCTTATGAGTCTCTTCCTTGTAAAAATGTGAGTTAATATTTACTAGCCTGATAGGCTGGAGGCTGAACCAGATGTCTTCTAGTTCTAAATTCTGGAACTCCAGGAAACAAGCCAAGAATTCTACAGCCCAAGTCTTGCTACTAAAGTGAGACTCCTGCACATGGATTTCATGGCTCACCACCGCCCTGACTCCACTGCCCTTGGCAGCGGTCACACCTGTCAGAACAGGTTCCTTCCAGGTGTCCACTTGTCATCCTTCCCCATGCCACACACACCCCTACACAGAGATCCACACATACACACACACACTCTCTACACAGAGATGCTCGCACACACCACAGACACACACACACACACAGTGTCTTCCCAGCTCTGCCAGCCTTTAACCCCTCCAGAAATAAATGCTCCTTTCTTCCAGACATAACCTTTCCCTCTTTCCAGAACTTGCCCAGATATTTATTCTTCCATGAAATTTTTCTGCATTACTCACTCCAAAATCTGATCACCTCGTGTATTCAACCATCCCTTCCATAATTTTACCTACTTCCTCAACCACCTTTTTAAGCTATTTCCTCGCATTACAAAAATAATAGTATTCTTTACACCATTTCAGTGTGTTTGCATATCTGTGGAAGTACCAAACATATATTATACAAAAAGCAGGAGCTAATTTAAAATGAGCTAAAAACTGATCTCCACAATGTCCCCATGAAAAATTAGTGATACTTATTTAGCATTTAACAACGTGGCTGACCCTACACTAGGCACTTAATATGCAATATGTCACTTAATCGGGAACCCTATAAGGTAGGTTATTTGTATTCCCATTTTATAGAGTTTTAAAAAGCTGTGGCATAGAAGGTCCTAGAATGTAAAGTAGGCTGACTTCACACCCCACAGTTTTTCCTCCATTCTATGCTATCTTTCCATTAATCAATAACTAAACTGAGGGACACGGGCATTGAGTGATTACCTGAAGTCATATGTTGATGCCAGCAACCCAGGTACTTTCCACCAAGTTCACAGGCTCTTTCAAGCTTTGCAATTGGATTCGCCTCTCCATGTAAGAGACATCATGGATACAGAAAACAGCAAAGGCTTTAACAACAAAGCCTCAGTTTCCCCTTCTTCAAGAAGAAAATCGTAGTAAGTACCCAGCAGGGTTGCTATGAGGATGAGAACCAAGAAGATTCTCAGGCGTTTCCTGGATGGACCTAAGTACTCAGTGGCAGCCTCTAGCCTCTTCTCTCCCTTCCAGCACTTCCCTCTCCCTCCCACACACTCAGGTGGCATTGCAGCCATCATCATTTTTCAAGTTGCCTGAGTCAGTCCTTGGGAGCCAGCATCATACTGAGCCCCTGCCCCTAGCAGATACATTAAGAAGATTTTTGCCACCCTGACAACACTTAAGACAGTGCAGAAATGGGATCATGGGGCCCACGTTGCTCGTGCTTCATGGAAGCCCTTCTGCTGAGCTGTGTAGATTACATCCAAGAAAAATAAAGCTACACATCATCATGGGTGGAGGTGCGGGGTGGGGTAGAAGGGAAGGGGCGCTGGGGGGAGGAGGCCTCCTGCAGCTCACAAGGACCCTCCCCCCATCAGCCCTCCCTTAAACTCTACCTGTGCACCCAGTTGCCCTCTCCTATCCCTCCATGGCAGCATGAGGCTAAATTAATTAATGTGGGTAAACCATGTGGAAATGTTTGGCTTGCCAAGCATTCTCGGTGAGTTTGAAATACTACTGGAAGCAGTGGAAATTGGCACAGCTATCTGGAACAAAATTGATCTCACCCCCAGGATGCCTGAGATTGAGTTTGGTTAATTGATACATATGCAGATAGAGCAAGATCTTCGTTAGAAACTTGGTGGATATATTTCAAGCCCTTATAGGGGAACAGAGAGTTGTGAGTATTAAAAGTGAAGGAAAAGACAGCGAGGATGGGGATTCTCCCGTGATATGATAAACCCACAGAGAACTGCCCAAGAGTAACGAGAGAGCTGCTGCTGCTGCTGCTAAGTTGCTTCAGTCGTGTCCGACTCTGAGAGACCCCATAGACATATGGGGGTCTTCTCCATAACAAGAGAGAGGGAGTACTTATAAAGTGAGATGCACTGGGCTAGGTTGATTTGGGCTCTGAGAGGCAAGAATCAGTCCTCCCATTGTAGGGACATGTACTCCGGCACACACAGGTGGATAGAGATGTGCGTCCCTTCCCCAGACAGACTCATCTTTGCTACTGGCTTCTCCATGGGGCTCCTGATGAAGGAGGAAGAGGAAGAGGCACCTTCCCTAGGGAGTGACAAGGCTGCAAGGGAACAAGAGGTCTTCTCCAGGCAAGGTGCTGGGTTTGGTTCCCTCACAGCTGTTGTTAACAATGGGGTCAGCCAGAAAAAAAGAACCAGTGGGAGCTTAGATAGATAGATAGGGACAGACTTAGTGCAAGGAACTGGCTTATTGCCATAGGATTGTGAGGGCTGACTTAGCAAGTCCAAAATCTGCACGGGACTCTCAAGCCTGCAGTGAAGCTGCTATCCACAGGCAACCGTTCTTTTATTCCAGAAAAACTTCAGCTTGTAAGGCTTTTTGAATCAGGCCCACCCGGATCGTGGAGAAGGCACTGGCGACCCACTCCAGTACTCTTGCCTGGCAAGTCCCATGGATGGAGGAGCCTGGTAGGCTGCAGTCCATGGGGTCGCTAAGAGTCGGACACGACTGAGCAACTTCACTTTCACTTTTCACTTTCATGCATTGGAGAAGGACATGGCAACCCACTCCACTGTTCTTGCCTGGAGAATCCCAGGGACGGGGGAGCCTGGCGGGCTGCCGTCTATGGGGTCGCAGAGAGTCGGACATGACTGAAGTGACTTAGCAGCAGCAGCAGCAACACCCGGATCTTACTTAAAGTCAGTTGATTATGACTTATATTATGTCATTATTAGATTATGACAGCAACCTAATCAGCTGATCACGGACCTTAAATGCACCTACAAAGCACCTTCACACCAACACCCGAGAAGTGTTTGACTGAGTAACTGGGCTGGAGCCCAGACAAGCCGATGCACTAAACTAACCATCACAGCCGCCTGCCTTCCTCACCAGGCAGCCCAGCTCCCCTGTGGTCAGACCCTCAGCCACCTCCTGAAGTCTCCCCTCCTCAAGTGGCTCCTGGAGTCACTGTCCCCCAGGAACGGCCTTTGAGCTGTCTGCCAACCAACCCCACCTGAACCTGAAACAATCTCCAAGGTGGCTGCCGGCATGACTTCTTTCCATGCCTCATTTCTCAAGTGAGCTGCTGAACGATCTCTTGGCTCATCTCCTTGCCTCCAAGTCAATGTTACCCAGTGAACTTCTAAGCTATGTATAAGGCCAGCCCTTTCTGTGCTAAACCCTTTCATAGCCCCACAGCTCCCAGTGATCCTGTAATTCTCCCCTGGCCATCTTTGCTGCAACCATCCTGTGCTTTCAGGGTTTCTGGACCGAACCCACTCAACCCTCAATCCTGATGAAACCTATCCTCTCCTCTGACCATCGTCCATGTCTTTGCCTCACCACCTCTTTCTCCCCATTGAAGACTAGCTCAGAGCACACCATTCTCAGGTGCGGGAAGCCCCTTTTCTAGACTCCCTCAGCACCCCTGCTTCCCTGTACCGGGCACACATCTCTCTGTGGCATGACTCCCTACCTGCCATCTGCCCCTCCACAATCCAATGAGCATCTCACCTCTGCTCCCAGCCCCAACCCAGCTCAGGCCCCAGCATCTGTCTGGCTCACAAAGTGTGCTTCATCAAGATGGCTGAATTAATGAACGAGATGTTTGCCAGTAAAATTACCCAGTGCCCCTCTGTTTCATCATCAGCTCTTCTGGCAGCACTCCTCACTTTCTTCCTCTTCCCATCATTCCATCTGAAATTTATTGGGGCGGGGAAATGATATTTTTCTTTTCTCTCTCCCTTCCCTGTCAATTTAAGAACTGTTTTGAGCAATAATAGTGTCATGATAATTTATGGCGTAAAAAAGTTATGGCCTGAAACTGTGGAGCCAGTTTCAGGAACTGAAAAAGCACAGGAGGGCTGCAGCCAAGAGGGTGAGATGGGTGGGGTGGGCAAGGAGGCTGGATGCTGGTCTGATGTGCCATTCCCTTGGAGGCTGCCAGGAGCCTTGGCAGGATTCTCACAGGGGAGGTACAGGCTCTAGTCATATTTTAGAAATGCTCTCCATAGAGCATGGGCAAGGAAACCAGCTACCCAGCATTTGCAAAGGGTGAGGGATGAAACTAGGCAGGGGCACCCGTGAGACCAGGAAAATCAGCAAAATTTCCGGTTCAAAAGCTGGGATGAAAAATAGAAAACCTGCCCATACAAGCAGGTGTTCAGGCATTTTCACAGAGTAAATTACTTTGCAGTCCCAATCTTTGCTCCGTCATTCAATAAGTATTATTTGAAATGTGATTTCTTATAAGTCTAGAGATACAACAATGAGAAAGACATGATTCCTCCCTAGGGAGGGGAGTACTTCATCCCAATGGGAGGGACAAACAGAAAAAAAAATGGGGGTTACTAGAGTGGTGGGTGGTGGTAAGCGTGTGGAGGAAAGTTTTGCTGGTGCTGCTATAGTAAAGAGAGGGCTGGAGGATGCATCTCTGAGGAGCCATGGCTAACCAGGGGAGGGTATTTTAAGCAGAGGGAATGGCACATGCAAGCATCCTGGAGTAGGCGTGAGTTTGAGGTGTTCGAAGCAAAGAAGGAGATGATGTCAGAGAAGCAGCCAGAAACCAGGTCCTAGAAGCCAAGCAAGTAGAATACCTCTGACTTGCATCTGAGTCTGCTGATGAGTCCCCAGGGGATTCTGAGCAAGAGTAGGTTTCCAGCTACATATCTGAAGGACCACTGACCAGACTGACTGAGGCTGGACTGAAGTAGAAGGCAGAGAGACAGGTCCTGGTCAGATGGCTGTTCACGGAACACAGGAGGGACATGATAATCCCCTAAGCTTGGCCACCTAGCAATGATGAGAAAAGTGATGAGAAAAGTTGATTGTACGTGTTCACTTTTAGGAGACACTAATAGGAATAATAGTCCTTCTGGGTGTGGAGTATGAGAGAATGTGGGACCTGAGTCCCTCAGGCCCAGTCTGTTTGGGCCACCATAACAAAATGCCATAGACTGGGTGGTCTATAAACAACAAACACCTATTCCTCACCAATGAAGTTGCTCAGTCGTGTCCGACTCTTTGAGATCCTGTGGACTGTAGCCTACCAGGCTCCTCATGGAATTTTCCAGTCAAGAGTACTAGAGTGTGTTGCCATTTCCTTCTCCAGGGGATCTTCCTGACCAGGGGATCTTCCTGACCAAGGGATCGAACCCAGGTCTCCCACATTGCAGGCAGACACTTCACCATCTGAGCTACCATGGAAGCCCCTATTCCTCACAGTTTTGGACATTAAAGTCAAAGATGAAGGAGCCAATAGATTTGAGCTGTGGTGAGACCTGGCTTCCTGGTTCCTAGAGAGTCATTGCACTGTGTCCTCATATGGAAGAAAGGACTAAGGAACCCTCTGAGGCCTCTTTCATAAGGGCACTAATCCCATCCATGAGGGCTCCACCCTTGAGGCCCAGTCATCTCCCAAGGCCCCACCTCTCAGTTCCATCACATTGTGGGTGAGGTTTCAAAACATTAATTTAGGAGTGACTTAAAGACTCAGTCTACTGCTGTGAGTGACTGTCTGTCTTACTGAGACGGGAGAACCTTGAAGGTTGGTCAGGTTTGAGGAGGTGCAGGCCAACCAATACACACCCACCCAGAGATATGCAACACACCTTGCATTTTACTACATGGAACCTTCTATATGGGCACCCATGCATTCACACAGCAGCTGTGACTCAAACATACCATAGAGACCTTCAACTGTCTCCTGGTCAGAGCTGAGTCAGCAGAGGCGTGCTGCTCACTGTGAATTTGTCCAGGCTTTCCAGCTGGCGGAGTGGTAAGGAATCCACCTGCCAATGCAGGAGACACAAGAGACGTGGGTTCCATCCCTGGATCAGGAAGATGGAGTAGCAAATGGCGTGCGTATGTGCTGAGTCACTTCAGTCACATCCAACTCTGCAACCCTATAGACTGTAACCTACCAGGCTCCTCTGTCCATGGGATTCTCCAGACAAGAATACTGGAGTGGGTTGCCATGCCCTCCTCCAAGGGATTTTCATGACCCAGGGATAGAACCTGCACCCCTTATGTCTCCTGCATTGGCAGGTGGGTTCCTTAACACTAGCACCACCTGGGAAGCCCAGGAAATGGCAACCTGCTCCGGTAATCTCACTTGGAGAATTCCATAGACAAAGGAGCCTGGCAGGCTATACTCCATGGGGGTCACAAAGAGTCAGACATGACTGAGCAACTGACGGCACACGCACGTAGATTTGCCCATGTAGCTTATTTCTATCACTCGTTGCCCATATTCTAATTGTAATTCAGAGCCTCTCTTCCCTGTTTGAAATGATGTTTTGGCAGAGAGGCAAAAAGACATTTGAGACAAAAGAGCTTACTTAAAAGGAGCATGATGGGGAGGGAGCAGAGCCTCATCACCATGAGGAGGGGCCAATTTGGAAGGCTGGGTCCCCCACCCTGAGTTTCTCCTATGGCTGTCTTGGTTGGTCTGTATCAGCAGGGCAAAATGATGACTAGTGGGGGGCCCTAGGCACTTGACTTTCATAAGTCCCTTCTTCCATAAAAAAAATTAAAAATTATATTTTATGACTGCGTTGGTACTGAGATGAGCGACTGAAATGAACTGAACTGAACTGGTACTGAGACAAATATAATCCTGGATGAATTATATGCATTTTCACTTATGATTTTTAAAGAAACTAAAGCATTTTTGTGGACCCTTAAAAGTACTGTGGGCTCTGCCTGCTATGCCCAATGGGAAAGTCACTCTGTGTACAGGAAGGGAAGGAGGGTAGGTCTGGAGGAGCTCTGGACATCAGGAGAGCTGGGTCTTCATCCTGATTTCTGGACAATGAGCTTCAAGAGCCCTGATCAGTCCCTCAACCTCTCAAGGCCTCTGTCTCCCCAACTTTTGGAGGGCTTGAATTTGACTATCACTAGGCTGTCTGAGTTGACTCATTGGAAAAGACTTTGCTGTTGGGAGGGATTGGGGGCAGGAGGAGAAGGGGATGACAGAGGATGAGATGGCTGGATGGCATCACTGACTCAATGGATGTGAATCTGAGTGAACTCTGGGAGTTGGTGATGGACAGAGAGGCCTGGCATGCTGTGATTTATGGAGTCGCAAAGAGTCGGACACGACTGAGTGACTGAACTGAACTGAACTGAGGCTGTCTACGGGGCTTCCTCAGTGGCTCAGCAATAAAGAATCCACCTGTAAGGTAGAAGACTTGGGTTTGATCCCTGAGTTGGGGAGGCCCCTTGGAGAAGGGCATGGCAACCCAATCCAGTATTCTCGCCTGATAAATCTCATGAACAGGGAGCCTGGTGGGCTCCATAGGGTTGCAACAGTCCATAGGGCTGCAAAGAGTTGGACAGAATTGAAGTGACAAGCATGGCACAGCTGCCTGCTAAGCAGTAACTTTCTAAGATTCTAACTAACGTGCACAGACCTCGAGCTTCATTTTTAACTTTCTGACCCCAAGGGAAAGCTCTTCCCCTCAACTACAATATTAAACTTGTTTTTGTTTTCTGGATCTCCTTCTCTCATCAAATCATGTGCTGGTGTGTTCAGCCACTGATTTCCAAAAAGTGGTCATAAAACCATAATGAGTATGGAGATACCAACGTGAAAATGACACAGAGAAAGCCATAAACATTCAAATAAATATATAAATATAAACAAGTCTATAAACCAAACCCTGGAGGTATTTTAAACACATAATGTAGCATTTATATCTCTTACTTTGCACAGCAGAACTTTCAAAGGAAATTCATTTAATTCTATTGCTCACACCCCTAACCCCCATCCAGGAGTAATCGCTAATAACCAGTGCAATTACCGCCTCCCTTCTGATCGAGAGTTCATTTCAAAAGCTCGCTCTTGAATTCATTATCATGATGGAAATGAGCTGAATCGCAGTGGATGTGGCCATATGACGATCCCCTTGCTCTCCTTCCAGTTGGATTCAGTGAGATGCCTGCCACAGCCCTGGCCCTGACCTGCCCTGTCTGTTGCAAACATAGCTAGTTACCTGTCAATACCTGGCCCGATTTAAAGAAGCATGTCTGGAGTTAGGAAGAGAGCTCTTTTTTGTTGTGAGCTCGATGGGTGGAGGGGCACCCCTGGGGAACTTGACTGCAGCCCTGCTGCTCCAAAGGAGCAGAACCTGACAGTTGGTCAGCACCTCCAGCTGGAAATGGACAAGAACACACCGAGCACGCCCCCACTGGCCCCCACTGACCCAGCACTTTCAGGTGCTCGCTCATCCAAAACCCTCCCCACAGCCCCAAGGCGATGCAGGGTCAGGTACAGAGCCCGTGGGGCTTCATGCAAAATGAACTATGGGGTCCCTGTCCAAAAAGTGGGAGAAATCTAAAAGGAAAGTTACTCAAATATAAAAGTTTTTCCACTCTTCCTTGGAGTGGTTTTCTCACTCTCTCACCTTTTTGGCCTGTCATGGTGTTTTTATCTGATACTATAACGTTGCACCACCCAGGTGAATGCAGACTCTCCCGGGCACCAGGGGTCCCACACTGCCACTCAGCACACAAATAAAGGCCCACTGGCTACCAGATTCCCACCCCTCAACCCTCAGAGTTGAACCAAGCTCTCGACCCCAGCCTTTTGTGAACAGTGACCCCTTAAGGAACAGCCACCTCTGGGCCAGGATTCACTTGGTACCAGGAATGGCCAAGCCTCGGGGGCACCACCCAGCTCTGACCTCCCACCCCTGTACCTGGGCACCTAGACACACCTGTGCAGAGAAGGCAGCAGCCGTCCCCAGATGCGGGGCAAATAGGAAGAAGCTGGGCAGGGCCATGGGCACCCAGAGACAGAGGAGCAATGAGGAAAGACCAGGGGAGGCAGAAGGAGGTAGTACCGAGTGTGAGCTGAGGATCCAAGCCTCCCCACCTCGTGATCCACTCTCCTATCAGACTTCACTCACAAAGCACAAATTTAAGATTTTTAATAACTTAAGGTATGTGAGTTATGAAGAGTTTCAAGATGGCAATTATAGAGCATCAAACCTCAAGCCCAGGCCCTCTTAAGCTCCAAAGCACATACCCTCGCATTGGTCGTGTGCCCATGAAGCTGACTCCGGGCCAATATTAACCACAATCCTCATTTTGCACGAGGAAACTCATGGCCAAAGTCATGATGCTGGGAAGTGGGGCTGAACACTGAGACTCAAACTCAGTCATCTGGCTCCAGAGCTTCACCCTTCACCTCATCACTATGCTATCCTTTATTTCAACGAATTTGGCTGGTCCTGCCCAGGGGTATCAGCACCTTGCTACATCATCTTATGGAACAGGCAAAAGAGAGAGCACACCCCAACATACACCATCTTATGGAACCAGCACCCACTGGCTGTGTGACAATGGACAGACCCTTAGTCTCTGTCAGCCTAGCCTGCCACATGCAGATGTTGTGGGAAAAAATACAGAGTCATCAAAGTCCATTGTATGGAAGCACCAGGGTCACCTAAAATAGAGAAGACAGGCGAGAGAAACTGACCAGAACCATCGCCTCCTTTACAAGACTTTCCCCAACCCCTTTTCAGGCAATTGACCCCAACCTTGAATCTCCAGAGAGTGTGACAGAGTGCATGTTTTGTAATGGAACTGCTCAGTGGCCACACAGAAAGGGACAAGGTTGGACCAATTCACCACTCAGATCACTTTAGTAATGTTTTCTGAGTCTGGGTACAAGTGCTTTGATCTCATCGGCTAATTCCAGCAGAGTTTTCTTCTGTATTTAGTGCAATGGGCTAGTGATCCAGAGGATGGCCCCAGCCCAGCTGACATCTGTGCCACTGAGCAGCTGGTTTGCTGAATGAATGCCACTGGAGGAAAAGTCCGCATGAGGTTTTCCCTCAAATGCATCGATCAGACTGACCCATTAGTAAGCACTGCTGGGGTAACGAACACCAAATCTGTAATATTGAGATCAGCCAGGGGTTTTGGCCTTCCTCAGTCAATAGAAGTTGACTAGAGGTCACACAAGAAATCCAGGCAAGGCTTCATTTGGGCCCCTGCTGCAGCAACAGGGAGCAAGTAACAGATTCCCTTGTTTGTGGGCTTCCCGAGGGAGTGGGCAAACTTCTTTATATGGGGTGAGGGTAAGGGTGTGTCCACGTGTCAGGCTACAAGGGTGGCTTCAGTGGTTTGTCCACCCCTTTGTGGTATATGGTGCAGGGGGTATGCTTAGTACCTGGTTTTGTTCCTAACACCCAGTTTTTGCCTCAGCTCTTCAGAAGTGGAGGGGTTGTTGTTGTTGTTGTTGTTTTGGTCTTTTTTCATCTTTTGGTCCAGAATTTGACCCAACTGCACAAGCATGCAATTATTTTTAGTCCCATATAGTTTCTTTGCATTTTGTTGCCAAGGAGACATTTGTCCAGGTGCAAGAATTGCAGCACTGCAGCAAAGGGTCCAGGCTGTCTCAATTCAATGAGACACAGCCTTGGTGACCCTCAAGCTCTTGAGTCTTTCCTGCTGAACTAAAGCGCATGACATCTGCTTCCTCGGACAAGGTCAGGGGCATTTCTTTTGGTCTTATCAAAGCAGCTGCTACTTTGGCAGGGCTGTCTGAAGGATCTGATCGGTCAGAGCTTTGTCACTGGCCACTGCAGCAACTCTCTCTAGGTGAGGGTATGCGCGGCCGTACAAGATGCCCAAGGGTCTCTGTCATTCTGGGATCTGGGGGCCTGTTCCAGGAGTGTCAGTTCACTGCCTAGAGCAAGCCAAACACATTCAGAAAATTGCCAGAACGTCAGCTCCAAACTTCAGCCAAGGACGTTTAATTCATAAACTCTGCAAAGCTGCGGATGAGGCCTGTGACGGTCAGGGACCGTGAAACAAGGCAGCACGTGCGAAGCACTTGGCACAGGCCTGGCTCACAGTACCTACTGAAGTGCCAGTCTCTGAAGGGAGTGTAATCTGTCTTGGGGAGGGTTAGTAAGCGGAATGATTTGCCACTCCTTCCTGAAGGTATGGACTTCCCTGGTGGCTCAGACGATAAAGCGTCTGTCTACAATGCAGGAGATCTGGGTTCGATCCTTGGGTCAGGAAGATTCCCTGGAGAAGGAAATGGCAACCCACTCCAGTTCTCTTGCCTAGAAAATCCCACAGACAGAGGAACCTGGTGCAGGCTACTGTACATGGGGTCACAAAGAGTCGGACACGACTGAGCGACTTCACTTTCTTTCTTTCCTGAGGGGCATTAGAGGCTATTATTTGCCCTAGAGAGGGACAGTATGAAGGCGTTAGACACTCTGATGAAGGAAGTAGGAGGGTGGAAAAAGAAGTTTGAGGCAGGCTGAGGAGTGCAGATCATGGAAACTGAACACTCATTTTAGCAGTAGACACGACTTCTCCACGGTCTGGCTCTGGATACCCTAAGGAAGAGTTAGTGTGAGGTCTCTGCTGTAACATAGAAAACACCTACCCTCAGATTCATTTCTGCTGCCACCAGCCTCCCCAGAGACTTAAAACATGGAACTCTAATGGGGCACATAGATTTTTGTTCCCTGGAGAAACTCAGGTCCTTACAGAGATCAGAAGACATAAAGAAAAAAAAATCACTCAGGGTCTTTCAAAGAGTTCTCCTCTTGATTTTTTGTTTCTTGAGGCCAAACAGCCTATACTTCCTCCTTGTAAAAGGCAGACTCTGAGTGCTTTCTCCAGAGCAAAAATCGGTTGACACTCTCTGCTGATGGATTCAAACATTTTGACTGAACTCATTCAAATTCCTGTCAGTTGAGTCAATTGATGTCATATCAAATAACTGTCAGCACAACCAGCCAAGTCGATTAGACACCTGGTCTTTTTAGTTAGCTGAACTTGTTACGTCTAAAAACAAAAACAAAAAAAAAAAATCAAGATAAAAACAGCTGATCCATTTAGTTAGCAAATGACTAATAAATTCTATCAAAAGAGGACATTTTTGTCAAACTACTTTGATTTTTTTCACTACTAATATCTACTAAAATCCATCAGTTGTGTGTGTTGCAGGGAGGGGGTGCAGTATTGAACAGATATGTCAGCTTGCTGAACAAGCAGGCAAGTGAACATCAGAAACGAAATCTTCTGAAAGATGCCATCAGAATGGCCACAATATCATGCTCAATCATCCACAATAACGATGAGAAATGGGATCCTGCAAGAGGTTCGACAGATAACCCCTAATCACACAACAATTTTGTGTTGAAGACCATTTATCCATTCTCCCTAGAAATTCCCCTTCCTGTCTCTCATTTGTCCATAACTGATAAGAAAATGGGGTGATTGCCTAGAGTCTGAATGTGCCTGGATTGCCCATCAACAAACAAGCCAATGGCAAGTGCACTGAAAACTGGAAGTTAGAATTTACTGGGCCTCCTTGAATGTTCTATCACACTGAATTAATTCTGAAAGATGTGATTCCTCACAAGTCCAGGGGATTATGATAAACTCAGTGTTGGAAATAGTCCATTTTTGACCTGAAAAAGTGAACAGTGAAAGTGTTAGTCGCTCAGTTGTGTCCAGCTTTTGGTGATCCCATGGACGGTAGCCCACCTGCCTGGCCTATCCATGGAATTCTCCAGGCAAGAGTACTAAAGGGTTAAAATCAGGTTCTTTCTTGGTTACAAACAAAACCTTTAATGCTGGCCTTTGGCACTCTGCTTCTCTGCCTTTACCCCCTCCCTCCCTAGCAGCTCCCCACCTCCTCCTAGATCCCGTCCCAGGGTCCTCGGAGCCCTAATGCTGTCTGAGAGCTCTCCCCAGAGGGGGAACCATTTACTAGACCAAGTCACGCTGAGGGATGTTTGACTCACTGTGCTCTTTCTAGAGCTGCCTGTTTTGCAACAGAAGGTACCTGAAGAGGTCTATGTTTAGCTCAGAAGAGTAAATCCCTAATGACATACAGTGGTCCCTCCACACTAGCAGGGGATTGGTTTCTGGACCCCAGGGGATACCAAAATCTGAAGATGCTCAAGTCCTTTATGTAAAATGGCATGGTACAGTCTGCTCTCTGTATCTGTGGATGCAGATGCCATGGTGTGGAGAGCCAACTGTCATTTCAGAGCCCAGGTGTCAGCAGACATGGTTTTAACAAAACCAGGTATTGTGGAGAGACATCTTGCTTAGAGAATCAGAGCATATTCACTCTCAAAGATATTCATACAGGAAGAAATGACCCACTTTGGTCTGATTCAAATTTTCCACTAGTCAGATTTTTCTCCTGGTCATAGACATTGCTGCAATGGGAATAAGCTGATTATTTATTGCTGGTCACATACCACCTACAATTCACTTTTCCAATTTTCCTGTGCTGCCTATACAGTGCTACTTTGTCAGTCCCTGCAGTTTATTGACTGTATTCTGATGGCTGGGGTAAACAAATTACTTCAACAATGGCCATGGTTCAAAAAGGGCATTGCTTGCTGGATTCTAAATGATGGACAGGGTGAGATCCAATTGGTCCTAATGTCAGGAAGCAATTCACCATCACAGGGGGCAGGGTACCATAACCCATCCTACTAGGGACAGAATTTTGAATGGTACATAATATCTACCTTTTTAAAAAAATTTGAGCATCATACAATATCCAGATCAACTGATTTTGCAGATAAAATATTCCAAATTTTCAAGTCTACTCTTTTAGCATACATGCTAAACATATCTGTTCAATACTGCACCCCCTCCCTGCAACACACACAACTGATGGATTTTAGTATATTCTCAAATATACTGCACAGTAACAACTCCACTTTATAAATGCAATAAAATCACCAATAACCAAGAAGTTCACATTATTTCTTTAATCCAGGGTTCATTTCTTGGATCTAGGCAGATTCTTAGAGCATCTAGACCTAAGTCTATGTGTAACTCAGTGGTCTCTGAATTTCTTTACCAAACAATTATACCAGAAAATATATTTGAGCAGTCACCCCAATATGGTTATTTAATTATAATTTATATTCATTCACTTATAGCAGCTAATATGTCAAGGCACCATACACACTTAGGTGAGGGTCATTTTTAATGACAGTGAATGTAAATCCTTTATAAAGTCAACTTCATAATTTTGACCCTTTTTTGACCTAATTCTCATCTTGGCTAGTTAGGTTGCCATTGCCTTTACTTCCTAATGTGGCTGATAATGAGTTTATAATCAGAATGGAGGAAACAATAGTCCCATCCCTTTCTGGGAATTTATGTGGGCTTATCTTTCAGTCTTTCTTTATAAACTGAAGTCTCTGTGCAGGTGTCATTAATTAACCATCCATTTTGTGTAAATCCTAAAAGAAACACATAGAAGTTCTAGTATTTTCTAGCCACATCCCAGTGGACTGTCTTCTGTACCCCTCAGTATGAATACCCCCATTTAGGAACCACTGACTCTAGTTCACCTTAAAATACAGCCTTTCTGGAGAGAAGGGTAAAGAGGGTCACTGAGACCAACCCAGACTGAAGGTCCTGCCCAGGGTTTTGCCAACCTGGGGGCACTGGGAAGCACTGAAGAGTCAGAAGAGGATATGACCCTATTCGCATTCTTACAAGATTATGCTGGATGCATCTAGGAGAATGGATCGTGGAGCATGCACAGATATCAGGAGGTGTAACCGGAGAAGTGATAAGGTTGCAGCCTTTTAAATGGAGCAAAGTGGGCAGATTCACAAGATAGTAAAGATTCGGTTATTAATTAAACCCGCCCAAGGTTAAACAGCCAGTAGGCAGCAGAGCTAAATTTAGATCCCAGGTCTCCTCGCTCCCAGTACAGTGATTTTTCTTCTGATTTGCCATGTCAGAGAACACCTGGTCCCTCCGTTCTATCCTCCCTAGGGGAAGCTGGTGATCAGGAGCTGAGCCCGGACAGCAGCCTGCAATTTCCAGGGGGGTGATGAAGGAAGGCAGCAGGAAGGGAAAAGCATTACCTTCTCCAGATGTATTTGTCTTTACAGGATCCACGAGGGGGCTCCATGAGAGTCTGTGTTCTGGGAATTAAATCCCATATTGAAACAACACACTTTCCAGTGACAGCAAACAGAAACTCCAAGAAACTGTTCATTCAAACCTGCTGCTGTAGCTGCTAAGTCACTTCAGTCGTGTCCGACTCTGTGCGACCCCATGGACAGCAGCCCTCCAGGCTCCTCCGTCCACAGGCTTCTTCAGGCAAGAATACTGGAGTGGGCTGCCATTTCCTTCTCCCATTCAAACCTAGGCCTTACTGAAAAACATAACCCACCCTGCTGAAGGGTGGAAAGTGATAGGTATGAGCTTGGGAGAAGGAGAAATGGGCTCTTTTACTCACTCCCACCTGAGTGCCCTCATCTCTCCTCTGGCCTGTCTGAAATCCTTATTTCTTTATGCTAAAAAAGTTACATCTTCCAAAAATTCCTTTCTTATTTCCCCTTCCCTTCTATCCCCTGCTCGAACTCTGAACACTGAGTTTTTTCTTACAGCATTTATCAGTCAGGGTTCACTACATGAAACAGAAAACCCTATAGCATTGTAAGCAAAAAGGGATTTAACATACGTATTTATTTAGGGCTTGCAAAATTAGAGGCAGAGTTATAGGAGGGAGCTCTCTAGGTTGGGCCAGAAATTACTCCTAGACACTACAAAACTGATTTACCTCTGAGACCACCACTGAAACTTGAATTCAAGAACCCACCACTGTATTCCAAAAATCAGGATGCCAGAATCACAGTCACTACACCTACTGCTTCTCAAACCCCCAAAGCTGGCAGCTGAACCCCCTGAGTGGCAGAAAACATCATATGTTCATGACCTGACTTTCATCAGAAAACAGTTAAAGACTGCTACACTCCTACCTTCTAAATTTTTCCTAAATACCTCTAATTGAAAACAAAACAAAACAAAACAAAAACCTGGTTTTCTTCTAAAGCCTAGCTGCAAGGGAAGCTGAAAATTTTGATCTTAACTTTTCAGGCTATCGGGTAAAGTAAGGTACCCTAGAAAGAAGACTGGGCAAGCCAAGCTACAGTTTCCACCCCACCATGGGAGTCTTCCAAATAATGCAACCTACATCATTTTTGCATGTCTAACCATCCCTTCATTCCCAGAGAAGAGAAATCATATATTTCATGTTCTTCATGGGTACAACCTGACAAATGAGAGGCTCTTGTTAAGGAAAGCCAAATAATCAAATGATGGAGCACTTTAACTATGTCAGTACTTTCTCACTTTGCTTTCTGATTCTACTCCTGGACTTAAGTGTTGTCTCTGCCTCCTTGAAGGTAATACTGGTTAGTACTTCTCAGGTATGTCCCTACAGAATGAGCCACAGGACTGGATATATACATTACTCAGTTAGTGGGTTGATTGTATTTCACAGCTGATTCCCAGTCAATATTTTTTCCCAGAAGAAATTTCTGCCCCATGAGGCTCAACTGAAAGGAAACAAATTTCCTGCAAAAGTGTGAAGCAAACAGATGATTTTTTTATAGGTCCTGTCACTACATTTTTGCAGCAGACTACCTCTGAGCTGGCAAGCAAGTACCCTGTGACAATTCTACAGGATTGCTATAGGGTTAAATAAGATAATATAAGGTAACGATACCTACCACGTTGTAGGTATTCAATAGATATTGGTTCCTTCCTTCTCCTCGTATTAAAAAATATACCTTTCTATATTCCTGTTAATAGACTGGCTAATCAGATCCTTGAAGAGGTATAAATGGCTGATGTATTCATTATCTACTACTAATGTGGAACAAATTCCCCAAAACTTAGCAGCTTAAAACAACAATAAACATTTATTATTCTCAGAATGTCTTATCCAGGAATCCAGGAGCAGCACAACTGTGCCACTCTGACTTAAAGTCTCTAATAAGACAGCAGTCAGGATGTCAGCAAGGCTCATCTGAAGGCTTGGCCGGGGCTGGAGGACCCACTCTCAGGGTGACTTAGCTGGTGAGCTGATGCTGGTTGTTGGCAAGAGATCTCAGTTCCTCTCCATGAGAAATTCCTAAAGTTGTTTGAGTGTCCTCATGACGTGGCAGCAGTTTCCCTTAGAGCAAGTGAGACAGAAGTGCGAGGCTGTCTTTTATAACACAGCCTCAGAGGTCATAGACCTTCATTTCTACCATGTCCCACTGGTTACGCAGATAACTTCCAAGATACGAGGAGGTGAAGAGTGTTGGGGCCCACCTTGGAGGCTGAGCTGCCACATTTAATAATAGCCTAATCTATTAGTTCTTTTTCCTCTGGATAGATAAATAAAGATAGATGATGAGTTTGAATTACAATTAAAGAATAAAATGAAATGGTATAAACCTTAACAAGGCAAAAAGAATAATGGTAATAAAATTAGTAAACACTGATAAAAGTATAAGAAAACCAATTTCCTCATTTTTCTTAGTGAAGACATAGTCAATATTACCTAAGTATGAAATCTGGAATTTTTTTTAACATTACTGAATTCATGATTTTTTCCAAATAATTTTTCTGTTTTTTTAGCCTTAAAGACTATAAAAAGCAAAAATATTTCTCGTGATAAATAAATATTTATCTGACGTTTAGCAGTTTTTTAATCCATTTTTCTTTTGTTGATGTCACAAAAAATTAAATATAATACTTTTAACTTTAAAAGATAGCTTGTAAGGCATGATCCTATTTCTAGAAAATTATTCTTGTCTGTCCATTCCTCTGGCTACTTGTGAATATAAGAGTTGTTTGGAAGGATAGTTCCCCAAGGTTTATGATGACCTTTTCTGCATCTGCACAATGGAATAAGTATTTGCTCTCTTCTTGTACTCATCAATAGTTGAAGTTTTCACAATGAGTATATATGATTTTGTGAACATGATAAAGAGGGGCATAAATGAAAAGAATATGATTATTGGGTGGGCTATATTGTCAACTCATTTTTAATGTGTATTTGCAAAAATGTGCATAGCTTAAAACTTCAGAATCCCTTGAAGATGTTATAGATGGTCGTCAGTTTTTAGAGGCACTTTCCTAACTCTCAGCCTAGTGAGAGTGTGGACGTAACGCTGCCAAAGACAGTGGTGGGTTCGGATCCCCTGTGAGCCATTTGTCTTCTCCCAAATGACTGATCCTCATGTGCACCGCTAATCAAAGCTAGACCCCTTGTAGAGGCAAGTCGCTGATCAAGGGGGTCTGTGGAAGCCTTGAATCCCGAGTAAATCCCACTTCTTAATTCACAGTTGGTTGCATGAGCTTTGTGCATGAAGGAACTAGGAACGTTATCAAAAAATGAACACAATCATCACGCAGAGAAAAGCCCTAGGAGAAAAGAGAAGTGCCTAGAAAACCTGAAAAGGGAAAGAAAACAGGCTATGAGATCCCTTCACACCCAATTCAAAGGTCTCTTAAAAGTTGATGTTAGGGAAACGATGATATTAAGAATATTTCTACTGACAGACAAGTTTCTGGCTTCCATGACTTTTTCCGCCCTTGGTCTACGATGGTTTCTCACTGAGCATTTGACTGGGACAACCCCTTGTCATAATAGGCTTGTCCTGAATATTGAAGGACTTTTAGCCTGCCCAGTCTTTCTCCAAAACATTCTAGTGATGCCCCTCATCCTGAGACCACCTCCCTAACCTACCCTGCCCTCCTGGCAACCAGACAGGCCCGTCCCTGGGCCTTTACAGGTTATCTTCTGGCTTCCATTACGACAAGAAGGGCTCTTTCTCACACACTGTTGAATCTCCAGTGACTGGCCCACAGTAGGTGCTCAACCAAACACTTTCAAATGAAACAGCAGTATTCAAAATAAGACTTGCTACAGAGAAAGTTTGAAAGAGTAACATTTCTAAATATTTGCATTATCCAATCCACTCTTAAAATCCCTGGTGGTTGGAGTCTTTAGAATTTGTGGACAACCCCAGAGCATGCCGGTGAAGGGAGGCAGGAACTGACAGTGGTTGACACCTACCAAGTGCCGGGCAGTGCACTAGGCCCCCTGCACATGGCCTTGCAAGGCAGCCACCAGCATCCTGCCTCACAGCGAGGGCGGCCCAGGTCCGACGTGGCGCCACGGCGAGTGGCAGAGCTGGCGTCTGGCTGAGCTCCAGATTCCGTGCACTTTCTGTTCCGTCCCAGTGGAACTTGCTCATAACCCTCACCCCTCCTCTCAGATACTCAGGAGAAAACACATCTTCGGAGATTTCACAACCAGCTCAGTTTACTTTCCAGTGATGTCCAGACAAATTCCATCCCTTCAGATTTTTTGGCCGTTTAAATATAGCCAACTTAGCTCTCCCATTACCTCAGTCAAGCCTCATGGGGTCAGAGGACAAGCATCTTGGCAAATGTGCTCAGCCACTTCCAAATGCACGCATTCCTTGTCACTCAACTGAGGCAGCCCCAAGGGACTTCTTTGGGCATCTGAAGAAAGCTCGTGTTGTCACTGTTATTAGTCATAAGGGGGCCGTGGGGGCAGAATGAAGCTGGAATTGTTAAGCTCTGGTTCTCCTTCTGAGATAGCTGGCGCAGGGTCCGTTTCTGAGATCAGATGGCAGGCCAGGAGCTATCTTCGGAGATTTCACAACCAGCTCAGTTTACTTTCCAGTGATGTCCAGACAAATTCCATCCCTTCAGATTTTTTGGCCGTTTAAATATAGCCAACTTAGCTCTCCCATTACCTCAGTCAAGCCTCGTGGGGTCAGAGGACAAGCATCTTGGCAAATGTGCTCAGCCACTTCCAAATGCACGCATTCCTTGTCACTCAACTGAGGCAGCCCCAAGGGACTTCTTTGGGCATCTGAAGAAAGCTCGTGTTGTCACTGTTATTAGTCATAAGGGGGCCGTAGGGGCAGAATGAAGCTGGAATTGTTAAGCTCTGGTTCTCCTTCTGAGATAGCTGGCGCAGGGTCCGTTTCTGAGATCAGATGGCAGGCCAGGAGCCACGCCCAGGCCAGGGAGAGAAGTGCTCAACTCCTCTCCTCCATCCTTCACTCGATTTGTGGAAGTGGGAGGAGGAGGGAAGCCAGGCCAGGGGTGTGACAGTGGGAAGGTCGTTGCCCCTTCAGAGCAGAGACAACTGGCTCCGGGGTGTCTCTCGGCCTCGCCCCGTCGGTCTGCCTGCCTCCTCAGCCTTTTCCTTTACGACCAGCGTGTCAGCGTCTCTTGCGCTGTGACTTCACTTTCTCATCTGTCCTCACCTCAGTCACATTTTTTCTCCCTTGTCATCTTCTTGCTTGTGTCTGGAATTCTCCAGTCCTTCACTTTTGCCTTCCCCTCTGTCCATCCCAACAGTATTTCTCTCCACGAAAGATCCCTTTCCACATCAGGTGGGGGTTTCTCTGTCCTCCCCTCTCTGAGAGTCCCACTAATCACTTGATCCCCCAGGGGTCTTCCCTGGTGCCTCCTGCTGCCTTCAGCCCCCACTGAAGCTTCTGGCAAGGCTGCCTGAGGACACCACCACCAAAGCCCCCTAACTTCCGCTCACCCCAGTGTAGGGCCACCCTTCTGTTCTCTTTAGGGCTGGTCAAATCAACAGCCCTTCTGTGTCTCCCTTCTTTATGGCTCTCATATAGATTTACAAGGCAAGGTGAGTGTTGGATTTCAATATTCCAACGACTGAATGAGCCTCTGTTTCCATAGGCAGTACATGTTTATTTCTGAAATCGTGCCGCCCCCATAACTCGCTTCCTCGGGAGTAGGCTGTTGCTATGACCTGTGCAGGTTGCATTTGGGAAGCAGGGACTTAGCTTCTCAGGTCAAGACACACACACTGGAAAAGACTGGGGTGTTTGACATGTCCTTTCATCTGAAGACAGAGGACGTAGATTACGTTTAACTCTAAATGACCTCGTTTTGATTTGGTTTTGCTGTTCCTTTATCTATCTGGTTTTGCTTGTTTGCTGAATGCTTGGACCCCTAAACAGAGGTTCTGAAATGAATGAAGATCTTTTCCAGGCCCTCTGCCACCATGCCCAAGTGAGACCCTTGCCCTTCACACCTGAAAGAGCAGACCTGGGGCTCTTGTTCAAATGCAGATTCTGCTTCTGCAGGTGCGGCTGAGCTCCTGTATTTAGAACTGGAGCTGATGCTCATCACTCACTTTGACCAGACAGCAAGGACAGTCACAGAGAACTAGGTCAGTGCGTCTCCATCTGCGCTACAAGTCAGTAACCCTGGGGAGTTTTGAAGCATCTCACGCTGCACCTCCAGACCACTCAAGTCAGAATCTCTGGAGGAAGAGCCCAGGCAGCAGCATTTTTAAAGCTCCCTAGAGGAAGCTCCCATGACGACCATGTGCTGTCAAGGTTGAGGATCTGGGCTCTCAGGGTTTAAAAGAAGGAGAATTCACATCTGGCTGAAGGGAAAGGGGAGGTGCTTTGAAAACAACTCTTCCCTACTTAATTCCCACCAAACCAGCTGAAAACAGTGGCTTGGCTTCATCATGTGCAGAAAATGGCTTATGTGAAGCTAACTGTGAAGATTGGGAGACTGAGGGAAAGCCAACTCCTAAGCATATTACTGAGAAGCACTGTCTGAAGTCACAGAGGATGGACAGGCAGGAGGCTGCCCTGGGAGAATCCAGCCCAGCTGATCCTTCAGCTGATGCTTAAGAATGAACCATTAACTGACTCCTCGCCCTCTCTTATCAGCACCCCTCACCCCATTCTAACACCTTCACTGTGTCCACAGAGGCCTTCAATATTCCCCTGACTGTTTTACCTGAGTTATGAGGCTCCAAGAACAGCACCTGATGGGATCTGTCCTAGTTTCTGCAACATCCCAGGGACAGCCTGACTCCCCACTCTAATCGGTGTTGCTTTTAGAAAACAAACATCTGTGCAGGAAAGAAAATTATCAAGGTTTCATTGAAAGAAAGGGGGTAGCTCAGAGGCCTTATGGACTTGCCAAATGAAGCCCTTTGGAGAGCTCAAGTACAGAACTCTCTCCCTGCCACAGGGCAGGGCCAGGCTACATGCCACCCTGGTTACATAGAGTGCCAGCTCACACGGTGGTCCAGCCTGAAAGGAAGCGTGTGTTTGTACACACTGCATTCAAAAACCTAAACCTTGTACCGCCAGGCCCTTGGTCTCTGCCTGGGGGCAGAGGGCCATCCTTAGAGAAGAGTCCAGGGGTTGTCAGTCCAGGGTTGTCAGTGATGCAGGAAGAACCCAGGTCCAGGCACTAGGAGGCAGGGTCAGCCCCAGCTCCCATGTCCCCCCATGTGACTTCAAGCAGCGACCATCACTGCTCTGGACCTGTAGTGAGAGGAGTACACCACTCTACCACTCTCCCCACGCTGTGGGATCGTTTGAGGAAACTAATGCAGTGATTATCAGGAAGGTGCTCTGTCAAGTATGAAATGCTGTGTGCATGAAGGTTTACAGCAGGGCAGAATTGGCAGGGTTCATAGTGTGAATGCTGTGTGTGTGTGTGTGTGTGTGTGTGTGTGAACGAGACATGTGTAATTTTTGCATTGTGAAACAGATCCCAACCACCACACAGGTCAGAGTGCCTCTGGATGGTCAGGAAGGCACCATGGTGATGACACGGCCAAGCTCAGGACAGGATCGGGGCAGATAATGGAGAATAACACACATGCCATAGAATCGAGCCTAACGGAGCCGTGGGGCTGGTGGAGACCTCCCCCAGGACAGGAGCATGCGCTCAGCTCCAGCCCTGAGGCTTAGCCATGGGGAGTAAGGACAGGTGCCACCTTCAGTGCTGCTTAACGTTTCCCCCAAGAAGCCCCAAGTGATGGGGGCGCACGATACCTCCTCCCAGGCAGCCACACCTAAAGCAGCCTTTAGGTTGCTACAGACTTAGAAATGTTTGGGTTTTTTTAAGTAAGAAATTTTGCACTGTACTCTTTTATAAGCCAAGCTTGCTTGAATATCAGCTATTTCCTACCCAGACATCCAGAGCAGCATCTGTCCTGTACTCTGGGCTCCCGTCACTCCCAGGCCCAGAGTGTCACATCCAGAGGTAATGAGACGCCCAGACCTGGAGCAACTTGGAAGCTTTTTGAGCTGTGGCATGACCTAGTGTTTTAAGATCCTTTGTCCATCACCAGTGGGGAGCTGGCTTGGCCCAGAGGGAGAGAATAGACTGACATAGACAGAAGCCTCGAAGGAAACGACGCTGGCCTGGTAATCACTGCTGTTGGCACGGTGAGGCAGGAGTTCCGTACCTGGCTCATGGAAGGGTCATCCCACTTGAAAAGTGTCAGCTGAGAAGGGTGTGGTGAGCCCCTCTGAATGTCCTTCCAAACACAAGCTAATACCTAAGGAAGAGATCAAAAGTCTGGTCTCTTACTTCTGCCCCACGTAGAGTCTTGAGACTTCCAGCAGAGGGCCCTGGTTAAATCCCCAGCTGCAGGCTCCAGGCTTGGCCCTGCAGAAGAGCCTAGAAAGATGCAGCCCCCAGCATGCTGGCCAACGGCCATCTAACCCCAGACAGTCTGCAGAGGGCCTAGAGAAGCTGTGTCTCCTGACTCCCATCCACCCGGCCTGACCCTCTGGCCCCAGTGAGTCAGGCTCCTCTGAGCCCACATCAGACTCACTGGGCTGGAGCTGCCAAGAAAAGCTCTGGGCCGTCCCTAACAAGAGGGAGGGCTCAGCCAACCTCTTACACAATCGGCCCTGAGAGCAGCACCTCTCACCTTGGCCTCACAGCTGGCCAGGCCCCTTCTCCCCTTCCCCTGCTTATCTGTCTAGAGACAAGGCCTCTTCTGGCCTTATCCCCTCCCTGGCCTCCATGGGGAGGATCCACGAGCCCATGGGCCTATTCTGTCCCCATTCCCATGTCCACTGAGCCCCACAGAGCTGATTTCTTCCTTTCAGCAGCTACCCATTGGCTCAGGGATCACCCCGGAGCCCCTGGCCCAGGAACCAGCCTGACCCAGCAAGGATGAGTGACTCCCTGTCTTTGGTCCCTCTGTCACTGTATCAGGACAGCAGAGAGTCTGGGGCCTTGACTGGTAAACCAAACGGAAGGAAGCTCCAGAGGTCCATCCCAGAGAAAGAAAGGCTTGGAATCAACATCTGAAGTGCACTCGTGTGAGACAGGAAGGGCACGTGTCCATGCTCACAGGATGGACAAAACTGGAACCCACAATGGGTAAAACCCGGGGGCTTGATGTCAGCTCCATGGGCCCAAGGGTTTCCGGTAATCAGAGCTATTCACAGTCAGATCAGCCCACCTCACAGGGCCATGGAACCCCTGCCAAGAGTCAGAGGCACTCAGCTCCTTCATTGTTTGAGAGAAGCATCAGTTCAGTTCAGTTCAGTTGCTCAGTCGTGTCCGACTCTTTGAGATCCCATGAACCACAGCATGTCAGGCCTCCCTGTCCATCACCAACTCTCAGAGTCTACCCAAACCCTTGTCCATCAAGTCAGTGATGCCATCAACCATCTCATCCTCTGTCGTCCCCTTCTCCTCCTGCCCTCAATCTTTACCAGCATCAGGGTCTTTTCAAATGAGTCAGCTCTTTGCATCAGGTGGCCAAAGTATTGGAGTTTCAACTTCAACATCAGTCCTTCCAAAGAACACCCAGGACTGATCTCCTTTAGGATGGACTGGTTGGATCTCTTTGCAGTCCAAGGGACTCTCAAGAGCCTTCTCCAACACCACAGTTCAAAAGCATCAATTTTTCAGTGCTCAGCTTTCTTTATAGTCGAACTCTCACGTCCATACATGACCACTGGAAAAACCATAGCCTTGACTAGACTGACCTTTGTTGGCAAAGTAATGTCTCTACTTTTTAATATGCTGTCTAGGTTGGTCATAACTTTCCTTTCAAGGAGTAAACGTCTTTTAAATTCATGGCTGCAATCACCATCTGCAGTGATTTTAGAGCCCAGAAAAATAAAGTTAGCCACTGTTTCCACTGTTTCCCCATCTGTTTGCCATGAAGTGATGGGACCGGATACCTTGATCTTGTTTTCTGAATGTTGAGTTTTAAGCCAACTTTTTCACTCTCCTCTTTCACTTCCATCAAGAAGCTCTTTAGTTCTTCTTGACTTTCTGCCATAAGGGTGGTGTCATCTGCATATCTGAGGTTATTGATATTTCTCCCAGCAATCTTGATTCCAGCTTGTGCTTCCTCCAGCCCAGCGTTTCTCATGATGTTCTCTGCATATAAGTTAAATAAGCATAGAATATGCCTTTTGTTCCTAAGGTTCTAGAAATTATGGAAACTCTCCTTTTCCATAATTATATCAATTGCAAAGTCTTGGGAAAAATTAATCAAGTCAATAAATAAAACCTACTAATCACTTTTCCTTCTCCAGAACTCTGCAACCTCAGTAACTCAGTTGGGTGAAAGATGATGTAAGACCGTTTGACGTTCATCCCCCATGACAAGGTCACCAGCAGATTTAAACCCAACAGGTCTCAGGGAGAGGGCTCTTCAACTGCGCACTGATTCACACCAAAAACTCAAGAAGCCCCTGCAGCTGCGGGCTCTTTGACATTTGCATTGGCCTCCTATTTCTCCCCAAAGCCGGACTCTCCCAAAAACTCAAGAAGCCCCCGCAGCCGCAGGCTCTTCTCCTAACTGCAGGAATGTGCCAGGGAGAGTGCAGCCTCTTCCTGCTAGGCAGGGGCGTGTTCTTGCATTGCTACCAGAAACTGTCTTTTAGAGAAAAGAGACAGAAGAATTTCAAACTCAGTACAAGAGAGTGGGCGCCATGTTTTCTATGTTGGGAAGGGAACTTGGGTCCAAATATATGGACTGAGGACTCTTCCAGTCTAGCTTCTAACACCCAGCTTCGCCTTTCCTTGCGGGCTGCCCCTGCTCCAGCAGGGCTCACAACTGAGAGTTCCTGCCACAAACCAGACGTGTATATTTTTCAGGCATTTCCTTGGCTGGAGTATTTACCTCCCTCTTGCTGGTTCAACCGAGTCCTGACATGGAAGCCTGAGCCGGTCTCCGCCAGCTGTGGGAGGTTGGGGGGCTGCCTGCACTCCAACAGCGGCCTCTCTGCCCACACCACACCCCACCCCACCCCACCACTTTTCCCCACATGGACAGTCTGCTCCCTCTCTCCCTGTCTCTGCAGCTCCGTGCCCTCTTGGGAAGCCCAATCGCACACAGTAGGTGTTCAACAGGGAGCGTCTTCACGTAGAGTGACAGCCCCGTCTGTCCGGGGAGCCCCCTTGCGGAAACACTTGCAGAGTCCGGCTTTGGGGAGAAATAGGAGGCCAATGCAAACAGCCCTTTGTGTCCACATTTCTGAGGGAGAGGAGGAGGTTCAGGCAGCCAAGGGGAGCGTTCTTACGCCAAGCAGATAATTATGTGTTCTTGGAAGCAGGTTTAATGGACTGGCTCAGAGCGGAGCTGGGAATGGGCTCTGAGGCCTGCCGCCTTCAGACGGGACGTGGCTCGGGCAGCCATTTCCCCGTCCAGTTTTAACAAGTGGCCGACGCCTTATGGAAACTTTTGAAAGGCGCTCTGTTTCCGAGCAGCCAGCTTGCGCTTCATCGGGTTGCTTTAGCCATCTTTCCCTTCAGCTTGGGAGCACAGGAAGAGAGGAAACTGAAAAATCACTGAGTGCCTACTATGTGCCAAGAACCAAGTCAGCAGTTTCACTGTTCTAAGAGCCCTTTAAAGGGGCAGAAGCAGAGGCCCGCAGAGCACCTCGTGGCAGAGAAGAGAGGGAAGCTGAGCATCGCAGCTTCCGCAGCCTGTGCTCTTTCCAAACACTGACCTTCTCTTTACAAGACCTTTTTTTTGCTGCATGTCTCGCCCCTACCCCAAAGCCAAAATTCCCCCATTTCAGTAGGATAAACATTCCCATGGCAAAGGAACGCTGTGTTCCCCAGAGGAGATGCAATCACGTTGTTCCTGCTGAGGTTATGTGGGCTTATGAAATAGGACACTGGGCTGAGGGCCTGGCCCCGGGCTGGAGGGTGGCCCCCCTTCCCTGCCTCCCCCAGCTGTGCCCTGCAAGGCAGTGGAGTAACAGAAGGAGCCCAGGGTGGAAACTGGATCTAATCTTGACTCTGTAGCAAGCTCCTGGTTTCCCTGGGTCTCTGCTCCCTGCAGCCATCCCAAGGCAGCAAGCTTGCTTCAGAAAGTGCAGAGAGCTACATCCATGTGAGAAACAACTCTTGGTCTGCTATTCTGGGCCTTGACTTCTCCATCTGTAAATGGGAATATTAACTGCACTTGAGATACTCAAAAGAAGAGAGGATAGAGCCTTTTTGGAAAGACTCTGGAGAGTACTTCCATTGTGCAATCATTCATTCTTTCCATAATTATTAAATATATATTGACAGTTTATTATATCTCAGGCTTTTTGCTGAGCAATGAAAATACAGAAATCAACATGGTAACAGGCCCTGTTCTTAAAGGTCTCATAATTTATACACACATTCTTCATCAAAAAATATATAAATGTTTGATGTCCCATAGTTAGAAAATAATTCCTACTCCGGTCTACTTGAGTTGCATCACTATGACTTTTGTCATCTGTCCTTGATTATAAAATATACATCTTTCTCATATTGTAACATTTATTAAATCAGAGTGCATCTTGCAATTTTAATTGGCAGCATTTTCTTCTTTCCTGGTAATACGACACAAAACAATAACACAATGTTCAGTTGATAACATCTTAGATTCAGTGAAATTTATTTGGGGAAAAAAGTTATTTTCAACTGGATTTTTAATGTAATTCACAGACACTGAATTTAACACAAGTTCTTTCCAGAACATTTTTAGTAAATCCAGATATGTAGTGTCACGAAGATCATGTGTCTAGATATCGCGCCTCACTTCTCATCTGGATGACTTTGGAAGGATTCATACCATGCTGTGTCACCTCTTGGCCACTAGAGGGAGAGAGTGCATTGGGAAGAGACAGATTCTCAGGCTTGCTGGCTTCCCCTCTGCTAAACCTTTCCAGCGTGGCCCCTCCAGGGCCGCCTGAAACTCACTGAAATTCCACCTGCAGTCAGGAAGGAAAGGCCTCTTCCAGAGCCATGGAAGCACCAGAAAGAAGGTTGATCATATATGAATGATATTTGCAGACCTATGCTAAAAGCCAGTCATGGTTTAAATGAGTTATTCCTGGGAATGGGGATAGGCCCTGTCTAGGGCAAAGTTTGACAGTTCTGCCTTGAAGTACACGTGGCCCCTCAAGTTCTCAAGACTTGAGACCCTTAGTGATTTATAAAGTTACCCCACTCTAGCAGTTACCTATAGCCTTCCATCCTTTCTTCCCCCTTTTCTTCCTTCCCTCTTTCTCCTTCACTGAACTATTTATTGGACACCTACTACTTTATTTTCTGGGCTCCAAAATAACTGCAGATGGTGATTGTAGCCACGAAATTAAAAGCCACTTATTCCTTGGAAGGAAGTTATGACCAACCTAGACAGCATATTAAAAAGCAGAGACATTACTTTGCCAACAAAGGTCCATCTAGTCAAGGCTATGGTTTTTCCAGTGGTCATGTATGGATGTGAGAGTTGGACTATAAAGAAAGCTGAGTGCCAAAGAATTGATGCTTTTGAACTGTGGTGTTGGAGAAGACTCTTGAGAGTCCCTTGGACTGCAAGGAGATCCAACCAGTCCATCCTAAAGGAGATCAGTCCTGGGTGTTCTTTGGAAGGACTGATGTTGAAGTTGAAACTCCAATACTTTGGCCACCTGATGCAAAGAGCTGACTCATTTGAAAAAACTCTGATGCTGGGAAAGACTGAGGGCAGGAGGAGAAAGGAATGACAGAGGATAAGATGGTTGGATGGCATCTCCGACTAGATGGACATGGGTTTGGGTGGACTCCAAGAGTTGGTGATGGACAGGGAGGCCTGGCATGCTGCGGTTCATGGGGTCGCAAAGAGTTGGACACAACTGAGCAACTGAACTGAACTGAACTATGTGCCAGGCTCTGTGCTAGGAGCTAGGAGATACAGCAATAAGGAAAAATACTGGGTCCCATGAGAACATGTGACAGCAAACCATCAGAGAAGGCTTGTCCAACAGGTGATAATTAAGACAAAGACTGAGGGGAAAGCAGGAGTATCCAGGGAAAGGGCTAGCGAGAAGCCTTCCAGGCAAATGAAGCAGCATTTGCAGAGACTCTGAGGTAAAAAGTGCTAAATGGAGGCCAATGTGGGGCCCAGAAATGAGAAGCAGGAGCAGCACAGGACAGGCTAAAGCACAGTGGAGCCAGCGACGCAGAGCCTGAGCGCCACGCTAAAGATGCGGCTTCCCAGCTGCAGCCACTGGAGGGGTTTAAGCAGGAAACATGAGTGGACTTAAATGTTAATATGACGAACTTGACTGCTGCAGGGCACAGCTTGGAGGAGAAATCTGAGGAGTGGGAGTAAGCAACTGGCAGTTATTTGGAGAAGTGGCAAGGGGTGATGGTAACTGAGTGGTGATACTGGACATCAAGGTGTATTTTAGAGATAGTTTTGGATTGGAGAGTGAGGGAGAAGGGAGTGTGAAGTTTGACTCCTGAGTTGTCTAAAGAAGAAACTTGGAAAGGGGACGGGAATTTTCCTGGGATGGGCCCCTTGGAGAGAGGAAGACAGGACTCAGGAAGGAACATTATGAGTTGTCTCAGTGTATTAAGTCTAAGCTTCTGTGAAGTAAAGAATTAAATCTGCGAATCCAGTTCTCAAAGCTAGGCTGCAGATGTTAGACTTGGGGGCCATAGGTATGTAGATGGGAGATATAGCCACGGCAGCAGGGACCAACGAGGAAAACTTTAGATCGTACTGAGATACAACTCCATGCAGACCCAAAGCCACCTCCCAAAGAAACAATAAATTCAAGTAGGACATAACTGAGCTGGAGGAGACCAAAAAGGAATGGCAGAATCAAGAAGGAAAGAAGTATAACCACCCAGACTAAAATGGATGCTAGCGAGAAGCCTTCCAGGCAAATGAACCAGCATTTGCAGAGACTCTGAGGTAAAAAGTGCTAAATGGAGGCCAATGTGGGGCCCAGAAATGAGAAGCAGGAGCAGCACAGGACAGGCTAAAGCACAGTGGAGTCAGCAACGCAGAGCCTGAGCGCCACGCTAAAGATGCGGCTTCCCAGCTGCAGCCACTGGAGGGGTTTAAGCAGGAAACATGAGTGGACTTAAATGTTAATATGACGAACTTGACTGCTGCGGGGCACAGCTTGGAGGAGAAATCTGAGGAGTGGGAGTAAGCAACTGGCAGTTATTTGGAGAAGTGGCAAGGGGTGATGGTAACTGAGTGGTGATACTGGACATCAAGGTGTATTTTAGAGATAGTTTTGGATTGGAGAGTGAGGGAGAAGGGAGTGTGAAGTTTGACTCCTGAGTTGTCTAAAGAAGAAACTTGGAAAGGGGACGGGAATTTTCCTGGGATGGGCCCCTTGGAGAGAGGAAGACAGGACTCAGGAAGGGACATAATGAGTTGTCTCAGTGTATTAAGTCTAAGCTTCTGTGAAGTAAAGAATTAAATCTGCGAATCCAGTTCTCAAAGCTAGGCTGCAGATGTTAGACTTGGGGGCCATAGGTATGTAGATGGGAGATATAGCCACGGCAGCAGGGACCAACGAGGAAAACTTTAGATCGTACTGAGATACAACTCCATGCAGACCCAAAGCCACCTCCCAAAGAAACAATAAATTCAAGTAGGACATAACTGAGCTGGAGGAGACCAAAAAGGAATGGCAGAATCAAGAAGGAAAGAAGTATAACCACCCAGACTAAAATGGAAACTGAAGACATTGTGAAGAGGTTGTTCCAAAACCAAGCCCTGGCCTAAGCCCTGGCCCAGTGATGGAAGGGTCTCACATGGAGGAATCAGTGCACACAGCCTCCAGTGGGTCACACAAGAGCCGCTTACTGCTCCTGGGGAGGGGAAGGAAATAGAAGCTGGAAAGGGCATTGAGGGCAGAGGGAAGAGAAGAGCACTGCAGGCCAACAGACAGCAATATAGGCTGCATAGCAACTAAGAAAATGAACTTCTCCTAGAGCCCTTCTCATGGAAACCCAGATCTCCATATACATATCAAGGGGAAAATGCATGTGCAACTAATTACGCAATAAAACAGTGCCATTGGCAATAAGAAAGAGAAAAACTATTTTAGTGACCAGAAAAAAAAGAAATATATTCTTACTGAATGGTCAGGGAACTCTGCACAGCAGAAATGGACTTTCTTCTGGACTTGAAAGAATGGGTGGATTTTGAACAATACAGGTCATGTTGGTGGAAGAATGGCTCCAGGCCCCTCTGGTAGCACAAATGACTGGAACAGTAGGTCCTTTGTTCCAGAATAGACCTCAGGCCTTCTGTGGCCCCCATCTAGCATCAGCCAAGGCCCTGGGACTCCACCCTGGCTCACTTGTTCTTCCCCTTTCCTTTTACCAGCTGCGTGACTGATGAGCAGCCAAAGCCTGAAAGAGATGTGTGATGCTCACACTCACAGCAGCCCTCTCCTGGCAGAGCCTCTTTCCAGCAGATACAAACTCTACGAGTTGGAGTTTCCCAGCCCAAGCTGTTCCCCCAACTCCCCGGATGCACACCCAGCCCTGCCTCTTCTAGAAATGCCTGAAGAAAAGGTGAGGAATGTCCCTCCCAGGATGTTTCCCAGGTGGCGGTGGGAGGAAGGGTGGAACATGTGTGATCTAACGCCTATAACTGTCACACTGGGGGAGATCCTGCCCCCCCCCAATACAGCTCACATCCACAATCAATCCTTCCTGACCTTAGATGGAAAATGTGACTCTGTGTGTGACATGATTTTAAGGACAAGTAGAGAATGCATACTCTGCACACACTTACAAGTCTTCTAACCAGTCCCCCAAATCTTTCTCCTTGTACCTGCTCCATGAATTACCCCCAAAAGGAAGCCCTCTTTCAAAGCAGGCCTTTAGTATTCCTTGGACCCAGCATCATCAAGGCAGCATGACCAGCTACCAACTCAGTGGCCAAGGACCCAAGACTGTTAAGGTTATTGCTGCTGCTGCTGCTGCTAAGTCGCTTCAGTCGTGTCCAACTCTGTGCAACCCCATAGACGGCAGCCCACCAGGCTCCCCGTCCCTGGGATTCTCCAGGCAAGAAACTGGAGTGGATTGCCATTAAGATTATTAATGTGATGTAATTCAGGTACCATGAAATTCACCTATTTAAAGTATACAGTACACTGGTTTTTCACATATTTACAAGGTTGTACACACATCACTATTATCTAATTCCAGAATATTTTTATCACCTCAAAAAGAAAGTCCATACTCCTTAACAGTCAGCCCTCCTTTCATCTTCCCCACCTACAAGCCCCTGGCAAAACCACCAATCTACTTTCTGGATTTATAGACTTGCCCATTCTATATATTTCATATAAATGGAATCATATAATGTATGCCCTTTGTGGTTGGTTCCTTTCATTTAGCATAATATTTTGGGTTCTTTCAGTAATCATTCCTTTTATGGCCAAAACCATTTCATTGTATTTGCTGTTGTTGTTCAGTAGTTAAGTCATGTCCAGCTCTTTGCAACCCCATGGACTGTGGCATGCCAGATTCCTCGGTCCTTCACTAACTCCAGGAGTTTGCTCATTCATGAGCACTGAGTAAATGATGCTATCTAACCATCTCATCTGCTACCACCCCTTTCTCCTTTTGCCTTCAATCTTTCCCAGAATCTGGGTCTTTTCCAAAGAGTCAGTTCTTCACATCAGATGAACTGACTCATCTCAAAGTACTGGAGCTTCAGCTTCAGCATCAGTCTTTCCCATGAATATTCATGGTTGGTTTCCTTTGGGATTGACTGGTTTGATTTCCTTGCAGTCCGAAGGACTCTCAAGAGTCTTCTCAACCACCACATTTCAAAAGCATCAATTCTTAAGCAGTCCGAAGGACTCTCAAGAGTCTTCTCAACCACCACATTTCAAAAGCATCAATTCTTCAGCTCTCAGTCTTCTTCGTAGTCCAGCTCTCACATCCTTATATGACTACAGGAAAAACCATAGCTTTGACTGTACACATCTTGGTCAGCAAAGTGATGTCTCTGCTTTTCAATATGCTGTCTAAGTTTGTCACAGCTTTCCTTCCAAGGAACAAGCATCTTTTAATTTCATGGCTGCATCACCATCTGCAGTGATTCTGGAGCCCAAGAAAATGAAATCGGTCACTGCTTCCACTTTTCCACCTTCTATTTGCCATGAAGTGATGGGACCAGATGCCATAATCTTAGTTTTTTTAATGTCATTTAAACCCAGCTTTTTCACTCTCTTTTCTCACTCTCATCAAGAGGTTCTTTAGTTCTTCTTCCTTTTCTGCCATTAGAGTAGTAGCATCTGCATATCTGAGGTTGTTGATAATTCTCCTGGCAGTCTCAATTCCAGTTTGTGATTCATCCAGCCTAGCATTTTACATGATCTAATCTGCATATAAGTTAAATAATCAAAGTGACAGCATACAGTCATGTCATACTCCTTTCCCAGTTTTGAACCAATCAGTTTTCCATGTCTAATTCTAACTGTTGCATCCTGACACACATACGGGTTTCCCAGGAGACAGGTAAGGTGGTCTGGCACTCTGATCACTTTAAGAACCTTCCACAGTTTGTTGTAATCCACACCGTCAAAGGCTTTTGTGTAGTCAACAAAGCACAAGTAGATGTTTTTCTGGAACTCCCTTGCTTTCTCCATGATCCACCGAATGTTGGCAATTTGATACCTGGTTCCTCTGCCTTTTCTAAATCCAGCTTATACATCTGGAAATTCTCAGTTCACATACTACTGAAGCCTAGTTTGAAGGATTTTGAACATAACCATGCTAGCATGTGAAATGAGCACAAGTGTACAGTAGTTTGAGCATTCTTTGGCATTGCCCTTCTTTGGGATTAGAATGAAAACTGACCTTCTCCAGTCTGAGAGCCACCACTGAGTTTTCCAAATTTGCTGACACACTGAGTGCAGCACTTTCACAGCATTATCTTTTAGCATTTAAAAAGCTCAGATGGAATTGTCACCTCCACTAGCCTTGTTCTTAGTGATGCTTCCTAAGGCCCACTTGACTTCATACTCCAGGTTGTCTGGCTCCAGGTGCGTGACCACACCATCGTGACTATCCAGGTCATTAAGACCTTTTTTGTATAGCTCTTCGTGCATTTCTCTACCTGTTCTTTGTCTCTTCTGCTTCTGTCCTTACCAAATAGGTCCTTACCATTTTTGTCCTTTATGGTGCCTATCCTTCCATGAAATATTTCCTTGATATCTCCAATTTTCTTGAAGAAATCTCTAGTCTTTCTCATTCTATTGTTTTCCTCTATTTTTTTGCATTGTTCCTTTAAGAAGGCTTCCTCATCTCTCCTTGTTACTCTCTGGCTTTCTGCATTCGGTTGGGTGTATCTTTCCCTATCTCCCTTGCCTTTCACTTCTCTTCTTTTCTCAGCTATTTGTAAAGCCTCCTCAGTTAATCATTTCGCCTTCTTGCATTTCTTTTTCTTTGGACAGTTTTGGTCACTGCCTCTTGTACAATGTTATGAGTCTCTGTCCATGGTTCTTCAGGCATTCTGTCTACCAAATCTAGTCCCTTGAATCTATTTGTCATCTCTACCGATTTAAGTCATATCTGAATGACCTAGTGGTTTTCCCTATTGCCTTCAATTTAAGCCTGAATTTTGCAATAATGAGCTCATGATCTGAGCCACAGTCAGCCACAGGTCTTGTTTTTGCTGACTCTATAGAGCTTCTCTGTCTTTGGCTGCAAAGGACATAATCAACCTGATTTTTATGTTGACCATCTGATGATTTCCATATGTAAAGTCATCTCTTGGATTGTTGGAAAAGTGTATTTGCTATGGCCAGCATGTTCTCTTGACAAGGCTCCGTTAGCCTTTGCCCTGCTTCATTTTGTACTCTAAGGCCAAACTTGCCTGTTTTTCTGGGTATCTCTTGACTTCCTACTTTTGCATTCCAACCCCTAGTGATGAAAAGAGGTTGATGAATCCTTTTGGTGATGAAAACCTTTTTTTGGTTTAGTTCTAGAAGATATTGTAAGTCTTCATAGAACCAGTCAAATTCAGCTTCTTTGGCATCAGTGGTTGGGGCATAGACTTGGATTACTGTGATGTTGAATGGTTTGCCTTGGAAATGGACTGAGGTCATTCTTTCATTTTAAGGTTCACCTATTTTGGGCCCTTTTGTTTATGATGAAGGCTATTCCATTTCTTCTAAGGGATTCTTGCCCACAGTAGTAGATATAGTGGGCATCTGAACTAAATTCACCCATTCCCATTCTTTAATTCGCTGATTCCTAAGATGTCAATGTTCACTCTTGCCATCTTTTGCTTGACCATGTCCAATGTGTCTTGATTCATAGACTTAACATTCTAGGTTTTTACATTATCAGCCTTCCCTGTCACCACCAGACACATCCACAGCTAAGTGTTGTTTCTACTTTGGCCCAACCTCTTCATTCTTCTGGAGTTACTAGTAATTGCCCTCCACTCCTCCCCAGTAGCATATTGAACACCTTCCACCTTGAGGGGCTCATCCTCTGGTGTCATATCTTTTTGCCTTTTCATACTGTATATGGGGTTCTCAAGGCAAGAATACCTAGAAGTGGTATTTCTGGGTCACATGGTAAGTCTACATGCAACATTCTAAGAAATTGACAAATTGTTTTCCAAAGTGGCTGCATTAGTGTTTATTCTCACCAGCAATGTACACATTGTGCCATTCCATCTCCTCAACAAACTGTGCTTTTTTATTATAGTCTAGGTAAATGTGATGGAGAAGGCAATGGCAACCCACTCCAGTACTCTTGCCTGGAAAATCTCATGGACGGAGGAGCTTGGTGGGCTGCAGTCCATGGGGTCACGAAGAGTTGGACACGACTGAGCAACTTCACTTTCACTTTTCCTTTCATGTATTGGAGAAGGAAATGGCAACCCACTCCAGTGTTCTTGCCTGGAGAATCCCAGGGATGGGGGAGCCTGGTGGGCTGCCGTCTATGGGGTTGCACAGAGTCAGACACTACTGAAGCGACTTAGCAGCAGCAGCAAGTAAATGTGAAGGGACAGCTCACTATGATTTTAATTAGCATTTCCCGAATGGCAAGTGGGGCTTCCCTGGTGGCTCAGTCGGGAAAGAATCTGCCTGCAATGCAGGAGACTGCTTGCAATGGAGGAGACATGAGTTCAATACTGGGTTGAGAAGATCCCCTGGAGAAGAAAATGGCAACCCATTCCAGTATTCTTGCCTGGGAAATCCCATAGAGAAGCCTGGTGGGCTACTGTCCATGGGGTCACAAAGAGTAGGACTTAGCAACTAAACCACCACCAGTGGCAAATGATTTGGGGACATCTTTTCATGTGCTTACTGGCCACTTGCATATCTCCTTTGGAAAAATGTTTTTTCAAGTACTTTGCTCATTCTTAAATTATGTTACTTGTCCTTTTATGGTGGCATTGTAGTCATTCTTTTTATATTCTAGATATTAGACCCTTTCCAGATATATAATTTACAAATTATTTCTCCCACTCTGTAAGTTGTCCTTTCACTTTCTTGACAATGTCCTTAGAAGCACAGAGTTTTTAATTCTGATTAAGTCCAATCTGTCTATTTTTTTCTTTGATTGCTTATACTTTGGTGTCATATCCAAGAAACCATTTTCTTATCCAAGGTCAAAAGATGTATGCCAATGTTTTAATCGAACAGTTTTATAATTTTAGCACTTACATATAAGTCTTTTGTTCATTTTAAGTTACTTTCTGTATATGATTTTAAGTAGGGATACAATTTCAGTCTTTCAGCTAGTGAGTGTCCACTTGTCCCAGCACCATTGTTAAAAAGATTATCCTTCCTCCATTGAATTGTCTTGATATTCCTATCAATAATCAATTGACCATAAATATATGGGTTCGTTACTGGGCTCTAATTTCTATGGGTCCAATTTATATGTTTATTCTTAAGACAATACCACACCACCTTGAGCACTGGAGCTTTATAGTAAGTTTTGAAATCAGGAAATATGAGTTTTCCAACTTTGTTCTTCTTTTTCAAGATTGTTTTATCTAATCTGAGATCCTTGAATTTCAGGATCTTAACTTCAGTCTCCACAAATAAATAAATAAATAGACAACTGACATTTTGATAGGGATTGTATCAAATCTATAGACCAATTTGAAGAATATTATATCTTAACAAAATTAAGTCATCCAGTCACATAAGCTATCTTTCTTCTTATTTAAGTCTTTAGTTTCTTTCAGTGATGTTTTATAATTTTGAGTGCACAGTTTTACACCTCTTTTGTTACATTCAATCCAAAATATTTTATTCTTTTTCATGCTACATAGATAGAATTGTCTTAATTTTATTTTTGGATTGTTCACCCAAAATGAAATAAAATCTGTTTTTGTATAGAAATAAAATCTGTTTTTGTATGTATATTGATTATCTATCCTGCAAACTTGCTGAACTAATTCTCTAACAGTTTTGTTTTTTGGGTTTGGGGGTTTTTTGGTAGATTTCTTAAGGTTTTCTGTATAAAAGGATGTCTTCAAATAGAGAGAGTTTAAATTTATTCTTTCCAATTTGGTTCCCTTTTGTCTTTTTTTTTCTTACCTAACTACTCTGGCTAAAATTTCTAGTACAATGTGGAATAGCAGTGACAAGAACACACATCTTTGTCTTTTTACTGATCTTCGAGGGAAAGCATCCAGTTTCACTATTAAGTGTGATATTAGCTCTGAAATTTAGCTCTGAAATTTTTTATTATTAGGTCGAGGAACTTCCTTTGTATTCCTAGTTAGTCGATTGCTTTTATCAGAAAGGTTGTTGAATTTTTTCAAATAGATTTTCTGTGTCTGTTGAAATAACCATGTGAATATATTTTTTTATGAAACAATCTATTGATAGTTTTTATAGGCTGAAACAGTCTCAAATTCTTAAGATTCTCTTTGGTCATAATCTTTTTTATATCCTATTGGATTTGTTTTGGTAGTATTTGATAAGGATTTTTGCATCTATATTCATAAAACATATTGATCTATATTTTCTTACTTGTCATGTCTTTGTCTGGCTTTGATATCAGGATAGTACTAGCCTCGTAGATTACCTTAAGAAGTGTTCCTTTCTATTCTGCTTTTTAGAAGGTATTAGAATTAATTCCTTAAACATTTGGTGCGATTCACAGATGAAGCCACCTGGACATGGGTTTTTCTTTGTGGGAAATTTTAGTTTGGCTTGACTTAGTTTTTAACTGATTGAGTTGCTTTACTTTTTTAGGGATCAATACAAGTTTTCTATTTCTTCCTGTCTCAGTTTTGGTAGTTTTTGTCTTTCTAAGAATTTATAAAGTTCATCTAGGTTAACTAATTTGTTAGAATACCGTTATTCATTTCTTTATAACCCACTTCTTTGTAATCATTTTTATTTCTTTAAGGTTGGTAATAATGTCTCCTCTTCCATTTCTGATTCTAGTAACTTCAGTCTTCTATTTTTTTCTTTGTAAACTAGTTCAAAGTTAAAAGGTCAACTTTGACCTTTCCAAGGAACTGTCTTTTAGTTTCATTGATTTTTATATTGTTTTTCTATTCTCTATTACATTTATTTTCATTATAATCTGTTCCTTCCTTCCACTCACTTTGGGCTTAATTCACTGTTATTTTCTAATTTCTTAAAGTGAAAGGTTAGCTTGTTTAGATATTTCTTCTAACATAGGTATTTACGTTTATAAATTTCACTCTATGCACCAATTTAGCTTCATCCCATAAGTTCTGGTGTGCTGTGATTTT
>SJXQ01002116.1:0-102761 GCA_006408695.1 Aepyceros melampus
AGTTTTCTATATATAGGTCTTTTGTTCCTTTAGGTAGATTATTCCTAAGTATTTTATTCTTTTCATTGCAATGGTGAATGGAATTGTTTCCTTAATTTCTCTTTCTGTTCTCTCATTGTTAGTGTATAGGAACTCAAGGAATTTCTGTGTATTAATTTTATATCCTAAAACTTTACTATATTCATTGACTAGCTCTAGCAATTTTCTGGTGGAGTCTTCAGAGTTTTCTATGTAGAGGATCATGTCATCTGCAAACAGTGAGAGTTTTACTTCTTCTTTTCCAATCTGAATTCCTTTTGTTTATTTTTCTGCTCTGATTGCTGTGGCTAAAACTTCCAAAACTATGTTGAATAGTTCTAATCTGCTGCTATTTTTGTTTTCTAGATAATCATGTCCCTAAAACATCTTCCACACTATCAACTGACAAGAATTGAGAGAGAACATTAAACTCATTTTAAGGGAACTGGTAGAAATAGTCTCCCCTGAAAGCTCATGTTTCCATTTATCGAGATATGTTCCTTAAAATGATAAGAGCATTATATGTCCAAAGCAAATGCCTCCTCATAAGGAGAAATCAAAGAGGATTTGTTTGTCCAAGGTAGAAACAACCAGATTTCTACTGATTAGCTCAAATTAAGGTATTCAGGTCATGATATTAATACTGTAATTTTTCAAAAGGATATCACTGATTCAGATATCTAAGACTCTGCTTTTAAGGGAATTTGATCTTCAAATGAACTGGTAAATAGTTCTTCTGTAATGGAACTCTAACTTGTATACTGAAATATGTAACAGCTATTTAAAAAAATAATTTCTGTGCTTGATTAGATTTTAAAGATTTTTTGAAAATAAAACTGTCAGACATTCTTTACCTTAAAAGTATACTGTGGGATAAAAGATAAATAATTGCTAAATAAAATATGCTGGTTTATCACATTAAATGCTTTAAATATATGTATTAAGAATAATTACTATTAATAGAGCACTTGTTATGTACCAGGCACTGGTGCTGAATTCCTTGGTTAATCACTTCATGTAATCCTCATAAAATCACAATGAAATAGATGCTACCATTATTCATTTTTAGTGGATGATGAAAGTTAGGGATAGAGAAGATAGGTAGCTTACCCACAGTCATTTAGCTGGTCAAGTGATAAGACCAGATAAATGATAAGCTGGTCAATTTGTGTCCAGAGCCTGCCCTCTCCAGAACCATCAGAATGGGGCAGAGGAACATAGGCTTTGGAGACAGAAAACATCTCAGGTTAGAATTCTGACTCCACCACTTACAGGCTGTGTGACCTTGGAACACACTATACATTCTGCACTGCTATGTTGCAGACTGCTTGGCTGGCAGACAACACTATACTGATTAGGAATCATGCCAATTGAGTCACTGTGTGGTGTGGCATACAAGATACCTATATTAACTCATCAATAGGTTAATACAGTACAGAGATGTACTGGTAAATGTGGAACCACAAGCCCTCTGGGGAAAAGAGTTTCCTAATTGATTGGGTGTTTTTTGCCTATTTCTGTGGTGTAAATACTCCCCTATTACTGATTTCAGGATAAGATTACTAAATGCTGAACTGGAAGGAGATCCATACATTCACGTCCTCCAAGCTGACACAAGCTGGCTCCAGCACACCACTGAAGGAGACGCATTCTCGTATGTAACACCAGGTAAGCATTTGGTGCATAATTGTTCAGATCTTGAGAGTGAGTGAGAAGATCTGGACATCAGGCAAATAACAGTATGGTAATGATGCAGTTTTTACTTAAATGCCTGCAAGGAGGTTCATCATAGCCTTGCTATAGGAAAAAAAAGAAAAGAAAACTTGGACACAATTCAGAGACAAAAAGTAGGGGATTAGGAGATATTACAGTGCAATGCTAAAGTACTCAAAACATTCACCAGAGTGAATTTGGATCACTGAATATTATATTTTTGTTGCAATTAAGGGCCATACTGTCACAGATACGTTCAACCAGTGAAATCCTGTTTTGGGTAGGCATGTACCCTAGGAATAGAAAGAAACAGATTTTAAAGGTAGAAGCATAATGCTAAGCCAATGCCAGGGAAAGATTTAGTATTTATTATAAAGTAAGTCAATTTGTCCTATTGGCAATACAAAGATGTTATATGGTAATTAATAATGTTAAGTGTTACACAGTAGTAAAGTGGGACTACTTAAATATTGCAAAGCTCTTAGCACAGTGCCTAGCACATAGTAAGTTCAATATACATTGACTCTAATTATTATTGTGATCAATAACAGTGTCCTATATGATAGAATAATAATCATTAGACTTTTATAGATGATTATTGACATGAAAAGATAGTCAGAGTTTAACATGAAAATGGTTTTATCTTATTCCTGGAAAATATATATAAATACAGTGTTTTTTTATAATAGAAAAGTGTCTGAAATTTCATAAATGGTTATGGATGGCATGATATTGCATTATTTTAATCTCTGTTGTGCTTGTGAAGATATGCATAATGTTCTAAATGAATTTTTCTTATTGTTATTATTAAAAATGCTTTATTTAAATTAAGAAACAAAGCATGCTTATATAAATATTTCTTTACTTGTTTCTTTGGAAGAAAAATCAATATTTTTTTTTGTGGTTCAACACTGGACAATCTGGCAAATCTTTTCCTTGTTAGTATTGTTAAATAGTAGATTGGTTAATATCTAGATGGAGCATTTGGATAATAGTTTGAGTCATGTACTGCCCCATGAACCTGCATGGCTAAAAAACAGAGCAAGCCCAGAGAATGGAATATGTAGCTAGGGAAAACTTAAGGAATCACCTCAGGTCCTTTGTCTATTTTTTTATTCTTAACTATGTTAAGAATAAATATGAATGTATTTGAAGTAGATTTTAGACCATATATACAGTGTGGCAATCTCGGTCTTTTAGTTGGCATGTTTAGAGCATTTACATTTAATAAAAGTATTAGTATATAGGAGAAGGGGACAACAGAAGATGAGATGGCTGGATGGCATCACTGACTCGATGGACATGAGTTAGGGTAAACTCCAGGAGTTGGTGATGACAGAGAGGCCTGGCGTGCTGCAATTCATGAGGTCACAAAGAGTCAGACATGACTGAGCAACTGAACTGAACTGAGGTTTAAATTTATCATCTTGCTATTTCTTTCCTATTTATCCCCTTTGTTATTGTTCCTTTCCTTTTTCCTGCCTTCTTTTGCTAAGAAACAATTGATTGAGTTGTTTAGCAGTTCCATTTTGTCTCCACTATTGGCTAATCAGCTGTATATGTCTCTTTCTCTTTTTTCTTTGGTTGCTCTAGGGTTTATAATATGTATTTTTATTTATATATGTACATCACAATCTAATCTATACTTCGTTGTGGAAGGAATCATAAGTCTCATATCCTTTCTAGAGCACAGGTAATAAGTAAGTTGATTAGAATTAAAGGGTGAGATATGACAAACATACAAACAATGAATCTTTATGTGAGATAGGGTATAGGTCTGCTTTTCATTATAGGAGTATCTGAATAGATTTTATTATATTTTTCATCCTTTTGTTCTAGAGTTCTAGAGAAACAGCACAATACAATAGAAAGAGAATGTGCTTTGGAATCAGGCCATCTAAGGTTAAATACTCTGGGCCACACTACTTTCTATTGTGTGACTTTAGACAAATTACTTAAAGTGTGTGAACCTCTTTGTAAAAAGGGGGAATAACACCATCCTTCAGGAAATTTATGGGGATTAAATGTAAATGCTTTAGTAGTAGTAGAATATATGCTTAGTTAGTGGTAGTAGTTTTCAATTAGGAAAATGTGTTTGTGTTCATTTAGTTATTTTTAAACAGTTTCTCTTTGTCAAATTAATCTTGGAGTCAAAATGAATTTTTATTTCTCTTAATTGTTCCCTACCTCCCTCCAAAAAATCAGACTTCATATCCTGGTTCTGACACTTCATTATTTGCAGTCAGGTAAATCACTGAACCCCAAATCTTTGCTTCCATCTCCATGACATGGAGATAATTTTGTCATAATATTTTCAAAAAGTGATTGTGAGAATGAGTAGATACCTCTTCTTAAAAGGTGACACCAATAATACATCTTAATCAAAATACAAGGCACTATTAAGACTTTGATGATGATGATGATAAATACTGGAGTTCATTATCATGTACTTACCCAAACATGGATAATCCAGACATGGATTGTTCCCCTAATGATCTTGAAAAGTTGAGATCATGTCTAGTAATAATGGGTAGCATGTCATTACCAGATGAGGGGCATAAACAGAAAGTGCTAAAATATTTCAAGGAAAGGAGAAGTTTGTGGATTCAAAGGATAAGAAAATGCCTCATCTTGGTGAAGGGGAACATGACCAGGTCATAAAGATGGGTAAAAGTCATGTGAGTGAAGCAGAGAGGGGAAGGAGAGGCCAGATGGAGGAGGACTGCAGCCAAGGGTTGGTGTGAGCAATGCGGAAGCTGATATGCTTATCCTAGAATGTCGTGCAACTGGAATATGGTTTTATAGTGGGAAACAGGGCCAGACTGGTCCACTAAGGCCTTGAATTCTCACTGAGGAATCAGAACATTTTGCTGTAAGCTAAGTGTTTTGGGAATGGAGGAGGATAGATGGGGACTGGTACTATATGAGGGAAGGAATGTTAAACTTAATCAGACCCCATTTTTGTCATTTCTGTTAAGGTATCTTTTAGCCAAGAGCATCATTCCATTCAACTAACATCTTGCAACTTACAAATATGTTTTGGTAAATGTAGTAATTTTCCAGCAATATGGCAAAACATTTTTATATAACCCTGTTTATCTGGAGTAGTCAACTAGTTTTAAACTAAATATGCATATTTTATATAATAAGAGAATGTTTTGCAGAAAACAGTATATCTCTAAACAACATTTGTTCCACTTCATTGGAAACATTACATGAGCACAACACACTCTTTCAAAATTGAATATGGAACCTGAGAGTTAGAAAACATTTTTCTTTTAAGGCTGCTTTCCCATTAACTCCAGACACTGAAAATGGATTATTCCAGAACAGGGTTTGGGCTCTGATTTAAGAGACAATCCACAAGCTTTCACTTTAGTCTTTCCAATCTGTGGCTTTTTTGTCCTGTTCTTTATTGATGAGTTTCCTCCTCATAAGGGAAAATGTGGGTAGCAAAGTTTTGCAGGTGAAGTAAAAGTTATTTTTAGCCTTTTTTTATAAGCTACTGGGGAAAATTGCATTTCATTTACCATATGTCATAATGGCTCTAGATAGAATGGAAAACTATTGGACCTGAGGAACGTGAAAATCCAGGCCAGTAACATAAATGTTGTCAATCCCAAAACACTCAAGGACAGTACTCACTAGAATAATTATCTTACTTAAGCTATGACTAGTTTGGTTAAGTTGGCAGGCTTGAATTGAGTTGAAATTCATTACAGTTTTAAAAAACATTCAGCCAGGCTGACGGAATTAACTAGTTACTTGACTAAATTGACTCCCAGTGTGAAGTAACTAGTCAATTTAATCAAAATGTTCTGACTGACTGTGCATACAAAGGTAAACACAGACACTTGAATGTGCGTTCCTGGCTATTCTTTATTAAGTAAAATAACAAATGTAAAGAGTTTTATAAAAGGTAATATGAATAGCAGATGATATAAAATGGGACAGAAAGCAAGCAGTTTTTGCCCTGGGATTAGCACTCAGAAATCTCACTCACAGAGTTTGCATCCTCTAAATATATTTGCCAGATTACTGCTTAAACTCACAATCCATACTTTCTTCCTAACTGTATCTGCTAGGATATTTCTGGTCATTCTCTGTAGAGCTAGAATGTTTTGAGGATCTACTCTATTCTGCGCATGCCTTTACTCATACGAAGATTACATTTCTACTTAAAGGGAAAAAATGTAAAATCAGATCATCTATGACACGCTCTAACAATGGACCAGAATATTTTCTGCCTGGAATGTATCATTGCCAAGTTTTTGTGTCATGGGAAGAAAGGATAGAGGGAGGGAGGGAAGGAAGGAAAAGGGAAAGAAAGACATGGCATGTTAGAGAAAAAATATCAAGTGGAATCTGCATCATATAAAATGAGTAGTAAATTGACCAAGTAAACTATAGAAACAGCTTCCTTCTAATCCTAAGAACCTCTGGGTCTCAAAAGCAAAATCACTTCTTAGCATCCTCCTTCCTCTTTCTTTTGCAACATTTTATTAAGATGCTGTGGTACTTCTTTTTAAAGAAAAGGACAGATTTTTAAAGATGCAGGATATATTCAGTAGCATGCAGGACTCTAGAAATAGGAGTTCTGAATGCTAAGCCTGAATGTTACTGTCTTTGGGGAAATGGGTTCAAATGATGAGTCCTCCTTATTGTGGAGAAAGAGAAAAGTTGAATAGTTTGTAGACTTCTTAGCAGTGAAACTCAACTCTGAAGAGCTTTTGAGGTGAGTGACATAAATCAGAAACATATGGATTACATTTCACTTCAAGTGCCTCAGGGCTCAGAGTGTTTGGCTAAGTACATTTTAGGTTTTTCCCAATACAGAATTTGAAAAAATATGATTGCCTGAAGCAGTTTCCCAAGCCCAACTTGTACTAGGATTCAGCTCAAGGAATATCTTGTCCCTCTTCCATTAGAAATGCAAATGATCCCCAAGCATCAGATTTTTCAGAATGCTCTTAGGGAATGCCTGGCTGATCTGTAGGAGGCAGCTCCATAGATGGCATCATTATGAGAAGAAAAGGGGAGAAGAAAGAGAAAGAGAGAAAAATAAATCCTCTCTTCAGCTATTCAGATGAGTTATCAGATTCAATAGAATCTTCTCCTTTGTGCTAAACAATTATTTGTGTTCTTTCTAGTTGCCTTTTATTCTGAGCAAAGACAATCACAATGTTGTGTGAACCTCTGGGTGTGAACGAGGTCATTAGGTTGTCTCCAGAGAAGGTCACTAGAAAAATCAGGTCCAGAGGATCACACCGGAAACCTCTCAGACCCCCCCAAAAAAGTAGAAGCTAGTAGAATTGCTAAAATGAGTACAGGATACATCTTTCTTCCATACTAGCAGAGCATTTATGATACTGCGGCTAGATTTCAGCTGATTAACCTAGGACTCAAATAATAAAGATAATAATATGTCAGATAATTTACTTACTATGAATAGTCTGATTTTGATCAGTTTTATGACCTCATCCCTAGACATTCTGATTTCATTTTCTGGAATAAGGTATGAATATTTAGTGTCCAGGATAGAAGATATGCATCAGAAAATGACTTTCATGATTTTGGGAGTAGCGCTCTTTTAGAAATTAAAAAACTTAACAGCCCAAATGTTCCTAAGCAGCAAAATGGAAAAATAAACTGTACTATTTTGTACTATGACATACAATGGAAATTCTCTGCAGCAGTATAATGGACTCTAGACACAAGTTACAAACACATAAACATGGCAGCATCTTAGAAACACATGGAGTGGATGCTCCCACTGAAACTATTTCTTTTGCCTCTGGAGACAAGATGTAGCTATCATTGCTGCCACCTCCCATCTTTAAGACAAATGTCTGCTGTCCTTGAGGGGAGGTGTCTGATGGACAGGCCTGGCCGCTCTTTCAAGGCAGCCTGGTAAAGCAAATCTCTGTCACTTTCCAATTCTCTAGTGGTAGATGGAAGAAGGTCTAGATTGTGCGGTAGGAAATTCCCACAATAGAGAAAGGAAGACAGGAGGCTAGGAAATTGAAAAAAATACCAACCGTTACTATAAACTCCAAGGGAAAGACATGAGACATGAGAAGCAGGAGTGACTCAGGAAACCAGTGAAGTCACTATTAAGTCTAAGTAAGCTATAGTTGATGTTTTGAAAATGTTAGTAACACACTAGAATTTAACTCCTAGATAGTATCTTATGGGAGATAAGGAAGAGGTGGTGAATTAAACATATCATAAATCTTTTGTCCAATTTTGGAAAATGATAGACATAATGATTGACTCTAAAACTGACAGAAATTTGTATATTTATATTTTTTATAAATATATATATTTCTATCCAAATATAATATTTAAAAATATAGGGATGGAGGGAGAGAAGTGAATAGATGGAGCACTGATGATTTTTAGAGCAGTGCTTTGTATAATGCCAAAATTTTGAAGACATCATTGGTGTCCAGACTCATGAAGTATAGTGTGAAGAATGAACCATGATGTAAAAACTATGGACTTTGGATGACTATAATGTGATAGGGTAGTTTCATCAGTTATACCAAATGTACCACTGGTGGGGGATGTTGATAATGTAGGGGGCTGTGCTTGTGTGGGGGCAGGGAGTATATGGGAAATCTTTATACCTTTCCATCAACTTTGCACCAAACTGTAAATAGAATCTTAAGAAATTGTAAAATTGTAATTTCTTGGGGGTAATAATTAGAATGGGCCACAAGAACAGCTTCAGAGGTGCTGCTAACGTTGTATGCTAATTACATCACTGTGTAAAAATATATCAAGCTGTATGCTTGTGATATATTTTGCTTCAATAAAGGTTTTTAAATATATTTTATGAAAGAACAATATGGATTCATGTTAAAAAAACACACTCTGTTTGAAAGTAAAGACATAGAGTAAATAGTAAGTCTCCCTATACCTGAGACCCACAGTGTTCTATGTCCCCTACATAGAGGCAATGCTGTAATAATTTCTTCTAAATCCTTCCTGAGATACTTTTAAATTTTGTGTATTCCTGTTTGTGTGTATGCTTGTACTTATGAGATATATATATATACACACACACACAAATCAGTTCAGTTCAGTTCAGTCGCTCAGTTGTGACCGACTCTTTGTGACCCCATGAATTGCAGCACGCCAGGCCTCCCTGTCCATCACCAACTCCTGGAGTTCACTCAGACTCGCTCGTGTCCATCGAGTCAGTGATGCCATCCAGCCATCTCATCCTCGGTCGTCCCCTTCTGCTCCTGCCCCCAATCCCTCCCAGCATCAGAGTCTTTTCCAATGAGTCACCTCTTCACATGAGGTGGCCAAAGTACTGGAGTTTCAGCTTTAGCATCATTCCTTCCAAAGAAATCGCAGGGTTGATATCCTTCAGAATGGACTGGTTGGATCTCCTTGCAGTCCAAGGGACTCTCAAGAGTCTTCTCCATTACCACAGTTCAAAAGCATCAATTCTTCAGCCTCAGCCTTCTTCACAGTCCAACTCTCACATCCATACATGACCACAGGAAAAACCATAGCCTTGACTAGACGGACCTTAGTTGGCAAAGTAATGTCTCTGCTTTTGAATATGCTATCTAGGTTGGTCATAACTTTTCTTCCAAGGAGTAAATGTCTTTTAATTTCATGGCTGCAGTCACCATCTGCAGTGATTTTGGAGCCCCAAAAAATAAAGTCTGACACTGTTTCCACTGTTTCCCCATCTGTTTCCCGTATTTATATGAATATATGTTTATGTGTATTTCTCCCTCTTTTACATAATCAGTACACTATTATATTCTACATGGTGTTCTCCATCTTGCCAATTGAATTGATTGCCCCTAGTTTTCAAGGGCTACACAGAAATCATGGATTCTATTGTATGTTAGACTGTTCTGTATCCAGTCTATCTGCCTTTATTCAACTAGCTAAATTTAGTAGTAGTTAGAACTTTTTTCATGTGTTTAATAATCATTTCTATTTTTTGTATATTCTTGTTTTGCTCATTTTTATAGTGAGTTGTCATTTCTTTTTTAGTTTTTATTGTGATAAAATATACATAACATTTACCATTTTAACTATTCTTAAATATATAATTCAGTGGCTTTAAGTGCTTTTATATTGTTACACAACCATCACTACTGTCTAGCTCCAGAACTTTTTCATCATCCCCAGCTAAAACTCTGTACCCATTAAACAGTAACTCCTCATCTCCTTATTAATTTTATGAGTCCTTTATATATTAAGATAATTCATGATTTATCATTTAAATCCTCTTTATAACCCTCTGAAGTAGGTAACTGTTTGTTTAATTCATTCCAGTCTGACTTTTACCCTCAGTACTCAACTATATCTTTTCTTACCAAGGTTGTCAATGACCTTCATATTGCTAGATCCTATCATCAATTTCATTTCTCTTCTTGCCCTGTGAGCAGAATTTGACATAATTGATGGTCTTCTAGTAAAACATTTTACACTAAGACTCCGAGGTGCCACAGTCTCATGTTTTTCTTTTCTTTTGTTTTTTTTTTTTTTGGAGAGGCCAAAGTATCAGTACTTAACATTACTTCTTGTCTATCCTCACTCCTTTTGTGATTTCTTCAAGTCTTATGGCTTATGTAGCATCTGTACGCTAATGACTGCCATATTTATAACCCCACCCCAGATGTCTATCCTGAACTCCACACTTGTGTATTTAACTGCTCCTCAGTATTTTTACACAAATACTTATTATTAAATACGTCAAAACGAACAAGTTCAAAATTGAATCTGTAGATTGTAGCTTCTGATAGTAGTAGAACAACTTGGTTAGACTATCCCTCCAATAAATAGAAATTTAGCACTGTGGACAAAATATTTTTAAAACACATTTAAAAGTACTGTAGAGCAAGCAATGTAGAAAGAAGCTGTAGCGAAGGAATTGCTTGAAAAAACAGAAATTATTTATGGTAATGTGTACATTTTGTGACATCCTCAGTATTTTTACACAAATACTTATTATTAAATACGTCAAAACGAACAAGTTCAAAATTGAATCTGTAGATTGTAGCTTCTGATAGTAGTAGAACAACTTGGTTAGACTATCCCTCCAATAAATAGAAATTTAGCACTGTGGACAAAATATTTTTAAAACACATTTAAAAGTACTGTAGAGCAAGCAATGTAGAAAGAAGCTGTAGCGAAGGAATTGCTTGAAAAAACAGAAATTATTTATGGTAATGTGTACATTTTGTGACTGTTTGCCTGAGGGCACTCCCTGATCCACAGGAGGCAGAACTAGAGGTAGTAATAGGCTTGCTGAATTGAGGTGTCAGAGGACAGAGTTTTGGGCTAGCAGAATAACTTGAAAATTAAAGGTGGGAGAAATACGAGAAAACAGGGTCTGCAGAGGTGTCCAACCCCCAAAATATGAACATAACTCTTAGAATTCTTGAGTAATCACTGAATTGTGAGTGTTATATGAATATTCCAGGGGCCTTGCAGAAAAAGCATATGAAGGCTAAAAGAACTGAGAAGAAATCTCAGGGCTTCCCACAACAAGAAGGACAGTTTGGGGTTTGAATCAATGCCCTTCATAGGGAGATAATGGAATCCAAGTTTCTACAACTGGCTGCACACTGTTTAGCATTCAGTTTAAAAAAAAAAAAAAAAAACTAGACAGGCGAAGAGACAGAGAATTCAAACCCAGTTCAGGAAAAAAAACAATCTATGTAAACAACCCAGAGATTCTTCATATGTTGAAATTAGTAGATAAGAACTTTAAAGCTGATATTATGTGTTTATTTCAAGGAAATAAAGAAAGCTATATTTGTAATGAATAAACATGAGAAATCTGGCAGAGTAATTAAAACTTTAAGAGAATGCAATAATTGAAATTAAAATTCTGCAAGATGAGTTTTAAAGCATATTGCAGTGGCAGGGAAAAAAGTGAATTTGATGATGAATTAGTAGAAGTTAACCAGTTTAAAAAAGAAAGAGAAGCATGTAAGCAATTTACTTCATTAATGTATAAGAATATATCAAGCAGTGTAACATATGTATAATTGGAAACCCTAAAAGAAAGCAAAATGGTACAGAAAAAAACATTTGAAGAAATAATGGCATAAATTTTCCAAAATTTGGTGAAAAAAAACCCCAACACTAAAATTTTAGATCCAGTAAGCTTAGTTACAATGGAAATTAGAGAATATTTTGAATTAAATGATAATAAAACACAACAGGTTAAATGTGTGAGGTACAGTTAGAACAGTGATTAGAGAGCCATCTGTGGCTATAAATGCTATTTTTAGAAAGTTTTAAAATTAATTATCTGAGTTTCCACTTTAGTGAGCTAGAAAAATAAGAGCAAATTAAAGTGAATGTAGTAGAATGAAAGAAATAATGAATACAGAAATGAATGAATTTGTAAATAGAGGAAGAATTTAATGTCAATTGTGTTTCTACATACTAGCAACAAATTAGTATTATTCATTTATAATATCTTTCAAAAATACAGATTTAGGAATAATTTTTATGTGAAAAACTCATATTCTGAAGACTGCAGACCATTACTCAGAGAAATTATTGAAGACCTAAACAAATGAAGAAATATACCATATTCATAAATTAGAAGACTTAATATTACAAAAATAACCTTTCTTCTCAAATTGAGCTGCAGATACAACACAATCCCAATCAGAATCATCAGGATTTCTTATAAGAATTTAGAAGCTAGTCTTAAATTTTGTACAGAAATGCAAGCAACTTTGATAAGCTGAAGAAAAGGAATAATAAAGTTTAAGAACTTGTACTCTCTGATCTCAAGACTTTTTTTTTAATAAAACTGTAGTAGGCAAGGCAATATAACATTAGGTATAGAAAGACAGATAGATAAGGACAAAAAGAGGACCTTAACCATTACTGCATGTCAACTAAAAGATCCATTTGCGAAGAAACTAAAATCTAGAAGAAATTATAAGAGTGTATCTTTGTTATCTAGTGTCAACTTTATCTAGGGTTGGTCAAAGATTTCTTAGAAAAGACAAGGAAAACAATTACCATAAAACATCAACAGCAGAAAAGGTAAATTAGACTGCATCAAAACTGAAAACATTTGTTCATCATAAAAGAACATTAAGGAAACTAGCAAATAAGCCACAGATTAAAGGGGAATGTTTTTAAAAACACATCAGGCAAAACGTACTCTACAATCAAAAGGCAAGCCAACTGATAAAATATAAATACTCGAATAGACACTTACCTAAAGAAAATACAAGAATTTTCAACAAGTACATGAAAAAGTGATTTATTCAATAAGAAGATACAAATAAGTCCACTGTGGGCAATGCATTATCTACCTTTAAAATGGTAAAGATTAAAGAGACTATCATGCTTGTTGGTGGGGTATAAGATGATATAACCACTTATTTTGTAAATGTCTGGTAATTTCTTTAAATATCTGTGACCCTATGGTCCAATAATTCCACTTCTAGTATTTACCCAAGAAATAAAAGCATATATTCACAGAGTCTAGTATAAGACTAATAGAATCCTCATCTACAATTTCACCAAACTAGAATCAGCCCAAATATCCAGCAACAGAATGATGATATGCAAAGAAATGCTATGGGGCAATAAAATGTGGTATATTCATATATTTATGCCATGGAATATTATTTATAAATAAAGTAAAACAAGTGAACGAATGATGCATCAACATGGATAAATGGATCTGAGACACAATGGTGAGCAAAAGAAGCCAAAAGAGATATCAATGGTTCCATTCATATAGGCAAAGTAATTCTATTCTGGGGAAAACAAAACCAAACCAAACCAGGAACAGTGGTTGCCTCTGGTAACTGTGGCTCAGACGGTAAAGCGTCTGCCTACAATTCAGGAAACCCAGGTTCGATCCCTGGGTCAGAAAGAAACCCTGGAGAAGCAAATGACAACCCACTCTAGTACTCTTGCCTGGAAAACCCATAGATAGAGGAGCCTGATAGACTACAGTCCATGGAGTCACAAAGAGTTGGACACGACTGAGTGATTTCACTTCACTTCACTGGTAACTGAGAAGATATAAGGGGAAACTTTATTGGGTGATGGAAATGTCTCATATCTTGACAGGGGCTTGGTTTACACAGCTGTATTTCTTTTTTTGCCAAATCTCATCAAATTGTGTAGTTTAGATTTGTGCTTTTGAACATATGTAAATTTGGGCTTCCCTAGTGGCTCACGGAGAAGGCAATGGCAACCCACTCCAGTACTCTTGCCTGAAAAATCCCATGGGCGGAGGAGCCTAGTAGGCTGCAGTCCATGGGGTTGCGAAGAGTCGGACACAACTGAGTGGCTTCACTTTCACTTTTCATTTTCATGCATTGGAGAAGGCAATGGCAACCCACTCCAGTGTTCTTGCCTGGATAATCCCAGGGACAGGGAGCCTGGTGGGTTGCCCTCTATGGGGTCGCACAGAGTCGGACACAACTGAAGCGACTTAGCAGCAGCAGCAGCAGCAGCAATGGCTCAGTGGTAAATAATCTGCCTGCCAAGGCAAGAGACACAGGTTCAATCCTTGGGTGGAGAAAATCCCCTGGAGAAGGAAATGGTAACCTACTCCAGTATTCTTGCCTGGGATATGGGCAGAGGAGCCTGGTGGGCTACAGTCCCTGGGGTCATGACTTAGTGACTACACAACAAAAAAATATGTAAATTTTAGATTAAGAAAAAAATGTAAATTAATATTACACTCAAATTACTAGGTGTTCATTTTATCCTTCTGTGTATTCCAAGCTCACATAAATGAGCAAATATGTTGAAGATAAGGAGGTTAGCTTCTCACAGTTGGGGAAGGATTATAATCAGGGGAAGGAAAAGGCAAGAATGTACCATGTTTCTGGATTGAAATATTAGTATAAAGTCATGGCTCTTAAGGCAGGTATATAGATAAATAGATGGATAGATGAAAGAAAGAAAATAAGAAATATTTATCTATAAGACAGACTCATATGTGTATATATATATACACACACACATACATATACATGATATATACATCTCTATATAGAGCCAGACATCCTGGAATGTGAAGTCAAGTGGACCTTAGAAAGCATCACTACGAACAAAGCTAGTGGAGGTGATGGAATTCCAGTTGAGCTATTCCAAATCCTGAAAGATGATGCTGTAAAAGTGCTGCACTCAATATGCCAGCAAATTTGGAAAACTCAGCAGTGGCCACAGGACTGGAAAAGGTCAATTTTTATTCCAATCCCAAAGAAAGGCAATGCCAAAGAATGCTCAGACTACCACATAATTGTACTCATCTCACATGCTAGTAAAGTAATGCTCAAAATTCTCCAAGCCAGGCTTCAGCAATACGTGAACCATGAACTCCCTGATGTTCAAGCTGGTTTTAGAAAAGGCAGAGGAACCAGAGATCAAATTGCCAACATCCGCTGGATCATGGAAAAAGCAAGAGAGTTCCAGAAAAACATCTATTTCTGCTTTATTGACTTTGCCAAAGCCTTTGACTGTGTGGATCATAATAAACTGTGGAAAATTCTGAGAGAGATGGGAATCCCAGACCACTTGACCTGCCTCTTGAGAAATCTGTATGCAGGTCAGGAAGCAATAGTTAGAACTGGACATGGAACAACAGACTGGTTCCAAATAGGAAAAGGAGTACTTCAAGGCTGTATATTGTCACCCTGCTTATTTAACTTATATGCAGAATACATCATGAGAAATGCTGGACTGGAAGAAACACAAGCTGAAATCAAGACTGGTGGGAGAAATATCAATAACCTTAGATATGCAGATGATAGCACCCTTATGGCAGAAAGTAAAGAGGAGCTAAAGAGCCTCTTGATGAAAGTCAAAGAGGAGAGTGAAAAAGTTGGCTTAAAGCTCAACATTCAGACAATGAATATCATGGCATCCAGTCCCATCACTTCATGGGAAATAGACAGGGAAACAGTGGAAACAGTGTCAGACTTTATTTTTCTGGGCTCCAAAATCACTGCGGATGTGACTGCAGCCATGGAATTAAAAGACACTTACTCCTTGGAAGAAAAGTTATGACCAACCTAGATAGCATATTCAAAAGCAGAGATATTACTTTGCTGACTAAGGTCCGTCTAGTCAAGGCTATGGTTTTTCCTGAGGTCATGTATGGACTGTGAAGAAGGCTGAGTGCCGAAGAATTGATGCTTTTAAACTGTGGTGTTGGAGAAGACTCTTGAGAGTCCCCTGGACTGCAAGGAGATCCAACCAGTCCATTCTGAAGGAGATTGGCCCTGGGATTTCTTTGGAAGGAACGATGCTGAAGCTGAAGCTCCAGTACTTTGGCCGCTTCATGCGGAGTTGACTCATTGGAAAAGACTCTGATGCTGGGAGGGATTGGGGCCCGGAGGAGAAAGGGACGACCAAGGATGAGATGGCTGGATGGCATCACTGACTCCATGGGCGTGGGTCTGGGTGAACTCCGGGAGTTGGTGATGGACAGGGAGGCCTGGCATGCTGCGATTCATGGGTTCGCAAAGAGTTGGACACGACTGAGCGACTGAACTGAACTGAATTGATATCATATGTATTGACACATACTGCCCAGCTCTATTTGCTTAGCGGGTCCAGGACCAATTGCACACCATCAGTAAGAATAAATATACCAGGTGTCCAGATCTTAGTTTCTGCCCCATTACCTTTCTCTCATATACCCATATGGCTTATTCCCCTCCATCCTTCAAGTATTTTCTTATATGTCTTCTCAGTGAAGCTTAAGCTAATCTATTCTATGTAAAATTGCAACTTTTCATCCAGTCTACTCTTCTTATCCATCATCCTTGATTTTTGTCCACAGTGCTTTTGTATCATTCTCTAACATGCTGATTGATTAATCAATTTTATTTTCTTGCTTCCTACTAGAGAGTGAACTCCTGGAGGGCAGGGATTTTGGTTTATTGCTAATACTCTAGTACTTAGAATGGAGTCTGGCACATACTAGGTACTCAGTAAGTATTTGTTGAATAAATGAATGTCTGACCATGTTTCAGAAACAAGGTTTAAATTCATGGCCAATCGGTAACAGAGGGGGGATGTGACTTGTCTTATATTAACTGCAGAGTTCGTTACACAAAATGCCTTTATCATATGAAAGATCTGTGATGTGAAACCAAATGTGATTCTACCTTGTAAGCACTCAATCTTTTGTGGTACCAGAGGGCAGTGGCACCCCACTCCAGTACTCTTGCCTGGAAAACCCCATGGATGGGGGAGCCTGGTAGGCTGCAGTCCATGGGGTAGCTAAAAGTCGGACATGACTGAGCGACTTCACTTTCACTTTTCACTTTCATGCATTGGAGAAGGAAATGGCAACCCACTCCAGTGTTCTTGCCTTGAGAATCCCAGGGACGAGGGAGCCTGGTGGGCTGCCGTCTATGGGGTCGCACAGAGTCGGACATGACTGAAGTGACTTAGCAGCAGCAGCAAGGTAAATTTTGCTGGCTTCCTAGTTCAGCCCAGCATAAGTTTAGGCCAGTTAGACTAAACTCGAGGGCTATACTCAAAACCCTTTTATTCTGAATGTTCATTTACATCAAAGAAGAGAGATCAGGTCTTTGAGGTATGGTGGCACCTACCTAATGTCCTTACGCTGGGATCCAGATTTTCTCTGCCCCAGGAATTGCTGAGGCTTCATTCAGGTCCTGTGTATGTTCTTTATTTGCACACAGTCACCAATAACCTGATAAGAGAGTGTTCATGTGAAATCCTAAGAAATTTGTCCATGTAAGGGAGAAAAGGGAATGAAAGGAAAAAAAGAAATCAAGAAGAAACAAAAATTAGCATCAAAAGAAACAGCTGCATGTTTGGCAACTGATGATTGTTTTTTAAGAGAAAAAAATATATATATACTTTCTCTAATATTAGTTCCTAAAAGGGTAACTAGAGACAGCTGGATTTCTCCTTAGCAGAAGCACAAAGCTATAGACAACAGTAAGCAGCTAAAGCAACAAAACAGGAAAAGCTCTGTCTGGACATTTTGGCTTAAAGTAATTGAAAGTTTAACGAGGAAAAGAGAATATGACAGTTTAGGTATCACTCAAGTCTGTCCAAACGCAAATATGTACCTAGAGACCCAGTTCCTTTAGATTCCTCAGTCTACTAGGTTCTGAAGGGGCTGCTAATTATTCAGTTTATTCCTTGGTCGTTGGTAGACATGTGACCCTCACCTGGCTGATCTTCAATACCAAGAACCTTTGATTATGGTGAGGGGCTTAGGAATGACCTCATGCCCTAAAGGGCAGTATTTTTTTTATAGATTTCATGTAGCGACTAAGTGAGATAAATCTTCATTTTCTCCTGCACTTCCCAAGCTGGGATGGCATAAAGCTGCCTTTATTAGTGGCTATGGTCCCCTCTTCTTGTCAATGGAAAAGCCTGTGGGCAGCAAAAACAAATGAAGCCAAAAGCCAGTATGAATATAAACAGGAAGAAACAGAGAAGCCAGGTTCACTATCTGAATTCCTGGGAGCCTTCAAAACTCTTCCTGCCCCAGGACTTCCTGATCATGTGGATTGTTTCTAGCTACTTGGTGCAAAGAGAATCTAGACCAACAGACCCACCCTTCAAAAATGCCATTTGTGTGTTTGTCAAATGATTCTTGACACTATTCTAAGCATTGTAAAAAGGAAGAAACTGCCCTGAACCCAGTCTTTGAGAGTTGTAAACATAAAACATGCTGTTGGAAATACCAGACCACCTTACCTGCCTCCTGTGAAACCTGCATGCAAGTCAAGAAGCAACAGTTAGAACCAGACATGGAACAACAGACTGGTTCAAAATTGGGAAAGGAGTATGTCAAGTCTGTATATTGTCACCCAGTTTATTTAACTTATATGCAGAGTACATCATGAGAAATACTGGGCTGGGTGAAGCACACGCTGGAATCAAGATTGCCAGGAGAAATATCAATAACTTCAGATATGCAGATGACACCACCCTTATGGTGGAAAGCAAAGAGAAACTAAAGAGCTTCTTGATAGTAAAAGAGGAGAGTGAAAAATCTGGCTTAAGACTCAACATTCAAAAAACTAAATCATAGCATTCAGCCCCATCACTTCATGACAAATAGATGGGGAAACAATGAAAACAATGACAGGCTTTATTTTGGAGGGGCTCCAGAATCACGGTAGATGGTGAATGCAGGCATGAAACTAAAAGACACTTGCTCCTTGGAAGAAAAGCTATGATAAACCTAGACAGCATATTAAAAAGCAGAGACATTACTTTTCCAAAAAAGATCCAACAAAGTTTGACTACACTTTGCCAACAAAGTAGAGTCAAAGCTGTGGTTTTTCCAGTAGCTGTGTACGGATCTGAGAGTTGGACCATAAAGAAGGCTGAGAGTCAAAGAACTGATGCTTTTGAACTGTGGTGTTGGAGAAGACTCTTGAGAGTCCCTTGGACAGCAAACAAGTCAATGCTAAAGGAAATCAACCCTGAATATTCACTGGAAGGACTGATGCTGAAGCTGAAGCTCCAATACCTGATGTGAAGAGATGACTCGTTAGAAAAGACCCTGATGCTGGGAAATGTTGAAGGCAGGAGAAAGGGACGACAGAGGATGAGATGGTTGGATGGCATCACTGACACATTGGAAACGAGTTTGAGCAAGCTCTGGGAGATAGTGAAGGACAGGGACGCCTGGCATGCTGCAGTTCATGGGATCACAAAGAGTGGGATATGACTGAGTGACTGAACAACAATAGCTGTTGAGATTCTAAGAATTCCCCCAATGTGGTTTAGTACCCCTCGGGGTGGTTTTTCATTGAGCCATGCCTAGCCATTGGTTGAACTCAGGTAGGCTCAGGAATAAGACCTGTTGATTCTCAGCAGCATAGTTAAGTAAGAGAAGGAAATTGTGATGAGACCAAAGTCCTGGGGAATTTATCTAACTACAGGGATGACTCTGAGCTGAGCAATCAGGAGACCAGCTAAGAGTGCTGGATTTAGGCCAGTCACAGAATTGAAGGAGATCCAATATGCGTGCTAGACAAAGGGACAGTGAATGAATCTGTGAGTTGTAAGAGGTAGGGGAATTACAATTCTAGGTGACTATCCATGGGAGGGATATTGTCAACCTGTGGCCTGAAGTGTGGGAGGAGATACCAAGTTACATTGGCCAGAGTCCAGTGGAGTTCCAGCCTGCTGCTGCTGCTGCTGCTACATCGCTTCAGTCTAATAGGTTGCAGTTCTTTGAAGATCTGGTTTGCCTTTTTTGTGTGGACAAGTTACCTATCAACCTATCATTCAAGGTCCATGTGAGAACCCAGAGTTCAGAATTCATAGTGAGCTCTGAGTCTTCACTCAAAACAGCCTGGAGAGGATGAGTCAGATGACGAGTGTAAGCCGCAGTCCTAGAAAGGGCCCAGGACAAGCCAGAAACCAAAGTTCAACATTCACTTCTAGGGGAAACCCAGAACTGGAAATGAAAGACCAGACAAAGTGATTCAAGGCTGAAGAACCCAAGGAACAAAGTAGGAGACGGGAGAGGTGATGAGAACAAAGTGAATGCTTCTAAGAAGATTTCACAAAGGCAGCTACAGTGCTCCCAAATTGTTTTTACTGATGGAATAACAAGTGGGGCATGACTTGGAGACTGAACAGCAATAAGTGGGTTGTGGGAGATGGTGTACCTTAAAGGCAGAACCACTGACACACAATGAGCAAACAGTGGGCTCTGGGAAAGGCAGTGTTCGGTTGGTACACAGGTTGTTTGGGCCCCATCCTGGGGACTGTTGGGGTGGTGTAGTGGCACTATTTACTGGACTTAAAGTCATGTCCCAAGAATGGCAGGATCCCATTCTTCCATCTGCCATATTCATTCCAATAGAAGAGAAGTATAATGGATCTGAGCAGACTGCCTGTACTCACATGCTTGGTTCCCTGTTAACTACCTCTATGACTTTAAACAAGTTATTTAATCCCTATTCCTTCATTTCCTCATCTGTTAAAAGGAAAATATCTTGATACTACTGCATAGGATTATTATAATTGTCTCATTAATACACATTAAACACTTAAAAAACTGTCCCTAACAAGTATTAAGCACTCAATGTTAGCAATTATTACTATCTCTAAGGGAGAAATGCATAGGAACAGTTAGCAAATGGGAAACCAAGGACCTCTTTGCTTTTAACTTGCATGAGTATCTAATAAGCCCAATGCAAAGCATATGATTGGAGTTTAAAATCTGAGGGGATCTTTGCTACTTTCTAAAGCTTAAATCCAAATCTTGTATCTTAACAGTGTCAGGCCTGGCTTATTATTAGAAACTAAAGGAATGATCATTTTGCTTGGGAATGTGTGAATAAAGAAGAATCTACTTATTCACCAGCTACAGTGACGAGAAGACAACACGACAGGGAATGATGATGCTCCTAGTAAATGCAGCCTAATGAATGCCTCAGGCTCCTCCCCAGTCATACTAATAGCATGTTTCTCTCGGAGAAGGCAACGACACCCCACTCCAGTACTCTTGCCTGGAAAATCCCATGGACGGAGGAGCCTGATGGACTGCAGTCCATGGGGTCGTGAAGAGTCGGACATGACTGAGTGACTTCACTTTCACTTTTCACTTTCATGCATTGGAGAAGGAAATGGCAACCCACTCCAGTGTTCTTGCCTAGAGAATCCCAGGGACAGCGGAGCCTGGTGGGCTGCTGTCTATGGGGTTGCACAGAGTCAGACACCACTGCAGTGACTTAGCAGCAGCAGCAGGCAGGAAAATGGGAGTAGGCTGGTCAGAGGGAGTAGAACTGAGGCAGGTGCTTCCACACCTACCCAGCCACTCGTAATATGGATATCTACTCATAATATGGATATCCAGCCACTCGTAATAAAGCTACTTTTAGAACCCTCAGGCTGGTGGGTCTGAGCTTATTTGAAAAAGTCCTGTCTCCCACACATCCCATGCATGGCTAACTGGGCACAGTAATTGACTGAAACTTTACTCTTAACCATACTTGTATAATTTTTTGACAAACAAAGTACACAAACATGAGTTGATACGTCACATAATAATGAGTTTAATAATGAGTTTATGTTGATCACCTCTTATTTCCATCTTTTAAAGAAGCTATTTTATTTTCGTACTGGCTGCTCAGTTCCAGCTGCTTAAGAGGTGTGAACAGTGCTGCCCCTCAGTGCAAGGCCCTGCAGTGCTCTTTCAGCAACTCCTGCCCAGCCTTCAGCACAGCTGCAGGCTGCTTTCACACCGTTTCTGATGATACTGAAGGCAGCCCCCCATGCAGGAGTTACATAGAGATATGACATATCCTTGTGTGCACCGTAACTTAAAAGGATGAGAATACACAGAAATGTGTGGGGAAATATTAAGAATATTGTATAAAATTAATATTGTGAGACGGCGGTATCTACAGGAAGGTAGATGTTACCTGGGAAGGGTTGTTAATCCCACTTTCTCTTCATTTTTGGTATATTGGATTCTATAGATAAGATATGTGGCAAGCCTCCTATAGCGAAATATTGCTGCTAAACCTATGAGAGCAGAAATTTTGTTTTTCCTTTCTCACTTCTCTCTCACCCCAGAGTAGTCTCTTCTGCTTCGGTACAGAAAAATTTCACAGAATCGCAGCATTTATGGTCTGGAAGCAGTCTCTTTGCTCATCATTCTTTTTCTGATACAGATTTCCCTCCTAGAACAATGTTTCTTCTTAAAATACATCCTTTGGATATTCCTTGAGTATACATCTGTTGTTGGTAAACTCCAACTTTGTTTGTCTAAAAATGTTTTTGTTTCATTTTCATTTTGGAAAGATCATTTTCCTGGGTATATATGTGTAGATGGTTATTTTTCCTCAGAAATCTGAAAATATAATTTCACTGTATTTTAATTTTGTATTGCTGTAAGGAATCTGATGTGAGTCCAATTGTTTTTTCTTTGGAGGTAATCTTTTCTAAAACACTGTTTTTTATGATTTTATTTATCTTCTTTATCCTATAATTTTATTTACAGATAGAGATTTCTTTTCTGTTTCATATTTGTTGTGGTTCTTATCTCTGAGAATTTGTGATTATTATCATTTCTGAAAAAATTTTGTTATCTTTCAGATATTATTCTTCCCACTTTCTCTGGTCTTCTGGAATTTTGATTAGATATTTCTCTTTCAACTATCCATATTCTATTACACTTTCATCTTTCTCCTTAAATAGTAATTGCTTCAGTATACAGTATGTAAGAAGCAGTTTCCTTAGAGTTATTCTTCAGTTCACTAAGTCTTGCTATAAGTCTCCCTTTAACTCTGCTCATTCTGTTATTCAGTCTATCTATTGATTTTTAATTTTAAAAGTTATGTGAATTTTTTATTCAGACATATTTTTGTTTGATTTATCTCAAAATGTGCTTATTTTTTTTTCTTGATATATTGTTCCTTGATCATATTTTCAATTTCCTCTTTTACTTCTTTACATGCCAATTGTATATTCTTTTTCTGGCAATTCCTTTCTGAAGTCCATGGAAACCTACATCTTTTGTTTGTAGTTTTGTTGAATCTTAATCATTTGAATTTGTTTCTCAAAGTTTTGTCATTTTGGTTTCTCAACTCTGATTCATTTGAGTTATACTTATATGAATTCAGCAAAGTTCACTGCAAAGATGATTCTTTACAGGAATAATTTGCTCTTCTTTCTGCCGGGGACTTTTTCCATGATCACTGTAAGTTAATTTGGGACTGAGGCTTCCTAAGTCACCTTCATAGTATAGAAATTCATGTAAACACAGAATTCTCCAGAAAGACTTCTTTCCTCACAAGAGCTTACATCCAGATTAACAGGCTTCTCCTCTTCCCAGCAGAATAATGTTTTCTACCCACCCTTTTACTGAAGTTAAACTCCCTTTAAAGCTCTTGATTCTATATAGGAGTCCTAACTTCAACTCGTGTCTTACATAGCCCCAGGGTCTGCCTCTTGTCCTCATACACAGCCTTTAAATCACACTGAGGCACAGGGACCAGCAAAGGCCTGGAGAACAGCCCCAGCTTCAGTATCAGTCTATTATACTTGATTCCCATTCCTTACTAGTTTTTGGTCCCTACAGATTTCTCTTATTTTGTTGTAAATGTGGCCAAACCTTTAAATGTCTTTGTTATATTTTGTTCTGTGCTTCTAAGTGTTTTGAAACAGGTATTTAGTTCTTAATAATTCCCTGATAGGAGTTGCAGGGTTAACTTAGGTTAGTCTGTTCTTTATCACAACACAACTCTTATTTCAAATGGCTTGTTAAATTAGTATGTTTAAATAAATAAAATAAAGGCAGAACTTCTCTGGCTATTGCTGGGCAGGACTTTTTGAACTTTTTCATACTCTTCATGACAGCATCCACAATACCTGCTAGGGCCGATAGAACTACGGAGATCACGAAGGAGTTCTCTCTTAGACTGCGTCCATGCCATAAACTGAAATGGGTTAAGATGATCAAGTGAGGTAGCGTCTCTCTATTGAGGCATTTGGCTTCCTATTTGTAAATACAAGTGGGACTTATACCTAAACTTACAGTTAATGTATTTATGTGGTTCTATTAAATTTAAATGCAGGGTTACCTTGATTTCTGAAATAACTATGCTAATGAAAAATTTAATGTAAATCAAACCCTCCATTCCAACTTACTTTCATTGTAGTATCAGAGCTACATTACCATGGGAAAATTAGTATGGCCCCAGGATCCAAAACTACCTTAAAGAATGCAGAGAATCTATTATAAGTACTTATTAATTGGAAAAAAAAACAATCCTTTATAATAAAATATTATCTCTTAATAAAATATTAAGCAAAAAATGGAACATTGTAAATTAGATTGTAAATGAGATATGGAAGAAAGAAGCTCCGTTTCATTAATCAAGCACTCCAGGCTTTAAAAATTATATTTATTATATCCACAAACCCAAGACATTCACAGAAGGCTGAGTTAAGGATGTCTTCCAGATTGTTTCTGGTTCATACTTTTCCCAGGTGTGTTAGGAGAGTTAAATGTAATGGAGTAAAAAGCTAGTCTCAGACACAGACAGGCTTAGATTTCTGCAACTAAGAATCTCTTGTCAGTGTGAAGCCCCACACTTTATCTTCTGGCCACAATTGCAGGCAATACCTTGTGGTGGCTGACTTCAGAAGTCAGATCCAGAAAAATTTGTAATCCGGAAGCTTGGAGAATGGATTTGGGTGGAAAGGCCACATGGCTTACAGGTTTGTTTGCTTCCCCAGCAGGACAATAAGAGCAAAGGGAAAAACATGAAAGTGAGGCAGGAAAGAGGGAAGGGAAGCAGAGCAAAGGAAAACACAAGGGGAAGATGCAAAAATCAAAACGCCTTTACTCAAATGAGCAGTCAAATCTGAGAAAGGGCACCGGTGTGTGTCTGCTCCTCTGGACCCCTCACCCAGCGGCCTGTTTCTCTGCATTTTGCAGTATGTCCTATCTTCCTTATGCAACTGAATTTCCTAAGAGTGGAGCATAGATAATTGTTATATTTCTGTAACACTTTGTTTATAATTAGATTCTCTCTTACATTATCTCACTTATTATTCAAATTAAGGAAGACATTTATTAAGATCATCTCCATTTTATAACTGGTGAAAAATTGAGTTTCAGAAAACATTAAGAGATATGCCCAGGATCACATAGCTAGTAAATTATAAAGCCAGGAGTCAAACCAAAGTTCTTTGACCAAATTTCCTGTATTTGTCCTCCTAAACCAATGCCCCTGTCCAGTTCACTTCTGTACCATTTATCACATCTTGTGTAGGACTTCACATGGAGAAGATGCTTATTTCAGTTCAGTCGCTCAGTCGTGTCCGACTCTTTGTGACCCCATGAATCACAGCACGCCAGGCCTCCCTGTCCATCACCAACTCCCAGAGTTCACTCAGACTCACGTCCATTGAGTCCGTGACGCCATCCAGCCATCTCATCCTCGGTCGTCCCCTTCTCCTCCTGCCCCCAATCCCTCCCAGCATCAGGGTCTTTTCCAATGAGTCAACTCTTTGCATGAGGTGGCCAAAGTACTGGACCTTCAGTTTTAGCATCATTCCTTCCAAAGAACACCCAGGGTTGATCTCCTTCAGAATGGACTGGTTGGATCTCCTTGCAGTCCAAGGGACTCTCAAGGGTCTTCTCAAACACCACAGTTCAAAGGCATCAGTTCTTCGATGCTCAGCTTTCTTCACAGTCCAACTCTACATCCATACATGACCACAGGAAAAACCATAGCCTTGAGATGGACCTTAGTCAGCAAAGTAATGTCTCTGCTTTTGAATATGCTATCTAGGTTGGTCATAACTTTTCTTCCAAGGAGTAAGTGTCTTTTAATTTCATGGCTGCAGTCACCATCTGCAGTGATTTTGGAGCCCAAAAAAATAAAGTCTGACACTGTTTCTACTGTTTCCCCATCTATTTCCCATGAAGTCATGGGACCAGAGGCCATGATCTTCGTTTTCTGAATGTTGAGCTTTAAGCCAACTTTCTCACTCTCCTCTTTCACTTTCAACAAGAGGCTTTTTAGCTCCTCTTCACTTTCTGCCATAAGGGTGGTGTCATGTGCATATCTGAGGTTATTNCGGGCCGGATGCCATGATCTTCGTTTTCTTAATGTTGAGCTTTAAGTCAACTTTTTCACTGTCCTCTTTCACTTTCGTCAAGAGGCTTTTGAGTTCCTCTTCACTTTCTGCTGTAAGGCTGGTGTCATCTGCATATCTGAGGTTATTGATATTTCTTCCAGCAATCTTGATTCAGATTGTGTTTCTCCCAGTCCAGCGTTTCTCATGATGTACTCTGCCTATAAGAAGAAATGGAGTAGCTATCATGGTCAACAAAAGAGTCTGAAATGGAGTACTTGGATGCAATCTCAAAAAGGACAGAATGATCTCTGTTTGTCTCCAAGGCAAAGCAATTCAATATCACAGTTGTCCAAGTCTATGCCCTAACCAGTAATGCTGAAGAAGCTGAAGTTGAACGGTTTTATGAAGACCTACAAGATCTTTTAGAACTAATACCCAAAAAAGATGTCCTTTTCATTAAAGGGGCCTGGAATGCAAAATAGGAAGTCAAGAAACACCTGGAGTAACAGGCAAATTTGGCCTTGGAATGCGGAATGAAGCAGGCCAAAGACTAATACAGTTTTGCCAAGAAAATGCACTAGTCATGGCAAACACCTTCTTCCAACAACACAAAAGAAGACTCTACATATGGGCGTCACCATATGGTCAACACCAAAATCAGACTGATTATATTCTTTGCAGCCAAAAATGGAGAAGCTCTATACAGTCAACAAAGACAAGACCGGGAGCTGACTGTGGCTCAGATCATGAACTCCTTATTACCAAATTCAGACTTAAATTGAAGAAAGAGGGGAAACCACTAGACCATTCAGGTATGACCTAAATCAAATCCTTTATGATTATACAGTGGAAGTGAGAAATAGATTTAAGGGTCTAGATCTGATAGATAGAGTGCCTGATGAACTATGGAATAAGGTTCATGACATTGTACAGGAGACAGGGATCAAGACCATGCCCATATAAAAGAAATGCAAAAGAGCAAAATAGCTGTCTGGGAGGCCTCACAAATAGCTGTGAAAAGAAGAGAGGCTAAAAACAAAGGAGAAAAGGAAAGATATAAGCATCTGAATGCAGAGTTCCAAACAATAGCAAGAAAAGATAAGAAAGCCTTCTTCAGTGATCAATGCAAAGAAATAGAGGAAAAGAACAGAAGGGGAAAGACTAGAGATCTCTTCAAGAAAATTAGAGATAGCAGGGAACATTTCATGCAAAGATGGGCTCGATAAAGGACAGAAACGATCTGGACCTAACAGAAGCTGAAGATATTAAGAAGAGGTGGCAAGAATACATGGAAGAACTGTACAAAAAAGAGCTTCATGACCCAGATAATCACGATGGTGTGATCACTCATCTAGAGTCAGACATCCTGGAATGTGAAGTCAAGTGGGCCTTAGAAAGCATCACTACGAACAAAGCTAGTAGAGATGACGGAATTCCAGTGGAGCTGTTTCAAATCCTGAAAGATGATGCTGTGAAAGTGCTGCACTCTATATGCCAGCACATTTGGTAAACTCAGCAGTTGCCACAGGACTGGAAAAGGTCAGTTTTCATTCCAATTCCGAAGGAAGGCAATGCCAAAGAATGCTCAAACTACCGCACAATTGCCCTCATCTCACATGCTAGTAAAGTAATGCTCAAAATTCTCCAAGCCAGACTTCAGCAATACGTGAACCGTGAACTCCCTGATGTTCATGCTGGTTTTAGAAAAGGCAGAGGAACCAGAGATTAGATTGCCAACATCCACTGGATCATGGAAAAAGCAAGAGAGTTCCAGGAAAGCATCTATTTCTGCTTTATTGACTATGCCAAAGCCTTTGACTGTGTGGATCACAATAAACTGTGGGAAATTCTGAACGAGATGGGAATACCAGACCACTTGACCTGCCTCTTGAGAAATCTGTATGCAGGTCCGGAAGCAACAGTCACAACTGGACATGGAACAACAGACTGGTTCCAATAGGAAAAGGAGCACTTCAGGGTTGTATATTGTCACTCTGCTTAGTGAACTTATATACAGAGTACACCATGAGAAAACTGGGATGGGAGAAACCCAAGCTGGAATCAATTAAGGGCATAGATACTTATAATTTCTATTTCTTCTTGATATATTGAAACTTTTATTAACATATTATGTCTTTTTTCGATCTTGCAAACATTTTTTATTTAAGGTATTTGATTTGTCTTATATTAGTGTAGCCCACTCTTGCATAAAATACTTTTTCAAGCATTTCCCTACCTATTTATGTCTTTGGATCTAAAGTAAGTCTCTTATAGGTAGCATATATATGAATCATGTTTTTCTTTTTTGTTAAATTCATCCTGCCAGTCTCTTTCTTTTGATTGGAAAGTTTTCCATGTATATTTAAGTTACTTACTGATAAGTAGGGGCTTAATTTTACAATATGTTTTCTATTATACATATCTTGTAGCTTTTTTGGTCCCTCATTTCCTACATTACTGTCTTTTTTGTGCTCAGATGGATTTTTTCTAGTAAAACATTTTAATTCCCTTCTGATGTCCTTTTCTGTATATTCTGTAACTATATTTTGGTTACCATGGGGGTTATATTTAGCATCCTAACATTAAACATTCTATTTTGAATTTATACCAGGTGAGTTTCAGTAACATCAAAAAACTCTGCTCAGTTACATTTCCATCCTCACTCTTTTCACTTATTGATGTCACCAAATTACAGCTTTGCACATTGTGTGCCCAAAATCATAAGGTAACCATTTTTAATATATTAGTATCAAATTATTATAAAAAAGCACACAAGAAAGGGTTACAATCCAAAGTTATAATAATACTAGCTTTTAGATCAATCATTTTATTTTTTAAATATAAATTTATTAATTTTAATTGGAGGCTAATTACTTTACAATATTGTATTGGTTTTGCCATAAAACAACATGAATCCACCACAGGTATATATGTGTTCCCCATCCTGAACCCCCCTCCCTCTTCCCTCCCTGTACCATCCCTCTGGATTGTCTCAGTGCACCAGCACCAATACAGTATACTAATGCATATACATGGAATTTAGAAAGATGGTAATGATAACCTATATGTGAGACAGCAAACGAGACACAGATGTATAGAACAGTCTTTTGGACCCTATGGGAGATGGAGAGGGTGGGATAATTTGGGAGAATGGCATTGACACATGTATAATATCATATATGAAATGACTCACCAGGCCAGGTTCGATGCATGATACTAGATGCTTGAAGCTAGTGCATTAGATCAATCATTTTACAATGTATTAATCTTTTAAATCGTATAGAACACATAAAAAATGGAGCCATAAACCATTGTTACAATAATGATAGCTTTCAGGATTGCCCATATATTTACCTTTACTCAAATTGTTCTTTCTTTATATGGCTTTCTAGTTGCTGTGTGGTGTTCTTTTATTGCAACCTGCAGGAATCTTGTTAGAACTTCTTTCAGAACAAGCCTAGTTGTTACAGACTTCCTCAGGTTTTTTTTTTTTTTTTTTTAATTTGGGAATATTTCTTCCTCATGTTTGAAGGATATTTCCTTCCAGATATGAAATTCTTGCTTGGAAGTTTTGATTTGTTTTGTTTTGTTTTGTTTCTTATAGCACTTTAAATTTATGACTCACTGCCTGTGGCTTTCAATGTTTCTAGTTAGAAAACTACTGATGATGTTATTGAGGATGTGATTATTGTATGTGATAAGTCACTTATCACTTGCAGCTTTCAAGAATCTCTCTTCATCTTTGTCTTTCCACAATTTGATTACAGTATGTCTTGGTTTGAACCTCTTTGAGGTCATACAGCATGAAGTTCATTGAGTTTCTGGATGTTCATATTCAACTTTTTTCACCATATTTGGAATTAATTTCATATGAAATGGTACTGAGTTTTCCAATGCATTTCTTTAATAATTCATAAAATGAGAGACCTTTCTATTTGTCTCTTATAAACGTTCTCTTGATTTTTAAAATAGTCTTCCTATCCTTCAGAGAAACCATGTAATTCTGTGGAGTAAAAGGAGAACTAATCAATCTGTGATCATATAATTTCTAATACACATATTTTGCTAATAAAGATGGGTGAATTCTACCTATAATTTATACCATCATCCTTTGGGAGGAAAAGTAAAATAATCAGCTAACATTTCCATGTAATGAAAGACTCAGAAAGACTCAGAAAAATAAACTATCTGAAAAAGGTCCAAAATTCCACTAGTTTTTAAAGGTAAATGTTTAATTGTCAACTGTATTGAAGTTTTTTTATTTATTTGTTTGTTTGGTTTTTAATGCTGCCTAGCCTTTTCAGTAAACACAGCAAACATTTAATAGGTAAAGCTCTCACTGTTTGCAGATGACATGATCCTCTGCATAGAAAACCCTAAAGACTCCACCAGAAAATTACTAGAGCTAATCAATGAATATAGTAAAGTTGCAGGATATAAAATCAACACACAGAAATCCCTTGCATTCCTATACACTAATAACGAGAAAGTAGAAAAAGAAATTAAGGAATCAATTCCATTCATCATTGCAATGAAAAGAATAAAATACTTAGGAATATACCTACCTAAAGAAACTAAAGCCTATATATAGAAAATTATAAAACACTGATGAAAGAAATCAAAGAGGACACTAATAGATGGAGAAACATACCATGTTCATGGATCAGAAGAATCAATATAGTGAAAATGAGTATACTACCCAAAGCAATCTACAGATTCAATGCAATTCCTATCAAGATACCAGCGGTGTTTTTCACAGAGCTAGAACAAATAATTTCACAATTTGTATGGAAACACAAAAAACCTCGAATAGCCAAAGCCATCTTGAGAAAGAAGAATGGAACTGGAGGAATCAACCTGCCTGACTTCAGGCTTTACTACAAAGCCACAGTCATCAAGACAGTATGGTACTGGCACAAAGACAGAAATATAGATCAATGGAACAAAATAGAAAGCCCAGAGATAAATCCACACACCTATGGACAGCTTATCTTCGACAAAGGAGGCAAGAATATACAGTGGATTAAAGACAATCTTTTTAACAAGTGGTGCTGGGAAAACTGGTCAACCACTTGTAAAAGAATGAAATTAGATCACTTTCTAACACCATACACAAAAATAAACTCAAAATGGATTAAAGATCTAAACGTAAGACAAGAAACTATAAAACTCTTAGAGGAGAACATAGGCAAAACACTCTCTGACATAAATCACAGCAGGATCCTCTATGATCCACCTCCCAGAATACTGGAAATAAAAGCAAAAATAAACAAATGGGATCTAATTAAAATTAAAAGCTTCTGCACAACAAAGGAAACTATAAGCAAGGTGAAAAGACAGCCTTCTGAATGGGAGAAAATAATAGCAAATGAAGCAACTGACAAACAACTAATCTCAAAAATATACAAGCAGCTTATGCAGCTCAACTCCAGAAAAATAAATGACCCAATCAAAAAATGGGCCAAAGAACTAAATAGACATTTCTCCAAAGAAGACATACGAATGGCTAACAAACACATGAAAAGATGCTCAACATCACTCATCATCAGAGAAATGCAAATCAAAACCACAATGAGGTACCATTTCACACCAGTCAGAATGGCTGCGATCCAAAAGTCAACAAGCAATAAATGCTGGAGAGGGTGTGGAGAAAAGGGAACCCTCTTACACTGTTGGTGGGAATGCAAATTAGTACAGCCACTATGGAGAACAGTGTGGAGATTCCTTAAAAAATTGCAAATAGAATTGCCTTATCATCCTGCGATCCCACTGCTGGACATACACACCAAGGAAACCAGAATTGAAAGAGACACGTGTACCCCAATGTTCATTGCGGCACTGTTTATAATAGCCAGGACATGGAAGCAACCTAGAAGTCCATCAGCAGATGAATGGATAAGAAAGCTGTGGTACATATACACAATGGAGTATTACTCAGCTATTAAAAAGAACACATTTGAATCAGTTCTAATGAGGTGGATGACGCTGGAGCCGATTATACAGAGTGAAGTAAGCCAGAAAGAGAAACACCAATACAGTATACTTACACATATATTATGGAATTTAGAATGATGGTAATGATAAACCTGTATGCAAGATAGCAAAAGAGACACAGATGTATAGAACGGCCTTCTGGACTCTGTGGGAGAGGGAGAGGGTGGGATGGGTTGGCAGAGTGGCAGTGTAACATGTGTGATATCATAAGTGAAACGAATCTCCAGTCTAGGTTCGATGCAGAATGCAGGATGCTTGGGGCTGATGCCCGGGGATAATCCAGAGAGATGGTGTGGGGCGGGAGCGAGGAGGTAGGGATCGGGATTCGGAGTTCATGTGCCCTCGTGGCTGAATCATGTCGATGTATAGCAAAACAAATACAGTATTTTAAAGCAAAACAAACTAAAAAATAAAAATTAATTAAAAATAAAAAAAGACAATCCTTATTTCATCTCTACTAATAACTGACAGTGTAATTGTGGACACGTTATCTATCCTATATAGCAAAGATTCTCAATGACAGCACTATTGCCATTTTCACCCAAGTAATACCTTATTATTCATATTGAGCACTGTTGGAGGAGGTGTATCGTGTGTATTGAAGGATGCTTAACAGCACTTCAGGCTTCTATTCTATTGTTTCCAGTAGTAACCTCCCAGTCATAGCAATCAAAAATACCCTAAATATAATAAAATATTTTCTGGGGGACAAAAGCACCATGTTCATAAGCCACTGATATAGACCCTCTTAAAATCCAGTGTCTTCAGCAATACTATGAATATTTGAAGTTTATTAATTGAAAATATGTAGTTCCTGATTGTCAGTAAATGTTAGCTATTCTCATTGTTTTGATTTTGTTACATGTGAATACATAGATTTTTTTTTATTTTTGAAATATGTGTCTATAAATTATAGAGGTATGTTTCACAAAGGAATATTTTATTATCTATAAATTATACTTATATGTTTCCTGTGCCTGCTAGAAAAATAAATTATGAATAAAGTTGTGACTGTATTACATTTTTATGGGAAATGGAAGAATAAGAAGACATGCCTTACTCGTGGGTAGGTACAACTCTGTGTTTTGAGAAGACAGAGATGGCAAAGCCTCAAGAGGAAGCAATAATTATTCTTGTGAAATTTGAAAACCCTGAATATTACTATTAAACATGGAGATGTCAATTGGGTGAATGGAAATAAGTAGTAAATGTAGATGTGCACTGAATAGATACTTTTGGAAATAGGAATATAGATGTTGGAGCTGGAAAAGTTTTGCCAAGTAGAGAGGTAGCTATATTTCTTCTTAATATAAGCAATATTGCATGTCATTTTTGTTTTTTCATCCTAGCTAGACTGCAGGTCAGTATGACCTACCATCAAAAAACAGAACCTCAAACTGAGATGAAAGAAACCATGTTTTAATCTATTCTCATTTATTACTGAAAGGGATAACTATATCTAATATGGCTGGGAAATGAGCTCAGTATCTTCATTATTTTGGGTTACTATAACAGCATACCATAGACTGAGTACCTTAGGGGGATAAATATTTCTCACAGTTCTTAAGGCTGGGATCAGGGTACCAGTGTGATTGAGTTCTGGTACAAATGTTGAAAGGGATGAGGATGTCAAATAAACAACTAGAAAAATGTGTGCAAAGCTACATATGATAATGTTTATTAATCTTGCATGTTTTGAATGAAAAAAAAAAAAGAATAAATCACAGCAATTGTACAGTTAGTCTATATTATTAGAAGCCATGCTCACTTTTCTTTTTGGGAGGTTAATGGTAACTATAAGATAGCAGAATGGGTTGCAGGGAGGAGGCCTCTGGGATGCTGGAACATTCATTTTCTGAAATAATCTGAAAACAGATTAAATATTACTAGATTCTTCTAAATGTACTCCTATGTCATCTCTTTTACTCATAACAATTTTCCAGATGAGATATAGAATATCACATTTCTAAAAGCATATCTAAAAGCATATTTCTAAAAGATTCCATTGTAATGCTTGTTACCCAGCATATATATTTTTTCTTAGTTAGAATTAAAATATATATTCTATACTGTCCTCTTTAAAATCATCTTGATGCAAATTTAAAGTGCCAACTCCTCATTTTCTTATCTTCTCTGACAGAATTGAATACTCTAAAATAATATATCAAAGTAACATTAGATCCAGACTGGCCTAAGAGTCATGCATGTCCTCTCAATATCTCTCCAAACCCAGTACAGTTTACTCAGTATGTTCTAACTATAGTGGGTGATTTGTTGATCCTCAAACACACCAAGGTTTTCCTGTATCAGTGCCTTATATAAATCAGTTTTTTTTGTCTCAGACATTCTTCCAGCAATACTTCACCTGGTTAAAATACTCTATAAGTGACAACTCAAAGGTTACCCAATTAGAAAGGAAATTCACAGTCTCACCATATGTCTCATCCTGCCCCTCATATTAGTCTTTATCATAGCATATAATTCATTTCCTTGTAACATGATAACAGTCTAAATTTACTCTGCTACTCATTTGATTATTATGTTTTCATTTTCTCTCTTAAATGAAGTTCCAAGAAATCTGAAACCCTGTTTACTTTATTCAGAAGGGCTCAGAACTATTTTCTCAGAAACCAAATACCAATAATTATTTTAACAAATTAATTGATATTATGTTGTATAAAAACTAAAAACAAGTAACATAAATCAAACAAAGATGTTATATAATTTTAGAAGCAATAATAATTGAAAATTACTTGACTCTATGACCATTCCCTATAAGGCAAAGGATATTATAGGTTTCTTACCTCAAACATCTCATTTTATAAAAAGAAACCACATATCTAAACAGGTTAAAAAACTTAGCCAATGTCTAATATTTAACAATAATTCATAAATTACTTACTCTTTTTCTACAAATTTATTTTAATGTAACAGTACTTGGATTAAAAAATAGTTATCAGTATGATATATCCTATTGTACTTTTTTATTGAAATAACCAAGAGATGATTAGGTAAAATATAACAATTCCATCCACTTAGAAATCCTGCCAGGGAGTATGAGAGAGCTTTTGGAAAGTAAATCCTCTGGTGAATTTATAGCAAGTAGAAAAATGAATTGTAAGTAAGATTCATTATAGAAATAACATTTATTTCCAGGTTAGTAGAATGACAGGATATACAGAAAATTATGCTTTGTCATTATTGTGAACATATCTTATATTCAATGTAAAAAGTAAAAAGTTTAGGTACCAGTCATTTCTCAATCAAATAATATAAAAATATTACTTCTATATCATCAAGAAAATAAAATTTTATGCTTATACATACATTTTTGAAAATATTTCTGAGTATATTTTTCTTACATATTTTTAAAACTTTTATCAAGCTACTGTTAAAAACCAAAATCTATTTTTAGCAAGGAACTTTGCCTCCAAAAATGATTTTGTACATTTCCATGATCAAACCTCCTCTGAAGGAAAGCTAATTATAGGTTTCAGTATGCACCTGGGTGAAAATTAAGTTTTAAGCAGCCTTTAAAATAATTGCATATTATCATTACGCAAAAGCTGCATAAATGCCTTTAATTATACTTATAAAGTAACATTTGTTATAATCACCTCTAATATCCAGGAGCAACTACAATGTGTTTTTTTTTGTTTGTTTTTTTATTAAAATAAAAATAGAAGTAATCCTCATTATTGATTTTCAGGTCATTTTATTTTATGAGCACAAATATTATAATTGAAATACATCAACTGCTAAAATTTAACATGTATTAATAGTTACTCAAAATTGAATTTAAAGTTTCCAGAAAATAAATTTAATTACTAGAAGAAGATTAAAAGTCAGTATGCACAATATTCAATTATAAAGTTGAATTTTGTGATTTGATTACCCTTCAATATTAAGCATAATATTTTTCAAGGAGAAGTAAATTGAGGATGCACATTTGAAAAATAAGACTATATTTCATCTATTTAAAAATATTTTATGCTACCATTTTGTATTGTGTCTTTTAAGAAATGACATTGCTAAAAATTACTGTGTCTGTCTGTGTATGAATTAGAGAATAATGTTTCCACAATATTTTGCTAAAATATGCTAAGGGTCTATTTTTATTTAAACTTAGAAATTTTAAAAATATGCAAAAAATTAAAAATACCTTTAAAGTAGCAACTTGAGGTAGAAATGATGAAAGGGTGATCAAGAGAGGCAAAAGGTTATTATAATATGAAGTGGTGTAGCAGCTGATTCAATTTCAGTTCTTTTGTATTTCTTTTGATTTATCTCCCTCTTCAGCTATTTTTTTACAAGAAATGTGTAAAAGATGAAGATGTGGTATTTTAAAAACACTTTCAATTTTTTACTTTTGGATTGAAAAAGTATTATTCCAGACAATTATTTAAAAATTAGCTATCAATGACTAAATTTAACTGTGATGCTTCTTTTTAATATTGTATGTAATTACAAATCTAATATCTGTCAGAAAATTCTAACTTTAATTCATTAAATCTTGAATACCTATATTATAAAAATTCAATGAAAGATATTAGCTACCATTCTAATACTTCAAATTGAAGACAGAAGCTATAGCTTGGAGGCATTCTAATTGTTACATAAAATGATTTGGAGGTATAGGCTAAGATCTGTGAATTGTGATTCTGCTTACTGCTGTTTAAAAATATTTCCAGCATTTGCTTGGAATAGGGCATTTATTAGTAAACATATAATAATTCCTATTTAGACTTTTTTAGCATTCCTTTTTATTATTATTATTTTACATTTAAGCCATACTGTGTGGCATGTGGTATCTTGATTTCCTGAACAGGAATCAAATCCATACACCCTGAGGTGGAAATGTGGATTCTTAGCTTACTGGACTGCCAGAGAAATTGCTAGTAAATTCTACTTTAAGAGAGGCAGGTTTATTTGAAAAACTCACTCCCCTGTGGGTCCAGTCTACTTTGGGTTGCATTATCCTCCTGAAAATCCCTTAAATTGATTCACATAGATTTGTGTTAATAGAAGAGAGTTACTAAACACCAACTAAATGAGTGGATAACTCCATTTATGAAAATATTATTGGACATTACTCATTAGTTCATAGATCTATCTCAGAAGAAAGACTCAGGGTATATTTGTATATATCAAACAGTAATGGTATATTTTGGTTTAAACTTTTTTTATTTTATTATTAACGGTATGTTCCACAAAAATGATAACAATGGAGAGCAAATGCATTCTAATGTAAAATAATGGAGAAATGGCCTAAGACAAAACTGCTCATGTGAAACAGGACATTTAGTACAACCACGGTAGATAATTTTTAACAGGAATATACAGGTTGAGGTAGTAGCCATTCTTATGTATCCATGTAGACCAAGGAATAAAAGAACCAAAATTGTCTTCACCAGTTCAGTTCAGTCGCTCAGTTGTGTCTGACTATTTGTGACGCCATGGACTTCTGCATGCCAGGCTTCCCTGCCCATCACCAACTCCTGGAGCTTACTCAAACTCATGTCCATTGAATCGGTGATGCCATCCAACCATCTCATCCTCTGTTGTCCCCTTTTCCTCCTGCCTTCAATCTTTCCCAGCACCAGGGTCTTTTCAAATAAGTCAGTTCTTCCTATCAGGTGGCCAAAGCATTGGAGTTGTCTTCATTTGTGTTTTCAATTAACTTAATTCTACTAACAATGTACTTTATCCTCATGAGTTATATCAGGGCTTCCCTGGTGGCTCAGATGGTAAAGAATCTGCCTGCAATGCAGGAGACATGAGTTAGATCCTTGGGTCAGGAAGATCACTTGGAGAAGGGAATAGCCACCTGTTCCAGCATATTTGCCTGGGACATCCCATTGACAGAGGAGCCTAGTGAGCTACAATCTGTGGATCACAGAATCAACAAGATTTAGTGACTAGCAATTACAGCAACAGCAAACATAGTCCAATACTTCACAGGGCTCATTTCCCCAAACACTGAATGAATAAGGGAATATACAAACTTTGTAGTTTGCATAACCTCATTGTGAGTTGATTTCTTGGGCTATAGGGCAAGAACTATTACCATGAGGAAAACCAAGCGGAAACCTCTGAAATTGCACTCATTCTTTTCTAAATATAAACAAGCTGCATCCCAATGAATGATTCAGTTCAGATCAGTCACTGAGTTTCCTCCAACTCTGTGACACATGACTGCAGAACGCCAGGCTTCCCTTGTCCTTCACTATCTCCCAGAGTTTGCTCAAACTCATGTCCACCAAGTTGATGATGCCATTGAACCATCTCATCCTCTGTCTTCCCCTTATCCTGCCTTCAATATTTCCCAGCTTCACAGTCATTTCCAATGCATCAGTGCCTCACATCAGGTGGCCAAAGTATTGGAGCTTCAGCTTCAGCATCAGTCCTTCCAGTGAACATTCAGGACTGATATCCTTTAGGATGGACTGGTTGGATCTCCTTGCAATCCAAGGGACTCTCAAGAATCTTCTCCAACACTACACTGCAAAAGCACCAATTCTTTGGTGTTCAACCTACTTTATGGTCCAACTCTCATAACCATACATGAGTACTGGAAAAACCATAACTCTGACTAGTTGGACCTTTGTTGGCAAAATAATATCTCTTCTTTTTAATATGTTATTTAGGTCACTCATAGATTTTCTTCCCAGGAGCAAGCATCTTTTAATTTCATGGCTGCAGTCACCATCTTCAGTGATTTTGGAACCGCCCAAAATAAAGTCTGTCACTGTTTCCATTCTTTCCCCATCTATCTGCCATGAAGTGATGGGACCCAATGCCATTGCCTTTGTTTTGTGAAGGTTTGTTTTATGCCAGCTTTTTGACTATGCTCTTTCATTTTCATTAAGAGGCTCTTTAGTTTCTCTTCACTTTCTGCCATAACTGTGGTGTTATCTGCATATCTGAGGTTATTGATATTTCTCCCAGCAATCATGATTCCAGCTTGTCCTTCATCCAGCCTAGCATTTCCCATGCTGTACTCTGCCTATAAGTTAAATAAGAAAGGTGACAATGTACAGCCTTAAGGTATTCATACTTCTTTCCCAATTTGAAACCAGTTCATTGCTGCAAGTCTGGTTCTGACAGTTGCTACTTGACCTACATGCAGATTTCTCAGGTGGTCTAGTATTCCTATTTCTTTAAGACTTTTCCACAGTGTTGTGATCCACAAAGTCAAAGGCTTTAGTGTAGTAATTAAGCAAAAGTAGACTTTTTTTTTTCTTCTGGAATTCTCTTGTTTTTCTTTGATCCAGTGAATGTTGGCAATTTGATCTCTGGTTCCTCTGCCTATTCTAAATTAGTGATTAGTGCTACACCTAAAGAGTCAGACTGGACTAAGTGATTAATACTGTCCTGTTAAGTGGCCATATTGGAACTCTGTTTCCTAGTTGATATGGCTGATGATAGCATCTAAATTGTTCTTTTCTCAAACTGTGCAATTTATTTTTAACCAATCCCATATTCTTTGATGGTGACATTATGTGTTCAGTTCAGTTCAATCGCTCAGTTGTATCCACCTCTTTGTGATCCCATGAACCACAGCACGCCAGGCCTCCCTGTCCATCAACCAACTCTCGGAGTTTACCCAAATTCATGTCCATTGAGTCGATGATGCCATCCAATCATCTCATCCTCTGTCATCCACTTTTCCTCCTGCCCTCAATCTTTCCCAGCATTAGGGTCTTTTAAAATAAGTCAGCTCTTTGCATCAGGTGGCCAAAGTACTGGAGTTTCAGTTTCAACATCAGTCCTTCCAATGAACACCCAGGACTCACCTCCTTTAGGATGGACTGGTTTGACCTCCTTGCAGTCCAAGGGACTCTTAAGAGTCTTTTCCAACATGCATAATACTTTATTTAAAGTAGAGATGAGGCTTATTTGTCTTTCTCTGTTTAAAGCATAGAATTTTTCACTTGCTAATATTTTCATAATCTTTACATTGACATAAAAATCACAATTATTGAAAATATACACACAAGAATTTTAGAATTTGAGAATGTAGTTGCATTTATAAGATGAAAGTATTCACACATTTGGAAATACAGCAGTATATCTGGAGTAGAGTATTACTGCAAATAAGTATGATTTCAAGCTGTTTTGCTGAATGAATATTAATGAATTAAAATATGCTGTTATATTCTTTTGAGATATTTTAATAAGGTGCACTTGGGAGTGGTAAAGCTTTTGAATAGAGAATTTTGTTATTTCTTGAATAGTGGTCACATATCTTAATAAGAAACACCTACAAAATGCATTTAGACCTACATTTACTAAGAATATTTTGTCAAATATCTAAATATCTAAGAGCTTTAATAATGATATTTTGATATGTGTATGTCTACCTATCCATCTACTTAGATACATTTATATCTAATAACTGGAAAGACTCTAGAAATTAGCCAGTCTAAAAAGACCCAATTTAAATATGAATAAAAATTTCCTTTAAACTTTTAACTAATATGTATTTAAGTTTTATAATATAATTCATCTCTTTGTCAAAGTATATTTGCATATTTACATGCACAATCTTACACTTACTACATGGATTTGAGAAGACATCAAAATTTTAAAATGTGAAAATAAAGGAAAATATCTTTCTACTCTTAATCTCAACATTCTAATGCACACTTTCCTCATCATCACATATTGTCAATTTGAAATATATCTATTTCTATATTCACATATAAACATGATAAATACTAAATATAAATATATATATTTCAGTATAGTATATTCAAATGTTTAATGAGTTATGTCTAGAAAATATTTTGAATGTTGTATTTCTGAAATGATATACAATGTATATTATGAATAACAAAGATGCATGGCTAATTACAAATATTTTACTTTTAATATAGGTAAAATTGAACTACTGACATAATAGTTTCAAGACATCTGAAATTTCTCAATAACATATTGAACAGAAAGAAAAAAAATCACTCTCAAAATAATATGTAAAATTAAGTGTTTGAAATATTGCAATATTCACTTTATAGAGTTCAAATATTTTAAATTGTCTTAAGCCAATAGTATTATGAAAGATTTAATGAAGTAAGAACATCTCATTCAAGTATCAGTCCCTTGCAAACATACTGGATGCTATTTTCAATTAGCTGTATCTATAATTTCAATTTTTCATTTTCCTCATTTACTACTCTAAATTCAGCTAAATTTTGCTCTTATATATTTTTATTTAAGCAAAAATACTATTGTTTGTGAATTTATGGAGCATAATAGAAATTATCTTTTGTCAAATTTCATTTTGTGAGTTATTATACTGCATTTCTGTGTGTGATATAAGATCACTTATTTTTCTTACAGTATGAATGGAATCATTGCTGATTTCCTATGCATATAAGAATTGAATTTCTTCAGATAAATCTTATGTTTCTTTTGTGCCCACAGAGACATCTGGATGGTCATCAGAAGTGTAAAAATCCCAACTAGAAGAAAAAAATAAATAATTATTGTTTGCTTTTTATTTTTATTATGGACATAATAAGTAACATTTGAAAAAAATGGCTCTTAAAATATTTCCGAAGTGTCATATAGTTCTCTATCAATTTTTCCTTATTTATATTGCCTAGCATCATATGCATCCTATCAATATTGCATGGTTGAATGAACATAAAAATATAGAAATTGAAATAATTCTACATTTTTATACCCCACTGCCACATAATACTTCCAAAGTAGAAATTTTAAAAATCTATTTGAATTTTTCAATAATAATTTTTCATATGTATATAAAACACTTCTTCTACACACATATATACATATAAGACAAATCACATAAATTCTAATCCACATTTTTGTACAGTGGAACAAGCATGAATGAAATGGAAATAATATATATCCCTTCTAATAAAATGAGTTTATTACAATTTAACTTCTTTGTGTGTTAAAATGACCACACATTCATGCCCCCAGTCTTCCTTTCAAAGATGGATATGAATATTTGAAGACACAGTATGTACAAGTCTGTGTGCATACATGAGAGAGTTAAAAGTGAAGTGTGTTATTACCACTTCTTTTTAACAAAAACTTGTTGCTTAATAAATATATTTGGACTACATTTTCTAATTTGGATTAACCACAGTTGGGCCTCCCTGCTGGCTCAGTCAGTGAAGAATCCGCCTACAATTTGGGAGACCTGGGTTTGATCCCTGGGTTGGGATGATCCCTTGGAGGAGGAAATGACAACCGACTCCAGTATTCTTGCCTGGAGAATCCCATGGATGGAGGAGCCTGGCAGGCTACGTCCATAGGGTTGCAAAAGAGTCACACACACTGAGTGACTAAGCACAAGCACGCAACCACAATTATACAGATATGCATAGTAAACAATGCTTCAGTATAATTTTATACTGATAAAAAATCCAAAATAAAAATAAAGGCAAAAAAACCCCATTGCAAACATGCCTAATTTCAGTACTACGGCAATTTGTTCTCAGAAACCACTTCTCTTAAAGGTGTATCTACTTCAATCATTAGTAAACCTAGGTCTTACCTGGCAATGTTTGAGTCATGATTGTGAAACTAATCCATGATCCAATCTGTTAGATTAAAACATAAATTGACAAATATTGATAGTCAATCTAGAAATTTGTTCACTTGTGAACAATTAAATAGGCATTGAGTAGGTATTTTAAAAGCTTAAAACAGTAGAAAATTTTAACTAGAAATATATTTCTCAAAGTTATAATTTCTTTGTTAAATATGATAGTGATTTAAAAACTCATAAAACAGTATCATTTTCCTAAGAAAATGAAAGACATTATTCCAAATTTTTTATAAAATCCAGAGGCTTCTTAAGACATTTAATGTGCTGCTTATAAAATTTTCTTTAAATATAGATAGATATATCCACAAATACTATTTATTCTGCAAGAAAAATTGTGAGTGAAATATTAATTTTCTATGCCTATAACTTCAATTGTAATCTGTATCATAATCTTTTCTGTCTATGCCTGTATCTACAGAATAAACATGCATACATATCATGCACGATCTATAATACATGTAACTACATATGTAGTTATATATTATCAAATAAAGCTCAGTTATACACATACATATATAACATACCTCATATGTGTAGTTAGGACATGAAACCAGGAAAAACATCCATGTAAAGGGGTTATAATTTGGACTTGGAAAACAGGCATTATTTCCTTTTAAAAAGTAGAGTACAATGTCAGTGATATTTCATATTTCAAATACTGTCACTTATTTATAATATAGTTATAAATTCCATACAATAACTATATATCATATGAAATTCATCATATATTTATAGAAACCTGTTTTAAAAATTATTCAAAGGAGACCCAGTTTCAAATGTCATAAACTTTTGACTCAAAAAAATCTTTATCATTTTCTGACCATGTCTACAGCTATGTTGCAGTAAAATTACAGGATGTCACCACAATAATCAATTCCTTAAGTTTTAAAATTAAACAATATATAAACATTATTTTGTTTATCATAATAGTTCAGCAGTATTGCCTACTGAGATTCACATTATATTTTAATACTGCTAATGTGTTTTAACAATTACTTGCCTCTTCTTATTTTCCTTTAATGTCAAAGAATATGCTTTTGGTTGAGATTATTAAATACCTCAAAACTCTCTTTCTGTTAAATTAGTAATGATCCAGAGGAAATTTCATAATTATGTCATTTATATAAGAAAAGTATGAAAATCTCTCATAATAAGATTACAGTGTATATCAGAATAGTTAATATTCAGAAAGTGAAAATGAAGTCGCCCAGTCATGTCTGACTCCTTGCGACCCCATGGATAGTAGTCTGCACTGGGCTCCTCCATCCATAGGATTTTCTAGGCAAGAATACTGGAGTGGGTTGCCATTTCCTTCTCCAAGGAATCTTCCCAACCCAGGGGTTGAACCCAGGACTCCTGCATTGTAGACAGACGCTTTACTATCTGAGCCATCAAGGAAGTCTCATATTCAGAAGTACCACACAAATTATTTCTGCTCAGTAATCAACATTGTTATTTACAACTCTCATTATACTTAGTGTATTGTCCTTTATTTCAGTTACTTTTTGCCATTTAAGTTTTTCAAGAAATATTTTGTATAATAAATTCACAATGATATTTATTTGAACTTTGAGCTGTGACATTTGTAAAAGCAAATGTGAATTATAAAATTACTGTGTATTCATAGCAAGACTTAATTGGATAACAGATCAACTAATCTCTTTTATTTAAATTCTAAAGTCTTAATGAAATGTCAATATGCTGTTTTCAAAACTGTAAGGATTATTGAACTGTCAAAGTAAAAATATTTTAGGCAATGTGCATGCATTGCTTTTTTCAAGATAAGGATAAATATATATGCCATTTAGTAGAACAGATTCTCTTGGTAACATTTATGTAAACACCTTTGTGTAACATTCATATATTTATCAAATGAAAGATGATTGAGGAATCTATCCATGTTAACTGACTTTCAGAAGCAGAATGTGAACACAAGGTAATTTAGGTTAAAGCCAGTTTATGTCTGTTCAATCCCTGGAAGTAGTAGAATGATCAGGGTCCACAAATATACATTTCTTCCAGATGTGGTTTGTAGATTAGATAACCAATGTATCTTATGACACAGAAAAATATATGCATATAGGTGTTTTCTTCAGTGTGTTAGCTACTATTATTGTAATAATATGTAAGTTTAGATATTGGTACCATCCTAAAGATCAGTCTTGGGTGTTCATTGGAGGGACTGATGTTGAAGCTGAAACTCCAATATTTTGGCCACCTGATGCGAAGAGCTGACTTGTTGGAAAAGACCGTGATGCTGGGAAAGATAGACGGCAGGAGGAGAAGGGTACAACAGAGGATGAAATGGTTGGATGGCATCACCGACACAAAGGACAAGGGTTTGGGTGGACTCTGGGAGTTGGTGATGGACAGGGAGGCCTGGCATGCTGTGGCTCATGGGGTTACAAAGAGTCGGACACAACTGAGCGACTGAACTGAACTGAACTGAATCTAATACTTACATTCCTATGAAATGTCTCTCACTGTATAGTTTCCATTTATATTTAATCTTTTATGATATCTTTTATTATATATCTTATATTATATTTTATTATATATATTATAAAGTCTGAAGATATTTTTACATTACAATGCTACAGCTACCCAGATTCTTCTCTAGGTATAAAGGGTTTATTCCCTAGCTTCAGGATTTACTGCTGGCAGAAAGCCTTTAACTTTCAGCATCCCCTGTGAAGATAACCTGGCTGAAGGGAACAAACTCATGCAAGGTCACACTCACTTTTTGGTTTACCCTTATCCACATTGGATCAATGTGGCAAATTGATGACTTAATTCAGAACAACGTTGATTGTTTAGCCCAGCTTTAGAAGGCCCCTAGGTTCATCTGATACTCTCATTGAAACTGTGTTACTCTTGATTTCCTACCCAGACATTATTTCTTTCTTTCCATCTATCAAATCACCCTAATAAAACTCCTGAATGCAAATCTCTGTTTCAGTGTCTGTATCACAGAAAACTGAACCCATGGTATTTGCCACAAGGAATGGCCCCCAAAGCAGATACTGGAATGGCATTTAAGAGTTGAATGACCTACTGACCAGCCTGCACTGAGTGCCCCATTGTTGATGGCAGGGGCCAAAGAAATGCTGTTACAAGGTAGCCTTGCAAATATAAAGCCTTTTATCCTGGTCTGCTGGTATTTTATGCTGTTGAAAAGGATTGCTTTATTTGGTCCAATAGAATTTAGTGGTGACACTATCAATGTTCTTGGTGAAGATAGCTAAAACTGAAATGGATAAAAGCCATTAAAAGCCAACTGTGAAAACTGGAAGACCTCTTTGGTAGTATAATGGCTTGGCCAAAAAGTTTATTTAGATTTTCCATAAGATGTTATGGAAAACAGAAATTAACTTTTTGGCCAACCCAATATGAAGAAGCTCTAATCTGCAATGAGAGAAACAAAGAGTAAGTGAAGACCAGCCCCAGAACTTAATTGCAAGAGTAATCAAGCACCAAAGAACACACAACTCTAATCCAAACCAGGTCTGTTATGCTAAGTTGTCATTCATAGAATATTAGGCTGTACAGATTTTCATGAAGTGCCTGAGCTTGTAGAAGTAGGCTGCTCTTCCATGTTCAAAATTAGTGCACTCCCTTAGGGGAACTAGTGATGCAATCTATAATGCATCTGACTACAAATCAGAAAAATTAACATACTCCCTTCATTAAAATTAATATAGAGACTATTAAATTGCAATAAAATCCCTATTTTCCTCATACCATCTCTTAACCTGTATGCTATAGCTAGTGTGACAGTACCAAAGACCTACGAGAGGTTACTGTGACCAAATAAGAGAAGAAAAATGTTATTCCCCAAGGGAGCTACAGAACCCAGCCAGCATGAACTAGCACATTATAGGAGAATATAGCTGTAATTGGATTCTGTTGATGTTGGATAACAGAAAGTGAAGTCACTCAGTAGTGTTCAACTCTTTGAGATCCCATGGACTGTAGCCTACCAGACTCCTCCGTCCATGGGGTTTCAAGGCAAGAATACTGGAGTGAGTTGTCATTTCCTTCTCCAAGAGATAAAGATAGAACCTGGGTCTCCCGCATTGTAGGAGGCAAGATATAACAATGGATAAGGGCTTTCTGTTATTGGAACACTCTTATGGGATATAGGAATTCAGTTCAGCACTCAGTTGTGTCCGACTCTTTGCGGCCCCATGGACTGCAGCACGCCAGGCTTCCCTGTCCATCACTGACTCCTGGAGCCTACTCATGTCCATTGAGTTGATGATGCCATGCAACCATCTCATCCTCTGTCTTCCCCTTCTCCTCCCACCATCAATCTTTCCCAGCATCAGGGTCTTTTCAAATGAATCAATTCTTCACATCAGGTGTCCAAAGCATTGGAGTGTCAGCTTCTGCATCAGTCCTTCCAATGAATATTCAGGATTGATTTCCGTTAGGATGGACTGGTTGGATCTCCTTTCTGTCCAAGGCACTCTCAAGAGTCTTCTCCAGCACCACAGTTCAAAAGCATCTATTCTTCAGCGCTCATTTTTCTTTATAGTCCAACTCTCATATCCATATACGACTACTGGAAAAAACAGATTTGACTAGACAAACCTTTGTTGACAAAGTAATGTTTCTGCTTTTTAATATGCTGTCTAGTTGGTCATAGCTTTTCTTCCAAGGAGTTAATCTTCTGCTAAGTTAGTACAAACACATTAACATACACCTGAAAGCACGAACAAAGCAACAGTCCTCAGTGAATGAGGGGGAAAAAAGTGTTGTGATTTCACTGGCAAACAGAGAAAGCTGTTAAATTGCTTAGAAAAGGGAGGTCTTTGGGTAGATAGTCTAAATAAGGCCAAAAAGGAAGTTTCATTTCCATGGAAGGAAAAAAAAATTTTTTTCCCCATTTTTCATATTCCCATAGTATTCCTCATGTTTCATTGGAAAACCTAGAGGACACACCATTTTCCAAAGCTCTAAGAAAGGTGTTAATGCAAGGACATCACCATTATTAAGATCAAGGTCAGCTCTCTGACATTGCAGACTGAATATAAGTCATGTCATCTTAGAATGGGATGATTTGTAGTAACTGGGATTAAAGGATTCTTCCCCTTATCCCAAATCAAATTAATTTCTATTTGTGGAACTTCTTATAAGCCAAAATTAATGGGAAGTTCAGAAGTTACTTGATCCACAGAAAGCAAGGCTGGTTATAAGAACACAGTGTTCTAAAAGGTTAGAATTGATGGATACTCCAAAATGATTTTCTAAATTTAGACAAAATAAATTTGAGATGAATAATCCAGAGACATGGGGAAGCTAGTTAAATACAAAATTCCCTATTTCTTTCCCAGGTTTTAGACTTAAATGAGTTGTAAGACACTAAACTCATTGATGAAATAACAGTCTGGGACCCCAAGGAGAAAGACTCAAACAGGGAAACAACTGTAGATGTATAAGCATTCTCATAATCATTCATTAAAATAACTTCAGTAAATAATATACTGGCATCTGTTCATGGAACTGTGTACTAGTGAGAATAGACTATCTTTGCATTTTAAAGACTGCTACAATCTCAACATTCACAAAACTAAGATCATGGCATCCAGTCCCATCACTTCATGGCAAATAGATGGGGAAACAGTGGAATCAGTGGCTGACTTTTTTTTTTGGGGGGGGGCCCTCCAAAATCACTGCAGATGGTGACTGCAGCCTGAAATTAAAAGATGCTTGTGTCTTGGAAGGAAAGTTATGACCAACGTAGATAGCATATTCAAAAGCAGAGACATTGCTTTGTCCACAAAGGCCTGTCTAGTCAAGGCTATGTTTTTTCCAGTAGTCATGTAGGATGGGAGAGTTGGACTATAAAGAAAGCTGAGCGCCAAAGAATTGATGCTTTTGAACTGTGGTGTTGGAGAAGACTCTTGAGAATCCCTTGAACTGCAAGGAGATCCAACCAGTCCACACTAAAAGAGATGAGTCCTGGGTGTTCATTGGAAGGACTGATGTTGAATCTGAAACTCCAATAATTTGGCCACTGGATGCGAAGAGCTGACTCATTTGGAAAGACCCTGATATTGGGAAAGATTGAGGGCAGGAGGAGAAGAGGATGCCAGAAGATGAGATGGTTGGATGGCATCACCAACTCAATGGACATGAGTTTGGGTAAACCCCAGGAGTTGGTGATAGACAGGGAGGCCTGGAGTGCTGTGGTTTAAGGGTTGCAAAGAATTGGACCTGACTGAGCAACTGAACTGACAACCTGATGTCTCATTGATTGTATAATCTGCCTGTCATTGTAGGGGATATCATCTCTGGATTGGAGAGATCATCTAGAGAAGGAAATGGTTACCACTCCCATATTCTTCCCTGGGGAATCCCATAGACAGAGGAGTTTGGTGGGCTACAGTACATAGATTGCAAAGAATCAGACATGACTTAATGACTAAACAGCAACAGTAATCATAGTTTACTTCATAGGGCTCATTTCCCAGGCACTGAATGAATAATTGGAATATACATAGTTTGTAGTTTGTATATCCACATTGTACATTGATTTCTTCAGCTTTCGGGCAAGAGCTATGGCCATGGGGAAAACCAAGTGGAAGTGTCTGCAATTGTACTCATTTTTTGATAAATATAAACAATCTGCTTCCCAATGGGTGATTAGTGCTACACTGAAGATCCAAAGTATGCTTGTATTATATTATTCATTATATCATCATTTAAGTCACTTTGCAAGCTTTGCAGAAGCCAGATGTATTTTGGAGGGTGACAGTGGAGTACTGCAGACTTATCACATATTCAACATTTCAGGTGATGCACGCATGCTCAGTAGCTAAGTCATATTACTGCCAGGTCATTTTCTTTCCCCCTTGGTTCTTGTGTCCTTGTAGCAAAGAATTAGACTGACAGACTAGTTACAGATGGAGCAGGCAGGATATATTAAACAGGCAGTATTCTCTGGAGGTTCTTGCCTCATCATAGCAAAGAATTGTAAGGCACACTAGTTAGAGCTCAAACAGGCAAGATTTGTTAAGAAGGAGGCATCCTGTACAATCTCAAGACAGGAGAGTGGACCAACTCCTGCAGGAGTGTTCTCGACTCCTTTCAACTTCCCTTTTTATACTTTTTGTCTCTTCCCCTTGGTGGTTCCTAGGGCTTGACTAGCTATTCCTCAAGCAAATTAGGGTTTGTACTGGTGACCAGTCAGGGAAGGGAAGGTAAATAGAGTGTTCAAGGCCAACTCGGGAAGGAAGCTTGTTTGGGTGTGTTTTCATACCTGAGGTTCTTACTGTGGCTGTGGTTTTTCTCGGGCCTTTTCTCTTTCTTTCTCTGTCTTTTTCATGTTTTTTGTTTATTTGTTTGTTTGTTCCCCCCTCCTTCTTTGTTATTATCAAGGGCTTTTAAAACTGCTGTTTCTTCTGAGTGCCATTTTGAATTCTCTCTCTCTCTCTCTCTCTTTTTTTTTTTTTTTTTTCTACTCTAACTACTTAATACTACTAAGGTAGATTAACTCAGCCTTGGGTCTATGGATATAGACTCTTAATTTTAAAAAAAATGTGTTTTTTCCATCTCTATTACAAAGGGAGATCAGAATAGTTTACTTTCCTTTAAAATGAGCACTAGCACAGAATTTCAATTTTTGTTTTTGTTTTTTTTTCTAGAATTATTACGCCCACCCTTTACCATAAAATAGCCCAAGAAGGCTCAGGCTGGGCATCTCACTGAAAATCATGTATCAATAACATTATGCTATTAATACTGAATGAGTAAGTGGCTAATATGTTGGTGGACTTTTTAAGACATTTGTGGTCCACAGAAAGCATGGGGGGTGCTAATAAACACTAAAAAGATTTAGGGGCCAAATGATTGTGGGGCATCCTCTCCAAACATGGAAAATACAGTGCAGTGTGTACCTCCTATCATTAAGAAGGAAGCAAACTCTCTTACAGGCCTTTTCCAGTTTGGCAGGTAGCATATTACACACCAAGGAAATCTTTGAAGAGTACACCATGAAGAACAAAAGCTATGAAAATTTAGTAGGTTTCAAGGCAGAAAATTGCAGCAATTTCAAGTTTTAGTGTAAGCACTCCTGCCCTTGGACTTATAATCAGATAGATTCTACATATTATACTTATCAGTGATGGAAAAAGTTTAGGTGTGGAACTTATGTATAACCTGCTGTTATATAATGATGTAAAAATGTGATAAAATGTTAATTGTGCCAGTTGATGCTGGAGGGAATCTAGAAGTTTGTGAAGAAGAAAACTGGTACAAATCGGTTGTTAGATGAAGGCCATGTGCAGCAGTGAAGGCTGTGTAATTTCCCACTAATGTCTCTCTTTTAAATTTCTACTGGTAGCAGAAAGCTTTTGAGTAGTATACCTTCTGAAAGGATGGCCTTGACAAAACAGAGCTGCCTTATCCAAGATAATTTCCTCATTTTCAGGGAGCCCCAAATCCAATCTAAATTTTTTGTAGTCATTCCAGCTTAGGCTAATTCAGAATGATTACCCTAGTTTCAGATAACCCAACAAAAATGGCAGAGACAATCCTTGAGAGACCTTCACAGCTCAGTTTCCTACTTGGCATAAATTTCTCTCTCTCTCTCTGTCTCTCTCTCTTTTTTTTCAGTACTTAGTAATAAGATTTTAAAAGGTTGTTCTATATGAAATTGTTGTTTCCTGGGGAACACATTTTGTAGATCTTGCTTAAACAGTCAGTAAAAGATAGTCCCCATCCATTATTCATGTCTACAGCATATCTAAGATATAAAGATATTAGTATAAATTCCAATGAATACATAAGTGGGGGGAATAAAAATCTGGAAACAACAGAGACTCAATTAGAGCTGACACAGGAACTGAGAGTTCGATAAAAATTGTATGTAAGGAAAAAAATGGAGTGTGGTGTGTGTGTGTGTGTGTGTGTTGATGTCTATATTTCATGAGCAGAAGAGGTTTTACTCTCAGAAGAAGTCTAAGACTTGATATTATTGGAACACTAAATATAGAGAAAGGACACACAATGACTTGAGAGTAATGAGTCCAGAGTTTCTCATCTTAGAAGACACTGCTCCCAATAAAGGAGATAATGCTTGAAGGCTTAGAAGGGAAAGAAAGAAGGAAACACGTCCAGAAATTAATACATTTAGAAAACAAAAGAGTATATAGAGAATCAAAAGACACAATGAAACATCCCATGTCCTCCAGAGCACACTTTATCCTTTAGAGACTTCACTTCATCACCACATCTGTGAAAACATTTGTTATATCTATTCAAGGACAATACATACACTTAAAATGAACATAATTTGATCAATATTCACATAAAGCTTTTATGTGAATAAAATATAAAGCAAGAATTTCCCCCAAGTGATAAAATGAATCCTCTCCAAAATAAAAGAAAAAAAATTAACATACAGAAGCGTTTGCAGATAACAGAGAATGTAACTGTGATGAAATCCCAGAACTCAAAAAAAAAAAGATACGTATATAACAGGAAGGAAAAAGAGTTGACTGTTTTCAAGAATTAAATTGTAGAAAAAGAAAAAAAGTAATATGAGTGGAACATATTTCAGTTTGCTTAAGGGTGGAATGATCAACAGAATAGAGGATATTTAGTAGATGAACAAAAACAGTTAAAAGAAAAAAAAAGAAAGAAAGAAAAGAAAAGAAAGAAAGAAAAGGAATGAACAAAAAGCTCAATATTGAAAGTGATAGAAATATGAAATAGAAGCAAATGTAACATGTTCACCCTACTATCTTCTCATCATCCACAATGTAACAAATCAAATTTAAACTATAATGAAAGAAGAATAATACAAGAAAACTTTCTAGAACTTAAACAAGACATCAGTCAACCAACTAAAAGATTACATCATGTCTCTGGGAAAACTGGGTTTCCTGGTGTCTCAGATGGTGCTGAATCTCCTCCAATGTAAGAGAACCAGGTTTTATTCCTGGGATGGGAAGATTCTTTTGGAGAAGGAAATAAATGGCTACCTGCTTCACTATTCTTTCCTGGAGAATTCCATGGACAAAGAAACCTTGTGGGCTACACTCCATGGGATCATAAAGAGTCAGACATGATCTTGGATTATCAGCTCTAAAACACATCCTGCAAAATTTGGTACAAAATTAATAGACTTTAGTGATAATGAAAAGTGTTCTGAGTCTCAAGGCAAAAGACCAAGCCAGTTAACCAAGGAGAGGTTGCATTGGCTTCTGACTTGGCAAGAGTGACATACAAAGCAAGTTAAAAAGTGGAGTAAAGACACACACACACACACACAAGACTTTCTCACATGAATATTTTCAGAGTTTGAGAATATGATGATTTAAAATTTCCAAATAATGACAGCATATTCCAGGTGAAGAAACTTGAGCAAATCACCTTGGTAGAGGCTCAGAGTAAGGAATAAACTTTTTGATAGTCATAGGCTTATCAATGTTGATATTTTTATAAAATTGCATTGTGATCTGCTTCTATGCTTAAAAAAAAAAAATCAGACCATCAGAAGTTTTAATCTGGACTTCACATAATTCAAAAGAGAAACCAGTAGATCTATATATTTGGGTCAAATGAAAATAGTATTTAACCTCTTTGTTAAATGTAGGCTTTACTTCAATACAAATGCAGACAACAAAACACAATATTATTTGCATTATTATGTTAATTTTTTTTTCTGCAAGAGAAGGTACACATCCTGGGCCATAAATCTAGCCTTGGTAAATTAAAAAAAAAAAAAACCTGAAATCATTCCAAGAATCTTTTTTGACCACAATGCAGTAAGATTAGATCTCAATTACAGGAGAAAACATCCAAGGAGCAGTGAGTGCACGGGCGCAGGAGGGCCTAGAGGAGCAATTCCACGTTCAAGATCAGGAGGGGCACTGGTGAAGAGATACCCTTCATCCAAGGTAAGGAGGAGTGGCTGTGCTTAACTGGAGCGCTGTGAAGAGATACTCCAAGTCCAAGGAGAGTGAAACCCAAGTAAGGCGTTAGGTGTTGCAAGAGGGCAACAGAGGGCAGACACACTGAAACTATCATCACAGAAAACTAGTCAGTCTAGTCACACTAGGACCACAGACTTGTCTAACTCAATGACACTAAGCCATGCCCTGTAGGGACACTCAAGATGGGCAGGTCATAGTCGAGAGGTCTGACAGAATGTGGTCCACTGGAGAAGGAAATGGCAAACCACTTCAGTATTCTTGCCTTGAGAACCCCATGAACAGTACGAAAAAGCAAAATGATAGGATACTGAAAGAGGAACTCCCCAGGTCAGTAGTTGCCCAATATGCTACTGGAGATCAGTGAAGAAATAACTCCAATAAGAATGAAGGGATGGAGCCAAAGCAAAAACAATACCCAGTTGTGGATTTGACTGGTGATGGAAGCAAGGTCCAATGCTGTAAATAGCAATATTGCAATATTGTTAAGTCCATGAATCAAGGCAAATTGGAAGGGGTCAAACAGGAGATGGCAAGGGTGAACATCAACATTCTAGGAATCAGCGAACTAAAATGGACTGGAATGGGTGAATTTAACTCAGATGACCATTATATCTACTACTGTGGGCAGGAATCCCTTAAAAAATGAAGTAGCCATCATGGTCAACAGAAGAATAAGAAATGCAGGACTTGGATGGAATCTCAAAAACGACAGAATGATCTCTATTTGTTTTCAAGGTAAACCATTCAATATCACAGTAACTCAAGTGTATGCCTCAAACAATAAAACTGAAAAAGCTGAAGCTAAATGGTTCTATGAAGACCTACAAGATCTTTTAGAACTAACACCCAAAAAAGATGTCCTTTTCATTATAGGGGACTGGAATGCAAAAGTAGGAAGTCAAGAAACACCTGGAGTAACAGGCAAATTTGGCCTTGGAATGCGGAATGAAGCAGGGAAAAGAATAATAGAGTTTTGCCAAGGAAATGCACTTGTCAAAGCAAACATCCTCTTCCAACACACAAGAGAAGACTACACAAGGACATCACCAGATAGTCAACACCGAAATCAGATTGATTATATTCTTTGCAGCCAAAGATGGAGAAGATCTATACAATCAACAAAAACAAGACCAGGAATTGACTGTGGCTCAGATCATGAACTCCTTACTGCCAAATTCAGATTTAAATTGAAAAAAGTAGGGAAAACCACTAGACCATTCAGGATTGACCTAAATCAAATCCCTTACGATTATACAGTGGAAGTGAGTAGTAGATTTAAGGGACTAGATCTGATAGATAGAGTGCCTGATGAACTATGGAAGGAGGTTTGAGACATTATACAGGACACAGGGATCAAGACCATCCCTATGGAAAATAAATGTAAAAAAAGCAAAATGGCTGTCTAGAGAAGCCTTACAAATATCTTTGAAAAGAAGACAAGCCAAGAGCAAGGGAGAAAAGGAAAGATATAAGCATCTGAATGCAGACTTCCAAAGAATAGCAAGAAGAGATAAGAAAGCCTTTGTCAGCAATTAATGTAAAGAAATAGAGGAAAACAACAGAATGGGAAAGACTAGAGATCTCTTCAAGAAAATTAGAGATACCAAGTGAACATTTCAGGCAAAGATGAGCTCGATAAAGGACAGAAATGATATGGACCTAACAGAAGCAGAAGATACTAAGAAGAGGTGGCAAGAATACATGGAAGAACTGTACAAAAAAGAGCTTCATGACCCAGATAATCACTATGGTGTCATCACTCACCTAGACATCCTGGAATGTGAAGTCAAGTAGGCCTTAGAAAACATCACTACGAACAAAGCTAGTGGAGGTGATGGAATTCTATTTGAGCTGTTTCAAATCCTGAAAGATGATGCTGTGAAAGTGCTACACTCAATACGCCAGGAAATTTGGAAAACTCAGCAGTGGCCACAGGACTGGAAAAGGTCAGTTTCCATTCCAATCCCAAAGAAAGGCAATGCCAAAGAATGCTCAAACTACCTCACAATTGTACTCATCTCACAAGCTTGTAAAATAATCTCAAAATTCTCCAAGACAGGCTTCAGCAATAAGTGAACCCTGAACTTCCAGATGTTGAAGCTGGTTTCAGAAAAGGCAAAGGAATCAGAGATCAAATTGCCAACATCAGCTGGATCATGGAAAAAGGAAAAGAATTCCAGAAAAATATCTATTTCTGCTTTCTTGATTATGCCAAAACCTTTGACTGTGTGGATCACAATAAACTGTGGAAAACTCTGAAAGAGAAGCAAATACCAGACCACCTGACCTGCCTCTTGAGAAACCTATATGCAAGTCAGGAAGCAACAGTTAGAACTGGACATGGAACAACAGACTGGTTCCAAATAGGAAAAGGAGTACATCAAGGCTGTATATTGTCACCCTGCTTATTTAAATTCTATGCAGAGTACATCATGAGAAAGGTTGGGCTAGAAGAAGCACGAGCTGGAATCAAGATTGCCGGGAGAAATATCAATAACCTCAGATATGCAGATAACACCACCGTTCAGGCAGAAAGGAAAGAGGAACTAAAAAGCCTCTTGATGAATGTGAAAGAAGAGATTGAAAAAATTGGCTTTAAGCTCAACATTCAGAAAACTAAGATCATTGCATCTGGCCCCATCACTTCATGGGAAATAGATGGGAAAAAGTGGAAACAGTGACAGACTTTATCTTTTTGGGCTCCAAAATCACTGCAGATGGTGACTGCAGCCATGAAATTAAAAGTTGCTTACTTCTTGGAAGGAAAGTTATGACCAACCTAGATAGCATATTGAAAAGCAGAGACATTACTTTGCCAACAAAAGTCCGTCTAGTCAAGGCTATGGTTTTTCCAGCGGTCATGTATGGATGTGAGTGTTCGTCTGTGAAGAAAGCTGAGCACTGAAGAACTGATGCTTTTGAGCTGTGGTGTTGGAGAATACTCTTGAGAGTCTCTTGGACTGCAAGGAGATCCAACTAGTCCATTCTAGAGCAGATCAGCCCTGGTGTTCTTGGGAAGGAATGATGCTGAAGCTGAAACTCCAGTACTTTGGCCACCTCAGCAAAGAGTTGACTCTTTGGAAAGGACTCTGATGCTGAGAGGGCTTGTGGCAGAAGGAAAAGGGGACGACAGAGGATGAGAGGGCTGGATGGCATCATGGACTCAATGGACGTGAGTCTGAGTGAACTCCGGGAGTTGATGATGGATAGGGTAGACTGGCGTGCTGTGATTCATGGAGTGGCAAAGTGTCGGACACAACTGAGCGACTGAACTGGCTGAACTGAACAGGGGAAAAACTATTAAAAATTCCAAAATATCAAAAAAAAAAAAAGAAAGAAAGAAAACTACAGCCCAATATCACTGATGAATATAGATGCAAAATCGTTAACAAATTCCAGCAATCAGAATCCAACACCATATTAAAAAGATCATACACCATGACCAAGTGGGCTTTATCCCAGGGTTTCAGAGTTCTTCAATATCTGTAAATCAATCAATGTAATACACCACATTAACAAATTGAAAAATAAAAGACACATCAGTCATTCAGTCAGTTCAGTAGCTCAGTCGTGTCCGACTCTTTGCGACCCCATGAATCGCAGCATGCCAGGCCTCCCTGTCCATTACCATCTCCCGGAGTTCACTCAGACTCACGTCCATCGAGTCAGTGATGCCATCCAGCCATCTCATCCTCAGTCCTCCCCTTCTCCTCCTGCCCCCATTCCCTCCCAGCATCAGAATCTTTTCCAATGAGTCAACACTTTGCATGAGTTGGCCAAAGTACTGGACCTTCAGCTTTAGCATCATTCCTTCCAAAGAAATCCCAGGGTTGATCTTCAGAATGGACTGGTTGGATCTCCTTGTAATCCAAGCGACTCTCAAGGGTTTTCAACACCACAGGTCAAAAGCATTAATTCTTTGGCACTCAGCCTTCTTCACAGTCCAACACTCACATCCATACATGACCACAGGAAAAACCATAGCCTTGACTAGACGGACCTTAGTTGGCAAAGTAATATCTCTACTTTTGAATATACTAAGTTGGTCATAACTTTTCTTCCAAAGAGTAAGTGTGTTTTAATTCATGGCTGCCGTCATCATCTGCAGTGATTTTGGAGCCCCCCAAAATACAGTCTGACACTGTTTCCCCATCTATTTCCCATGAAGTGCTGGGACCGGATGCCATGATCTTCATTTTCTGAATGTTGAGCCTGAAGCCAACTTTTTAACTCTCCTCTTTCACTTTCATTAAGAGGCTTTTAGTTCCTCTTCACTTTCTGTCATAAGGGTGGTGTCATCTGCATATCTGAGGTTATTGATCTTTCTACCGGCAATCTTGATTCCAGCTTGTGTTTCTTCCAGTCCAGCATTTCTCATGATGTACTCTGCATATAAGTTTACTAAGCAGGGTGACAATATACAGACCAGACATACTCCTTTTCTTATTTGGAACCAGTCTGTTGCTCCATGTCGAGTTCTAACTGTTGCTTCCTGACATGCATACAAATTTCTCAAGAGGTAGGTCAGGTGGTCTGGTATTCCCATCTCTTGAAGAATGTTCCACAGTTTATTGTGATCCACACAGTCAAAGGCTTTGGCATAGTCAATAAAGCAGAAGCAGATGTTTTTCTGGAACTTTCTTGCTTTTTCCACGATACAGCCGACATTAGCAATTTGATTTCTGGTTCCTCTGCCTTTTTTAAAACCAGCTTGAACATCAGGGAGTTCATGGTTCACGTATTGCTGAAGTCTGGCTTGGAGGATTTTGAGCATTACTTTACCAACATGTGAGATGAGTGCAATTGTGCAGTAGTTTGAGCATTCTTTGGCATTGCCTTTCTTTGGAATTGCAATGAAAATGGACCTTTTCCAGTCCTGTGGCCACTGCTGAGTTTTCCAAATTTGCTGGCAAATTGAGTGCAGCACTTTCACAGCATCATCTTTCAGGATTTGAAACGGCTTAAATAGAATTCCATCACCTCCAGTAGCTTTGTTCATAGTGATGTTTTCTAAGGCCCACTTGACTTCAGATTCCAAGATGTCTGGCTCTAGATGAGTGATCACATCATCATGATTATCTGGGTCATGAAGATCTTTTTTGTACGTTCTTCCGTGTATTCTTGCCACCTCTTCTTAATATCTTCTGCTTCTGTTAGGTCCAGACCATTTCTGTCCTTTATTGAGCCCATCTTTGCATGAAATGTTCCCTTGGTATCTCTAATTTTCTTGAAGAGATCTCTAGCCTTTCCCATTTTGTTGTTTTCCTCTATTTCTTTGTATTGATCACTGAAGAAGGTTTTCTTACCTCTTCTTGCTATTCTATGGAACTCTGCATTCAGATACTTATATCTTTCCTTTTCTCCTTTGTTTTTCACCTCTATTCTTTTCACAGCTATTTGTAATGCCTCCCCAGAGAGCCATTTTGCTTTTGTTGCATTTCTTTTCCATGGGGATGGTCTTGATCCTTGTCTCCTGTACAATGTCACGAACCTCATTCCATAGTTCATTAGGCCCTCTATCTATCAGATCTAGACCCTTAAATCTATTTCTCACTTCCACTGTATAATCATAAGGGATTTGATTTAGGTCATACCTGAATGGTCTAGTGGTGTTGCCCACTTTCTTCAATTTAAGTCTGAATTTGGCAATCAGGAGTTCATGATCTGAGCCACAGTCAGCTCCCGGTCTTGTCTTTGTTGACTGTATAGAGCTTCTCCATCTTTGGCTGCAAAGAATATAATCAATCTGATTTCGGTGTTGACCATCTGGTGATGTCCATGTGTAGAGTCTTCTCTTGTGTTGTTGGAAGAGGGTGTTTGCTATGACCAGTGCATTTTCTTGGCAAAACTCTATTAGTCTTTGGCCTGCTTCATTCCGCATTCCACGGCCAAATTTGCCTGTTACTCCAGGTGTTTCTTGACTTCCTACTTTTGCATTCCAGTCCCCTATAATGAAAAAGGCATCTTTTGGGGGTGTTAGTTCTAAATGATCTTGTAGGTCTTCATAAAACCGTTCAACTTCACTTTCTTCAGCATTACTGGTTGGGGCATAGACTCGGATAACTGTGATATTGAATGGTTTGCCTTGGAGACGAACAGAGATCATTCTGCCATTTTTGAAATTGCACCAAGTCCTGCATTTCTGACTCTTCTGTTGACCATGATGGCTACTTCATTATTTAAGAGATTCCTGCCCATAGTAGTAGATATAATGGTCATCTGAGTTAAATTCACCCATTCCAGTCCAATTTAGTTCGCTGATTCCTTGAATGTCAACGTTCACCCTTGTCATCTCCTGTGTGACCACTTCCAATTTGCCTTGATTCATGGACCTGACATTCCAGGTCCCTATGCAATATTGCTCTTTACAGCATTGGATCTTGCTTCTATCACCAGTCACATCCACAACTGGGTATTGTTTTTGCTTTGGCTCCATCTCTTCCTTCTTTCTGGAGTTATTTCTTCACTGATATCCAGTAGCATATTGGACACCTAATGACCTGGGGAGTTCCTCTTTTGGTATCCTATCATTGAACAGTATGAACAGTTTGAAAAATAAGCCATGTATTATATCAATAGATGCAGATAAAGCCTTTGACAGAATTCAAAACCCATTTATGATAAGAACTCTCCAGAAAACAGAAATAGAAGGAACATAGCTCAATATAATAAAAGTTATATATGGCAAACCCACAGCAAATACTATCTTTAATGGTGAAAAATTGAATGCATTTCCCTTAAAGTCAGGAACAAGACAAGTTTGCCCATTTTCACCACTACTATTGAGCATAGTTTTGAAAGCTTTGGCCACAGCAATCAGTGCAGAAAAAGAAATTAAAGGAATCCAAATTGGAAAAGAAGATGGAAAACTCTCACTGTTTGCTGATGACATGATCCTCTACATAGAAAACCATAAAGATTCCACCAAAAAATTACTAGAGCTAATCAATGAATATAGTAAAGTTGTAGGATATAGAATCAGCACACAGAAATCCCTTTCATTCCTATACACTAATAATGAGAAAATAAAAACAGAAATTAAGGAAACAATTCCATTCACCATTGCAATGAAAATAATTAAATACATAGGAATATATCTACCTAGAGAATCTAAGGACCTATATATAGAAAACTATAAAACACTGGTGAAAAATCAAAAAGGAAACTAATAGATGGAGAAATATACCATGTTCATTGATCAAAAGAATCAATAGAGTGAAAATGAGTATACTACCTAAAGCAATCTATAGATTCAATGAAATGCCTATCAAGCTACCAACGGTACAAAAATCTCAAACAGCCAAAGTAATCTGGAGAAAGAAGAATGGAATGGAAGAATCAACCTGCCTGGATTCAGGCTGTACTACAAAGCCACAGTCATCAAGACAATATGATACTGGAATAAAGACAGAAATATAGATCAATGGAACAAAATAGAAAGTCCAGAGATAAATCCACTCACCTATGGACACCTTATCTTTGACAAAGGAGGCAAGAATGTACAGTGGAGAAAGGACAATCTCTTTAACAAGTGGTCTTGGGAAAACTGGTCAGCCACTTGTAAAAGACTGAAACTAGAACACTTTCTAACACCATACACAAAAATAAACTCAAAATGGTTTAGAGATCTAAATGTAAGACCAGAAACTATAAAACTCCTAGAGGAGAACATAGGCAAAATACTCTCTGACATAAATCACAGTGAGATCCTCTATGATCCACCTGCCAGAATATTGGAAACAAAAGCAAAAATAAACAAATGGGACCTAATTAAAATGAAATGCTTCTGCACAACAAAGGAAACTATAAGCAAGGTGAAAAGACAACCTTCAGAATGGGAGAAAATAATAGCAAATGAAGCAAATGACAAACAATTAATCTCAAAAATGTACAAGCAACTCCTGAATCTCAATTTCAGAAAAATAAACAACACAATAAAAAAATGGGCCAAAGAACTAAATAGACATTTCTCCAAAGAAGACCCACAGATGGCTAACAAACACATGAAAAGATGCTCAACATCGCTCATTATCAGAGAAATGCAAGTCAAAACCATAATGAGGTACCATTTCATGCCAGTCAGAATGGCTGTGATCCAAAAGTCTACAAGCAATAAATGCTGGAGAGGGTGTGGAGATAAGGGAACCCTCTTACACTGTTGCTGGCAATGCAACTAATACAGCCACTATGCAGAACAGTGTGGAGATTCCTTAAAAAAAAACTGGAAATAGAACTGCCTTTTGACCCAAAAATCCCACTGCTGGGTATACACATGGATGAAACCAGAATTGAAAGAGACACGTGTACCCCAATGTTCATCGCAGCACTGTTTATAATAGCCAGGACATGGAAGCAACCTAAATGTCCATCAGCAGATGAATGGATAAGAAAGCTGTGGTACATATACACGATGGAATATTACTCAACCATTAGAAAGAATACATTTGAATCAGTTCTAACAAGGTGGATGAAACTGAAGCCGGTTATACAGAGTGAAGTAAGCCAGAAAGAAAAACACCAATACAACATACTAACAAACACATAGATATGGAATTTAGAATGATGGTAATGATAACCCTGTATGCAAGACAGCGAAAGAGACACAGATATATAGAACAGCATTTTGGACTCTGTGGGAGAGGGAGGGTGGAATGGTTTGGGAGAATGACATTGAAACGTGTATAATATCATGTAAGAAACCAATCACCAGTCCAGGTTCGATGCAGGATACAGGATGCTTGGTGCTGGTGCCCTGGGATGACCCAGAGGCATTTTTTGGGAAGGGCGGTGGTAGGGGGCTTCAGGATGGGGAACATGTGTATGCCCGTGGCAGATTCATGTTGATGTATGGTAAAACAGATACAATATTGTAAAGTAATTAAACTTCAATTAAAATAAATAATTTTAATTTTTTTAAAAAGAGAAAGTATGGATAGTTTCCAGTCATATTCAGTTGTTTTATGTATCCAAATGTATAATTTGCTGTCATAAACTCAATCAAAAAGTTAGTTATTAAAATATGTGAATATTATAATAAAACAGTTATGTTATTACATATTATGTATAGCTTTTTATATGTCCATAGATAGTCTAATATAAATTTCCTTTGTAATTTTACATATTATGTAAAAAAAAAATTCTGGGACATATTTCATATATCTACTTCTCCAGCCTGCTAGAAACTTTCAAGAAATGTTAGGAATTTCAAGTCAATGTTAAAACAAACTTGAACACACGAACACACTTGCAACTAGATAATAAAAACATGAAACCCAAATGTTGACCACTGCTATTTTAAATTACAATTAAATTATATACAATGTAAAATAAGTCCTTGTGCTATAATTGAGCCTGAATGAGAGTGTTGATTTACCAAAAATAACTTTAAATTATACAGACATTCTGTGTGTTCAATCAGTCATATCCAACTGTTTATGACCCCCATGGACTCTAGCCCACCTGGATCCTCTGTACATGGAACTTTCTAGGCACTGTAAGTATTTTCAAATCTTTTAGCAAAGTACTAAATTCAATGTTCTCTCAGGTATTGCTATTCCACTGCCACTAAATTTGTCAAAGAAGATTCACTTTAATTGTTTTTTTTTTCAATCCTGTTGAATTATAACAGATATTGTCCAGACCAGATTAAGATTGAAAGTTAAACTAAGAAATCTGGATAATCATCAATGGATTTCACAGTTTTTTACATCTAAATCATGTTTGTTTGTTTGTTTTAATATGCTTAAAGAAAATGTGTATGTGTGTGCATGTGTACACGTACACTTCATTTTAGAGAAACCATGATTAGGGACTATAATTTAGTTCAACTATTTTGAAAAATTAGACATATGAAACAAGAATTGGGGAACACAAGCTTTAAAGGTTTCCAACCATTGATTTAAAAATAATAATTAGCATAATTCACTGTGGAGAAGATTAAAAAAGTGACTAACCTGTGTGACTGGGATGAGCCAACATTACATTGATGAAATGGTTTCCAGCTTCACAAATCTGCAAAACATTTCAACATTTTGGTGTGATGCACTTGAGTCTCTTTTAAAAATATATTTTTAAATATTCAAATATCCATGTAATATATTCTAAAGACCCAAAAGTATACTATAAGTGTAAGAAGAGATATTGTATTATAACAGTGAAAGAAGCTGTTGTAGACATATATAGAATCAAAAGAATGAGTCACATTGATGTAGAGATTTGAAGGTATCCTCAACCCCATTTGATAGCTATGCTCAGATTGCCTTGTTAATCAGGTTCTGTTGATTATCTGTTCTTTATTTGATACAATGGGTATATTTTTATAGCACTAATAGACAGGTGTTATCACTGAAGATAGATTTGTCATAGGTTTATGTATTCCAAGTTTGCTAACACTGTAGCAACCCTTCCACTGCAAGAGTAGTAGTGTGGTTCCCATCTGGTCTCAGCTCAGTTTAAAAACCCTAATATAAGCAATACTGCCCCACACAAGCACTTGTTGTTTGTCTATCACTTGACCTTTTAGTCATGTATGCTTCACTAGTTGTTCCTGTTTAGCATGCTACAGTGGAATCAGTGACAGACTTCATTTTGGGGGGCTCCAAAATCCCTGCAGATGGTGGTTCAGTCATGAATTAAAATACACTCCTTGGAAGGAAAGTTATGACCAACCTAGATAGCATATTAAAAAGCAGAGATATTTTGTCAACAAAGGTCAGTCTAGTCAAGGCTATGGTTTTTCCAGTGGTCACATACGCATGTGATAGTTGGACTGTGAAGAAAGCTGAGTGCCGAAGAATTGATGCTTTTGAACTGTGGTGTTGGAGAAGACTCTTGAGAGTCCCTTGCACTGCAAGGAGACTCAACCAGTCCATCCTAAAGGAGATCAGTCCTGGGTGTTCATTGAAAGTCTGGTGCTAAAGCTGAAACTCCAATACTTTGGCCACCTCATGTGAATAGTTGACTCATTGGAAAAGACCCTGATGCTGGGAGGGATTGGGGGCAGGAGGAGAAGGGGACGACAGAGGATGAGATGGCTGGATGGCATCACGGACTAGATGGATGTGAGTCTGAGTGAACTCTGGGAGTTGGTGATGGACAGGGAGGCCTGGCGTGCTGCGATTCATGGGGTCGCAAAGAATCATACATGACTGAGCAACTGAACTGAACTGAACTGAACTGATGACCTGCTAAGAAGTTTAACTGTTAATTTCTCCTGGGTTAAAGCTGTTTGAATTTACACATGTATCCTATGAAGATAATCCCTTTGTCTGTTATATACATTTGACATAATTTAATGCAAAGTATATATTCAAGATATAAGTATTATGTTATTTATAGTAGGTTATGTTATCCAAAATTTTTGTTGTTTAGAATATCCAAATTTTCATATTAATGTACCCCATAAATTGCACACTCTTTTAACTTGGTGGCTTTAATGCTAAAATCTTTTGCAATATATCTGATTTTTTTTTCATTTCAACAATTTCTGAGTTCATTTCCTCACATATACTAATAGTCCTATAGATTTTATTTTTTAGGTGACTTTAACATAACTGTCATATAATTCTACTCTGTAAATTTTAGGGAAGAAATAGATGGAAAGTGAAAACAAGACTCCATTTATCATCACCTAGAACTGTTGTAGAAAAAGTCATTTGGAATAATCAACTTCAATAGATTAATTCTCATAGAAGAATAATATTAGCAACTATACAAAATGTATTAAAATATTTGAAGAGTTACAAAACCATGATTGTTAGCAATCATATTTGTGCATGAAATAATTGTAGAAAAGACTTCTAGCTTTTTATTTTACCACTAGAAACACAAAGCTAAAAATTGAATTTGCAGATTATTATTTTGTATTTGAAATGATTTACACATTAATGTGATTAAGTTTGTAGGCTTTTTGCTAGATGGACCTGTGTTTGAAACCTGAGTCCTTTGTCTTTCATTGCTAGAGATTAAATGATTTAGATTTATTCTACATTGATTTCACTTCTCTAAGTTTCTGGGTCACATAATGTTTCAGCATTACAAAACATACAATTAAAAATATATATAATTACCAAATTTAATGTTATATTTGTCTAAGTTTCAGGCAGACTACTATTAGAGATGCCTTGTAGCACAAGGCCATAACTTGTCTTTGAGTGTCTTTATTCCATCATCACCATGATCAACCCCAAATATATAATATACTAACATAAGAAATATGAGAGAAGAGAATTGTAAAACTGGTAAATAAACTAAATTTTTTATATTGCTATTTACTAATGAAATGTTTTTCTATATATATATTCTATGGGAAAAATCAACTCTATATGCTTAAAGATGCTTAGTTTACCATTAATTTAGCANTACAAAAAGCAAGGTGACAATGTACAACCTCAACATACCCCTTTCCCAATTTTGAACCAGTCAGTTGTTCCATGTCTAGTTCTAACTGTCAATTCTTGACTTGCATACAGGTTTCTCAGGAGACACGTAGGTGGTCTGGTATTCCCATCACTTAAGAATTTTTCAGTTTGTTGTGATCCATGCAGTCAAAGACCTTAGCATAGTCAATGGAGCATAGGTAGATGTTTTTCTGGAATTCCCTTGCTTTTTCTATGTTCCAACAGATGCTGGCAATTTGATCTCTGGTTCCTCTGCCTTTTCTAAATCCAGCTTATACCTCTGGAAGTTCTCGGTTCATGTACTGCTGAAGCCTGGCTTGAAGGGTTTTGAGCGCTCCCTTGCTAGCATGTGAGATGAGTGCGCTATACAGTATAGTAGTTTGAACTTTTTTGGCAAATGTAGCCAGAGGAAATGTGGTGTAGTTCTTTTGTCTTTCTCTGTTTCTGGAGAATGTCTCCCTTGTAGAAAAGCTGACTGGATGATTAAAAACCTCCTGATCAATGTAATGCTTTTCTTTGTTGCTTGGGGCTTATCTATGTGTGTGTGGTTTTGTTTTTTAACCAACTAGTTAGAGAAACATCTCAGGTTCTCCCTTGCTAGTCTGGTGTACTGAACAGGAGCCTGTTCTTGGAAAAGTACAGACTGTGGATTTAAGCAGATCTGAATTTGAATCCTGACACCTACACTTACTACCTGTATTATCTGGGACATCTAAGTTAATCCTTCATTCATTGATTCATCTATTTGTGTATCCATTCTGATTCAGAACATTTCTAGAATACCCTCACAATGATGGGGCTGGAAACATAAAGGAATGTGACTCCTGCCCAGGGTAACTTGCCTTTGATCTACCGAAGTAGCCTACAAACTTTCCTGACCACTTATACCATCAGTAAAACATTCTTGAGCAGAAAACTTTCATATGTGTACATTTTAATATATTGTGTATGTGACTTCATTGTTATGCACGTAAAAAGATATTAGATTTTAAAACGTATTATATCACATACCACCTGGGTGCATATACCCATTTTAGGAGCTGCTGGCCTAGTGGTAAACCTATCTAAACTTCACTTTTCTCATCATTAAAATTGTGATGATGAACTCTGTTTCATGATATTGTTGCTCATTCATTCACTTAATGAATTTCACTGAACACTCTCCAGTGCTAGATTCTTTCTGAGGGACTGGAGCGTTAAATGTCAGCTGTGTTTTTTTACTAAGGGGAAACTTTCATTGGGTGGGGGATACTATTATACTTCCTAATGTTTTAATTGATATTCAATATAGTTGGCCTTCTATATCTGCAGTTTCTGTATCTGTGTGTTCAGTCAATAGCAGATTGAAGATATTTGAAAAAAAAATCACAGAAAGTTTCAAAAAGTAAAACTTGAATTTGCTATGTGTTAGCAACTATTTACATAACATTTACATTGTAATAGGTATTATAAACAATGGGATAAAATTATTTTAAGGCCAGATAAGAAAAACTAAATATATAATTCTCTGCCGGTTTGATCCACTGCCTTGCTCCCCTTTAGCATGCATTGTGAGTCTTCGTTGTACATTAACTAGATCCTGTTAGAAGACATGGGAATGCCTACTCAGCCAAGAAAAGCAATTTCCTCTTGGTGCCAGCAAGGTAACTCCTTAGGAGATAACTCCTTTCTCAAGCAGATTGAAGATATTTGAAAAAAAAAATCACAGAAAGTTTCAAAAAGTAAAACTTGAATTTGCTATGTGTTAGCAACTATTTACATAACATTTACATTGTAATAGGTATTATAAACAATGGGATAAAATTATTTTAAGGCCAGATAAGAAAAACTAAATATATAATTCTCTGCCGGTTTGATCCACTGCCTTGCTCCCCTTTAGCATGCATTGTGAGTCTTCGTTGTACATTAACTAGATCCTGTTAGAAGACATGGGAATGCCTACTCAGCCAAGAAAAGCAATTTCCTCTTGGTGCCAGCAAGGTAACTCCTTAGGAGATAACTCCTTTCTCAATTATTAATTGTTAATTATTATAATAATTATCAATGATTAATATGTTGTATAAAGGTAAGATCCGTTATTTTTACTTATTCTGTGATTAATATTCAATTAATACCTACGTTTAAAGATTAAATCCTGAAACATTTAGCATATAAGTAGTTTATCAAATTTTATTAAACATTTGAAATACACTTTAAAAGTTTTTTTCATAATGGTATATATTTAATGGTGTTTATGGTTATTATAATGTTTTAAATTAATTAATTTATTTTAATTGGAGGCTAATTACTTTATAATATTGTAGTGGTTTTTGCCATGCATTGACATGAATAAGCTGTGGGGGTACATGTGTCCCCCATCCTGAACCCCCCTCCCACCTTCCTCCCCATGAAGTACACTTTTAATAGAGTCACATAGGGTCATGACTGTAGTGACTTAGCACACACACACACTTTAATGTATCTAATTCTCTCAAGCTTTTCAAATTCTTAATGTCATTCTACATTAGTCAGGGTTCAATGCAGGAAACACTCTAGGTGTTTTAAGCAGAAAGGGATTAAATACAGGAGACTAGGTACTTAATAAAATTGTTGGAAGAAATGAAGGAGTGGGTTCAAGGTGTACCTCTAGGTGTGACACCCAGAACATTGCACAACTGATCTCAAGAATGTTGCTTCCTCAGCCATAATCAGGAAAGTGGAGCTCTGGAGGCCAGAACCTGAGCTGGCCAGCCAAAAAAAATCTCAGCACACTGCCTAAAACACAGTTCAGAGATCACAGAACTGCAGTAGCCATCGCCATGACTGCCTGGTCACTGAACTCTGCTCTCTGGCTGCTGCCGCTGCTGCAGTTGCTCCTCAATGCCCAAGAAGCTGGGACTGGACACTGGCAGCTCCAGATTTTACCAGCACTACACTGCACAGCATTAGGAAGATGGGCCTTGCCACACTGTCTTCTGACTTATTTGATCGTTGTTTCTCATGTGCGTAATGTGTTTCCCCTAAGTGAATTGAAACTTTGGTGAGGAAAGGTGCCATAATTTCTTTTTATTTTTCAGCCTGTAGCACAGTCGCACAGAATTTGTTTGGTAAGTACACACTGATGCTTGACTATTCAGTAAATTGGTATTTCACGCTGTCATTTTGATGCATTGGTTTTGATTGATTATTCTAATCTCCCATCCCCTTCAGCTCAACTTCCAGTGTGCCAACCATAAGCAACTGAGCATGCACAGTAAATACTGTTGAAGAACTGGATCACTTCCATTGGTAATTGGTCAGAGACATCCATTGTAGACACTTACCATATGGTTATAAAACATTTGCTGATAATAGATGTTTAGTAGTGTCTGTCCACAAAGGAAGGTTTTATAGTTCATTACATTAGGGCATCAATACATCTAACTTCGTTTATACTCAAAGCCCTAACTGCACAAATGTGTTGGGAATGGAACCCATAAATAACACTCATGGCCTCTTGAAAATCTATATAAAGAAAAATTTCCTGATGCAACACTACTCTCCAATCCAATAATTAAAAAAAAAATTATTTAGAAAATTAACTAAATTCTCTTCCATTTGCAGATTAAATCACAAGTAAGAATCAAAACTTTCAAACAAATTATGATCCTGGGAGACTTCTGATTTTAAGATGGCAGAATATAGAGACTGCTGTCCCATTCTCATCTGAAAAAATACAAGAAATGCAAACTCAGTCTTTGATGAAGCTAGAAGACATCTGAGGTCTTAAATCATACAGAAGAGTAGAAAGTCAAAGTAGAAAGTGATGGGTGACTTGGCAGAGTGGCATAGTCAGAGAAAGGCAAAAACTGAGCACCCTAAACAATAAACTGAATTCTCTCATAAAACCCATGAATGGCTCAGAAACAGGGGTTCCAGGTACCTGGGTGGGTGAGGCTAACACAGGAGATAGAATCTCTGGAAAAGTTCAATTTGACCAGTAGCAAAGGAGTTGTACCCAGCTCTCCCAACAGTGAAGTCCTGCCTGTAAATGGTACTTGCAACTAACTTCTTGGTGCCTTACTCATACTCATAAATGGCCAGCCACCGGCTGACAGACATGTTTTCTTTTAAATTTATCTATTTTTGATTGAAGGATACTTACAATATTGTGTTAGTTTCTGCCATCCATCAACGTGGATAAGCCATAGGTATACATATATCCCCTACCTCTGGAGCCTGTCTCACTGCCCAACATTTAAGGAAAACGTCTAACAAGAGAGAGAGACTGAGCAAATAAATAGGAAAAAAGGAGATCGGGCATGTGCATGTGGTGTATCTATAACATAATCACGGGAAAAGAGGCGCACTGTTGGAAGTTCAAAATATGACGGTAAAAATTAAAGAAAAAACTAAACATAAGTGTTAAAAGATAAAATCAAAGAGACCTCACAGAACTTAGAATGGAAAAGCAAGTAGATAACAAGGAGAGAGAGGATAAGAAAATTAGAGGATTGATTCAAGAAATTTAAAAACTACAATGAGCATTCTAAAAAAGCAAAATGGTAAGGAGAAGATTATCTGAGTTCTATTTCCCAGAACTAAAGGATATGAATCTTCAAATTGATAGATACCACAAATGCCCAGCAGTATGAAAAAAAGACTCTTACCAAATTACATCATTGTAAAAATTTAGAATTTGTTGTAAGAGCTCTAAAGAAAACAGATTACATACAAAACTCCTCCGTCTCCCCTCCCTGTCCTCTTCACCCTTGCCCCAGCATCAGAGTATCTTAAAATTTCTTAGTAACTACACTGGAGCTAAAACAGCAACGATAACAGTAATGGGGGAACTCCCTTGACATTTCCTGGGTGAAAATTAATATTAAGTGTTCAGTTCTATACCGAGCCAAACTCTGAATCATGAAAGAAGCCAAAATTTTTAGTGAAATTTGGGAAGCTGCTGGGGGACTAGAAAAAAGACGTAAACCAAAAAAAAAAGGAAGACACTGGCTGCAGAGGAACAAGTTTATATAGAGATAAGGAAATTCCCAGCATGATGTCAAAGGATAGACCCAAGAGGATATTCCTGTAGGTTCTTTGGAAGACAGCTAGTCTAGATTGGAGCTGGACATTGAGAAAGTATAGGTATGGTGCCTCTAGCATGGAAAAAAGTAACAAATACATCATTGAAAAAATTGACCATGTAGAGCTTATACTGAAACATTCCCAGGGATTCTCTGGTGGTCCAATGGTTAGGACTCCACATTTTCGTGCTGAAGGCCCTGGTTCCTTCCCTGGTCAAGGAACAAAGATCCAACATGTGTCATGGCATGGCCAAAAAGAAAAAAAAAAGGTCTATATTAGGGAGTATCAAGACTTAAAGAAATTTAAGTGTGTGAAAAATGGTATATCCATACAATGAAACATTACTCAACAATGAAAAGAAATGAGCCAAAAAAGACATAGATGGATTTTTTTAATGTTTTTTTTTAATTTTATATTGAAATGGCAACCCATTCCAGTACTCTTGTCTGGAAAATTCCGTGGATGGAGGAGCTGGTGGGCTACAGTCCATGGGGTCGCAGAGTTGGACATGACTAAGCAACTTCACTTTCTTTCTTTCTAAGGGGAGAGTGAAAAAGCTGGCATAACACTCATAGCTGATTAACAATGTGATAATTTCAGGTGAACAGCAAAGGGACTCATCCATACATACACATGTATGCATTCTTCCCCCAAACTCCCCTGTCATGTAACATTGAGCAGAGTTCCATATACTATACAATAGGTCCTTGTTGATTATCCATTTTATTTATTTATTTTTGGGCTATCCATTTTAAATAGTGTGAACATGTCAATCCCAAACTCCCTAACTATCCCTTCTCTCTTTCTTCCCCTCAGCAACCATAAATTGATTCTGCAAGTCTGTGATTCTCTTTCTGTTTTGTAAGTTCAATTGTATCATTTCTTTATAGAGTCCACATATAAGGGGTGGCATATGACATTTCTCCTTCTCGGTCTGACTTCCTTCACTCATTGTGACTCTCTAGGTCCATCCATGTTCCTGCAAATGGTGCTATTTTATTCTTTTTAATGGTTGAGTAATATTCCATTGTGTATATGTGTCACATCTTCTTTATCCATTACAGGGATGAATCTTAATATTTTATCTGTCTTTAATTTTTATCAGTTTGATTACTATGTATCTCGGTATGTTCCTTATTGGGTTTATCCTGCCTGGGACTCTCTGTGCTTCCTGGACATGGTTGACTATTTCCTTTCCCATGTTCAGGAAGTTTTCAACTATTATCTCTTCAAATATTTTCTCAGGTCCTTTCTCTCTCTCTCTTTCCTTTGGGGGCCCCTATAATGTGAATGTTTGTGCATTTAATGTTGTCCCAGAGGTTTCTTAGGCTGTCTTCATTTCTTTTCATTCTTTTTTCTATATTCTGTTCTGCAGCAGTAATTTCCACCAGTCTGTCTTCCAGGACATTTATCCTTTCTTCTGACTTAGTTCTGCTCGTGTTTGTTCTTTAGTTGTTCTGTGTCTTTGGTAAACATTTCTTGCATCTTCTCAACCTTGCCTCCATTCTTTTTCCTCGATCCTGAATCATCTTCACCATCATTATCCTGAATTCTTTTTCTGGAAGGTTGCCTGTCTCCACTTCTTTTGGTTGTTTTTCTGGGGCTTTATCTTGTCCCTTCATCTGGGACATAACTTCCTGCTTTTTCACGCTGATTAACTTTCTGTGATGTAGTTTTTGTTTTAGTCACTGTGGGACTGTGGTTCTTTTTGCTTCTTCTGTCTGCCCTCTAATGGAGGAGGCCAAGAGGCTTGTGTAAACTTCCTGATGGAAGAGACTGGTGGTGGGAATAACTAGGTCTTGCTCTGGTGGGCAGGGCTTTTTTTCTGCTGATGGGTGGGCTTGCACTCCCTCCCTGGTGGCTTTTTGGCCTGAGGCAGTCCAGCCCTGGGGTCTATCGTCGGGTTAATGACAAACTCCAAGAGGGTTTATTCCAAGGGGGCCCTTCGCAGACTGCTGCTGCCAGTGCCCCGTCTCTGTGGTGGCCCCTGCTGACCCAGGCTCCCACAGGAAACCGTCCAACGCTAGCAGGCAGTTTTGGTTCGGTCTCCTGTGGAGTCACTGCTCCTTTCCTCTGAGTCTTGGTGTGTGCAGTGTTTTGTTTCTGCCCTCCAAGACTGGAATCCCTGGTTCCCCCTGTCCTGTGAACCAAATCCCACTGGCTTTCGAGGTCATGTTCCCTGGGGATTCCCAGACCCTTTTGGGTCCCCAGGCTCCAAAGCCTGATGTGTCATTCAGAACCTTCACAACAGTGGGAGAACTTTGATATTATTGTTCTCCAGTTTGTGGGTCACCTACCGGCCGGTATCTGATTTGATTTGACTGTGATTGCACCCCTCCTGTTGTCTCGCTGCAGCTTCTTCTTTGTGGGGTATCTTTTTTTGGTAGGTTCCAGCATCCTCCTGTCAATGGCTGTTCAACAGCTGGTTGTGATTTTGGTGCTCTCACAGGAGGAGATGAACCCATGTCCTTCTACTCTGCTATCTGAAACCGGAAGACATGGATGAATCTTAAATCATGAGGCTAAGTGAAAGAAGCCAGTCTGAAAAAACTACATACTGTATGTATTCCAATTATGTGACATTCTGGTGGTTCAGAGGGTAAAGCGTCTGCCTGCAATGCAGGAGAACTGAGTTCGATCCCTGGGTCAGGAAGACCCCCTGGAAAAGGAAATGGCAACCGACTCCAGTATTCTTGCCTGGAGAACCCCACAGATGGAAGAGCCTGGTGGGCTACAGTCCACGGGGTTTGCAAAGAGTTAGACACGACTGAGCAACTTCACTTTTCCCTTTCTAGGACAGACAAAATTGTAGAGGTGGTTAACAGATTAGTGGTTTCCAGGGGCTCAGGAGGAGGGGAGTAGAACTGATGGAGTATGTGGGACTTTTTTAGAGTGGTGAAACTTCTGTTTATATGAGTATGAGACCTGAAACCATAAAACCACCTGATGCATACTAGTTTTTTCAAAATTTTATTGAAGTAGAGTTAATTTATAATATTGTGTTAATTTCTACTATACAGCAAAGTGATTCATTTACACATTTTGTATTGGGATGTGTGTGTGTGTGTGTGTATATATATATATATATATATTCTTTTTCATATTCGTTCCATTATGGTTTATCACAGGATATTGAATATAGTTCTCTATGTTCCAGTAGAACCTTATTGTTTATCCTATATATAATAGTTTTTATCTGTTAATCCCAAACTCCCAATCCTTCTGTTCCCAATCCCACTCCCCTTAGCAACCTCAAATCTATTCTTTATGTCTGTGAATCTGTTCCTGTTTTGTGCACGCATGCTAAGTTGCTTCAGTTGTGTCTGCCTCTTTGCAACCCTATGGACTGCAGCCTGCCAAATTCCTCTGTCCATGGGGTTTTCCAGGCAAGACTACTGGTGTGAGTTGTCATGCCCTTTTCCAGAGAATCTTCTTGACCCAGGGATCAAACCTGCATCTCCTGTGTCTCCTATATCGGCAGGTGGGTTCTTTGCCACTAGTGCCACCTGGCTTCCCTGGTGGCTCAGAGGTTAAAGCGTCTGCCTCCAATGCGGGAGACCTGGGTTCGATCCCTGGGTCAGGAAGATCCCCTGGAGAAGGAAATGGCAATCCACTCCAGTATTCTTGCCTGGAGAATCCCATGGACGGAGAAGCCTAGTAGGTTACAGTCCACAGGGGTCGCAAAGAGTCGGACATGACTGAGCGACTTCACCACTTCACCAGCACCACCTGGGAAGCCCTGTTTCTATTTTGGAGGTAATGTTCATTTGTGTCTCATTTTAGATTCCACATGTAAATGATATCATATGGTATTTGTCTTTTTCTGACTTATTTTGCTTGATATGATAATCCCTATATCCTTTCATGTTGCTGTAAATGGCATTATTTCCTTCTTTAATGCAAAGTGTAATATTCCATCATATCACTCGGTCAGTCAGTTCAGTTACTCAGTCCTCTCTGACTCTTTGTGACCCCATGGACTGCAGCACGCCAGGCTTCCCTGTCCGTCACCAACTCCCCAAGCTTGCTCAAACGCATGTCCATCGAGTCGGTGATGCCATCCAACCATCTCATCCTCTGTCATCCCCTTCTCCTCCTGCTTTCAATCTTTCCCAGCATCAGGGTCTTTTCANTCTCTGACTCTTTGTGACCCCATGGACTGCAGCACGCCAGGCTTCCCTGTCCGTCACCAACTCCCCAAGCTTGCTCAAACGCATGTCCATCGAGTCGGTGATGCCATCCAGCCATCTCATCCTCTGTCATCCCCTTCTCCTCCTGCTTTCAATCTTTCCCAGCATCAGGGTCTTTTCAGATGAGTCAGTTCTTCGCATCAGGTGGCCAAAGTATGGAGCTTCAGCTTCAGCATCAGTCCTTCCAATGAATATTCAGGGTTGATGTTCTTTAGGATTGACTAGTTTGATCTTCTTGCAGTCCAAGGGACTATCAAGAGTCTTCTCCAACACCACAGTTCAAAAGAATCAATTCTTCGGTGCTCAGTTTTCTTTATAGTCCAACTCTCACATCCAAACATAACTACTGGAAAAACCACAGCTTTGACTAGACTGACCTTTGTCGGCAAAGTGATGTCTCTGCTTTTTAATATGCTGTCTAGGTTGGTCATAGTTTTTTTCCAAGGAGTGAGCATCCTTTAATTTCATGGCTGCAGTCACCATCTGCAGTGATTTTGGAGCCCAAGAAAATAAAATCTGTCACTGTTTCCACTGTTTGCCCATCTATTTGCCATGAAGTGATGGGACCCGATGCCATGATCTTAGTTTTCTGAATGTTGAGTTTTAAGCCAATTTTTTCACTCTCCTCTTTCACTTTCATCAAGAGGCTCTTTAGTTCTTCTTCACTTTCTGCCATAAGAATGGTGTCATCTGCAAATCTGAGGTTATTGATACTTCTCTTGCCAATCTTGATTCCAGCTTGTGCTTCATCTAGCCTGGCATTTCATATGATGTACTCTGCATAGAAGTTAAATAAGCAGGGTGACAATATACAGCCTTGATATACTCCTTTCCCAATTTGGAACCAGTCTGTTGTTCCACGTCTGGTTCTAATTGTTGTTTCTTGCCTGCATACAGATTTCTCAATAGGTAAGGTGAAGAGAGCTGAGTGCAGAAGAATTGATTCTTTTGAGCTGTGGTATTGGAGAAGACTCTTAAGAGTCCCTTGGATTGCAAGGAGATCCAGCCAGTCCATTCTAAAGAAGATCAGTCCTGGGTGTTCATTGGAAGGACTGATGTTGAAGCAGAAACTCCAGTACTTTGGCCACCTCATGTGAAGTGTTGACTCATTGGGAAAGACCCTGATGCTGGGTAGGATTGGGGGTAGGAGAAGAAGGGGACGACAGAGGATGAGATGGCTGGATGGCATCACCAACTCGATGGATGTGAGTTTGAGCAAACTCTGGGAGTTGGTGATGGACAGGGAGGCCTGGTGTGCTGCAATTCAAGGGGTCGCAAAAGTCAGACACGACTGAGCGACTGAACTGAACTGAACTGAGGTAAAGTGGTCTGGTATTCCCATCTCTTGAAGAATTTTCCATAGTTTGTTGTGATCCACACAGTCAAAGGCTTTGGTGTAGTCAATAAAGCAGAAGTAAATGTTTTTCTGGAACTTTCTCGCTTTTTCTATGATCCAATGGATGTTGGAAATTTGAGCTCCAAATTTGATTTCCATATATATTTACACACACAAACACCACATCTTTATCCATTCATCTGTTGATGGACAATTTAAGTTGTTTCCATGTCTTGACTATTGTAAATAGTGCTAATTCATACAAGTTTTAATTATCATTCAGAAGATTTGGGGAACCCAGCATGAAATACAAAGTGTGATAAAATAATCTAAATATGCTACAAATATATAAAGCAACCTCTCTGAAGCAAGTAGGAGAATAAAGGAAATGAGTGGAGTTTATGAAGCTAAAGATAAAAACAACTGTATATAATCCCTGTACACTAGTTGATAAAAAATTAAGTTGGTTCTGATTTTAACAATTCTAAAATCACTACATGTGTACACTGGAATTGAACAATTGAGTAAATGGGTGGCTGATGATGGGAGCTAAATTCTTATTGTTGGAATCATTTTATGCAATAAAGATATAATCATTTATTAATTAAATATCTTTATAGTTCATCCAAAATTGCCACACAGCAGCAGAATATCCAGAGAAGCAAATAATTAATCTTTGTGCCCTTGGATTAGACAATGGTTTCTTAGATGATGACACTAAGAGCACAAGTGACAGGGAAAAAAATAGAAAAATAGTAAATTAGTTTCACTTCATCAAAAGTAAAAATATCTTGTGCTTCCAAGAAAAACATAAAAAGGTTAAAAAAAATCCCACAATATGGGATGAAATCTGATAAAAGACCTCATTTCTACAATATGTAAAAAAAAGTCTTATAAATCAATAATAAAATGACAATCTAATTTAAAAAATGGACAAAGGATCTGAATAGACATTTCTCCAAAGAGATATACAAATTGCAAAAAGCACACAAAAAGATGCTCAACATTATTAGCATCAAGGAAATGCAAATGAAAACTGTGAGATACTACTTCACATCTACTATTGCTGTTCAGTTGCCAAGTCTTATCCAACTCTGTGTGACCTCATGAACTACAGCATGCCACACTTCCTTGACCTTCACTATCTCCTAGAGTTTGCTCAAGCTCATGTCCATTGAGTCAGTGATGCCATCCAACCATCTCATCCTCTGTCTCCCCCTTCTCCTCTTGCCTTCTGTCTTTCCCAGCATCAGGGTCTTTTTCAGTGAGTCAGCTCTAAACATCAGGTGGCCAAAGCATTGGAGCTTCAGCTTTAGCACCAGTCCTTCCAATGAATATTCAGGGTTGATGTCTTTTAGGATTGACTGGTTTGAACTCCTTGCTGTCCATGGGACTCTATGGAGTCTTCTCCAACACCACATTTTGAAAGCAGCCATTCTTCGGCACTCAGCCTTCTTTATGGTCCAACTCTCACATCCATACATGATTACTGGAAAATCAATAGCTTTGACTATATGGACCTTCAATGGCAAAGTGATGTCTGTTTTTTTATACACTGTCTAGGTTTGTCATAGCTATTCTTCAAAGGAGCAAGCATTTTAATTTCGTGGCTTCAGTCACCATCCGCATTGACTTTAGAGCCCAAGAAAATGAAATATGACACTGTTTCCAAATTTTCCCCGTCTATTTGCCATGAAATGATAGGACCAGATGCCATGATCTTCATTTTTTGAATGTTGAGTTTTCAGCCAGTTTTTTTCACTCTCCTCTTTTGCCTTCATCAAGAAGCTTTTTAGTTCCTCTTCACTTTCTGCCATTAAAGTAGTATCATCTGCCTATTTGAGGTTGTTGATATTTCTCCTGGAAATCTTGATTCTAACTTGTGCTTCACCCAGCCCAGCATTCCTCATGATGCACTCTTCATATAAGTTAAGTAAGTATGGTGACCATATACATCCATGATGTACTCCTTTGCCAATTTTGAGCCGTCTGTTGTGCCATGTCCAGTTGTAACTGTTGATTCTTGACCTGCATACAGGTTTCTCAGGAGACAGGTAAGGTGGTCTGGCATTCCCATCTCTTTAAGGCTATTCCATGGTTTGTTGTGATCCACACAGTCAATGGCTTTAGTATAGTCAATGAAGCAGAAGTAGATGTTTTTTTGAATTCCTTTGCTTTTTCTATGATCCAGTGTAGGTTGGGAATTTGATATCTGGTTCCTCTGCCTTTTCTAAACCCAGCTTGTACCTCTAGAAGTTCTTGGTTCACATACTGGTGAAGCCTAGCTTGGAGGATTTTGAGCATAATCTTGCTGGCATGTGAAATGAGTGCAATCGTATGGTAATTCGAACATTCTTCAGCCTTGCCTTTCTTTGGGATTGGAATGAAAACTGACCTTTTCCAGTCCTGGGGCCACTGCTGAATTTTCCAAATTTGCTGGCATATTGAGTGTAGCACTTTAACAGCATCACCTACTAGGGTGGCTATAATCAAAGAGTCAGCTAATAACAAGTATTGGCAGGATGTAGAGAAACTAGCACCCTCATATACTGCTGGTAAGAGTGTAAAATAGTGCAACCACTTTGGAAAACAGTCTGACAGTTCACCACATGGTTAAATGTAGGTTACCATATGACTCAACACTCTGGGTCCCGAGTATATATTCTAGGACATAGGGAAATACATGTCCACACCAAAACTTGTATATGAATGTTTATAGCAGTATTATCCATAATATTCATAAGGTAGAGCAACCCAAATGTCCATCAGCTGATGAATAAATAAGCAAAATGTATATCCATACAATGGAATATTATCTGGCAATAAAGAGAAATGAAATATTGAAACACCACAACGCGGATGAACCTTGGCAATATTAAAAAGTGAAATCGTTAGTTGCTCAGTCACGTCCGACTCTTTGTGACCCCGTGGACTAAGGCCCACCAGTCTCCTCTGTCCGTGGAATTCTCCAGGCAAGAATACTAGAATAGGTAGCCATGCCCTTCTCCAGGGATCTTCCTGACCCAGGTATCAAACCTGGATCTCCCACATTGCAGGCAGATTCTTCACTGTCTGAACCATGAGGGACATGTTCAATTCATTCACTGAGTCATATCTGACTCTTTGTGACCCCATGGACTGTAGCACGCCAGGCTTCCCTGTCCTTCACCAACTCCCAGAGCTTGTTCAAACTCATGTCCATCGAGTTGGTGATGCCATCCAACCACCTCATCCTTTGTTGTCACCTTCTCCTCCTGCCTTCAATCATTGTGCTAAGTAAAAAAAGCAAGTCACAGAAGACCACACAGTATAAAATTTTGCTTATATGAAGTGTCCAAGATAGACAAAGTGGATTAGTGGTTACCATAGGGTAAAGGTTGGGAGAAAATGGTGGTGGGGGTATGTGATTCTCAATAGGTATGAAGTTTCTTCTGGAAGCTTTGAAAATGTTCTGAGATTAGATACCAGTGATGGTTGCCCAACTCTCAGAATATACTAAAAATCATTGAATTGTATATTTTTAATTGTGCATTTAAATATTGAATCATACATCTTAATTGGTAAATTATATGAAATGTGAATTATATCTCATGAAAATTGATATTTAAAAAAATGCCATCTAGCATTTTTTGACCCACGGTAGAGACTGAAAGAACTGTAAGTACAGACACAGATACAGAAGAACTATACAAAAAGATCTTCATGACCCAGATAATCACAGTGGTGTGATCACTCACCTAGAGCCAGACATCCTGGAATGTGAAGTCAAGTGGGCCTTAGAAAGCATCACTATGAACAAAGCTAGTGGAGGTGATGGAATTCCAGTTGAGCTGTTTCAAATCCTAAAAGATGATGCTGTGAAAGTGATACACTCAATATGCCAGCAAACTTGGAAAACTCAGCAGTGGCCACAGGACTGGAAAAGGTCAGTTTTCATTCTAATCCCTAAGAAAGGCAATGCCAAAGAATGCTCAAACTACTGCACAATTGCACTCATCTCACAAGCTAGTAAAATAATGCTCAAAATTCTCCAAGCCAGGCTTCAATGATACATGAACCATGAACTTCCAGATATTCAAGCTGGTTTTAGAAAAAGCAGAGGAACCAGAGATCCAATTGCCAACATCCGCTGGATCATCAAAAAGCAAGAGAGTTCCAGGAAAACATCTACTTCTGCTTTATTGACTATGCCAAAGCCTTTGACTGTGTGGATCACAGTAAACTGTGGAAAATTCTGAAAGAGATGGGAATACCAGACCACCTGACCTGCCTCTTGAGAAATCTATATGCAGGTCAGGAAGCAACCGTTAGAACTGGACATGGAACAACAGACTGGTTCCAAATCGGGAAAGGAGTACATCAAGGCTGTATATTGTCACTCTGCTTATGTAACTTATATGCAGAGTACATCATGAAAAATGCTGGGCTAGATGAAAAACAAGCTGGAATCAGGATTGCCAGGAGAAATATCAATAACCTCAGATATGCAGATGACACCACCGTTATGGCAGAAAGTGAAGAAAAACTAAAGAGCCTCTTGATGAAAGTGAAAGAGGAGAGTGAAAAAATTGGCTTAAAATTCAACATTCCGGAAACGAATGGCATCTGGTCCCATCACTTCATGGCAAATAGATGGGGAAACAGAGCAAAGAATGGTGGACTTTATTTTGAGCTCCAAAATCACTGCAGTTGGTGACTGCAGCCATGAAATTAAAAGATGCCTGCTCCTTGGAAGGAAAGTTATGACCAACCTAGATAGCATATTCAAAAGCAGAGACATTACTTTGTCAACAAAGGTCCGTCTAGTCAAGGCTCTGGTTTTTCCAGTGGTCATGTATGGATGTAAGAGTTGGACTATAAAGAAAACTGAATGCAGAAGAATTGATGCTTTTGAACTGTGGTGTTGGAGAAGACTCTTGAGAGTTGCTTGGACTGCAAGATCTAACTAGTTCATCCTAAAGGAGATAAGTCCTGAATGTTTATTGGAAGGACTGATGCTGAAGCTGAAATTCCAATACTTTGGCCACTTGATGTGAACAGATGACTCATTTGAAAAGACCCTGATGTTGGGAAAGATTGAGGGCAGGAGGAGAAGGGGATGACAGAGGATGAGATGGCTGGATGGCATCACCGACTCGATGTACATGAGTTTGGGTGAACTCTGGGAGTTGGTGATGAACAGGGAGGCCTGGCGTGCTGCAGTCCACGAAGTCACAAAGAGTCAGACCCAACTGAGCAACTGAACTGAACTGAACTCAAGAGACTGAAAGGCTCTTTTTCTCTTTGTTCTTCTCCACACTTCCCTATCTGAGACTGCCTAGATTTTCTTCACCTCTGACAGGATTTTTACCTACCACTATCTTAGCAATTAGGGCTCCCCCTGTGGTTTAGTGGTAAAGAATCTGCCTGCGTGAATGCAGGAGATAAAGGAGACTCAGACTTGCTCCCTGGGTCGGAAAGATCCCTTGGAGGAGGGTATGGCAACCCGCTTCAGTATTCTTGCTGGGAAAATCCCATGGGCAGAGGAGCCAGGCAGGGTATAGTCCATAGTGTTGCAAAGAGTTGGATGTAGCTGAGCACATATATCTTAGCAATCAAGATTTTCTCTTTTTCACACAAATACCACATCCTTTGGATCTTCCCCTTCCCCTTCTGCTGCCTGCTGTCATCCTCGGAGTAACCTTCTAGGATAGGACAACCTTAGATGACACTCATTTGATTACTGAGGGGCCAGTGACTGGCTTGAAGCAGCTGTGTAACCCAGGCTCTGTACTGGCTGTGTCTGGGGCACCCTTCCTCTGCGGTCACTTCAGAGCTTCCACGACTCATGCCTACCTCTTCTGTCCCTCTCTTCTTTCTCTGGTTCAAGTCAGACCATTTCTCCCCTCAGCTCTCTTTATCAATGATAGAATGCTCTTTCTCTCTGGACATCAGGTCTACCCTTCAGTAAACATTTACTTAAAATTAAAAACAAAACCCAATAAATATTAGTTTCTTCACAATTCCCTAAAACCTGATGGAGAAATATTCCCCTGAGTCTCCAATTTACCAAAACCTCCCTGAATTAGTCCTACTCTTGGTTTGATGTTACTCTTTGGACTCTCTTTGAGAAGAGCTCAAGGGTGAATGGAGCCCAGATTTCCTGAGGCTCCTCCAGTTCTTATATTTTACCTTTACCTACACAGAAGCCTTTTCTAACGGCTGCTCATACTAACTGTTCATACAGCCTCATGTATGTTACTTTTGATTTTTATAGCATTGATGCTGAAAGGGGTGCTTTGGAACTCATGTTGAAAGCAGGGAAATGAGAGCAAGGATTAGAACCTGGGCCTTTCTGTTCTTTCTCTGTGTCCTCATTGTCGAACTCTACTCTCAAGAGCACAGAGCCAGGAGACTTTGAACCCTTGGTATGATGATTAATCTTACTGTAACTGAACCAGTATTCTTTCCTGGAAAATCCCATGGTCAGAAGAGCCACAGCCTGCGGGACTGCAGAGTCGGACACGACTGAGTGACTGAGCACACACAAGCACAATATGAACCACGAGGGCCAAGGACAGTGCTGACGGCTTCACATGCATTGTTTTATTTCATTCTTATGATGGCCCTATTGTGACTTCCTCCTTTATAAGCCGAGTTTTGTTTTATTTTTGGTGGTGGGGGAGGGGTGTGAGCTCGCCACTCTGCATGCAGGATCCTAGTTCTTAGACCAAGGATTGAACCAGAGGCCCCTACAGTGGAAGGGCAGAGCCTTAACCAGTGGACCACCAGGGAAGTCTCACTTCCTCTTTTATAGACAATAAAGTGAGGCACCAAGAGGTTAAGACTCTAGCCCAAAGTCAATTAGCTAGTAAAACAAGTGTCTAATGTTGGTACCCAGGGATACCCAGCTCTTAATGCAAATGTTGCATATCTGAGGACTGATGTCCATTCTGATGAGTGTATGTCCATCTGAATGGGGTTCTCAAATGGGAGAAGTAGGAGGATAGACCTTGTGACCCTTGATACCCAGAGTGGGACCAAACAGTCACCTAGAGCGGATGAATGGGTAATCGTAACATCTCTTGGCAAAGTTCTTGGAATGTGAACGCTTCCAGTTTTCCCTGAGTGATGAAATTGTAGTCCAGTTTGGGTTTTGAAAGAATCATTGCAACTAGCCCTTTGCCCTTCTCTCCTTCAGAATCCTGTTCCTGTGGCCCCAAATGAACTCAGAGCTTTTTTGTCCAGTTAAAGCTTGGACAGCAGAAATTTAAAATACCTGAACCATTTGAAAGGGCCTCCAGTCAAGTTGTTGCAATAAAAAACACAAATACTGGAACCCAGAAAATACTAAGAAAAAAAAAAGAGAAGACAAAATTTCTTTTTCTGGTACATTTGCTCATAAAAGGAAAGCAAGCTCTTCGCTGCCCAGGAGAGAAAAATGCATATGAAGAGCAACAGAAGACATGTAGTGATGTCATTGGATTCACTTTGGATCTGAAAATTACCTAAGACACAGAGGTTTGCTTAAAAGCAGGAAAATCACTAACTTTGAGCTGCTGCTGCTAAGTCGCTTCAGTTGTGTCTGACTCTGTGTGACCCCATAGACGGCAGCCCACCAGGCTCCACTGTCCCTGGGATTCTCCAGGCAAGAACACCGGAGTGGGTTGCCATTTCCTTCTCCAAAGCATGAAAGTGAAAAGTGAAAGTGAAGTCACTCAGTCGTGTGGGACTCTTCGTGACTCCATGGACTGCACCCCACCAGGCTTCTCCATCCATGGGATTTTCCAGGCAAGAGTACTGGAGTGGGTTGCCATTGCCTTCTCTGAACTTTGAGCTAGAAGCAAACTAAAAAATCAAAATCATTGTCTAATAATTTAAGGCAGAAAAAAATGAGGCTTAGAGAGTGAGGAGGTTTCCTGAACTTACCTGTCTGCAAACAGGCAGTGGCAGATTCAGACTCAGTGGCCAGGTCTCGGGTCCAGTCCACTCTCTGCAGCTCTGACCACCTGGCTGAGGCCCCAGGAAGCCCGTGAACCAATGAGGCAGGAAGCACAAAGCAGCTTTGGGGGTAAACAGAGCAGGTTTGTTTGGAAGAAAGTGCCACCGAAGGTCGAGAACGTGGGTGATATGAAACCCTCCTAGGACTTGGGCTACAGTCTGAAAGCAACGGGGACTCCAGGAGCAGTTTGGAGGAAGGGACAAGGTAAAAATGGGACTTAGGATGTTAACCTGGTGGTGATATGTGGGCTGTGTTTGAGGAGGGATATTTTAAGGCTGCGAGTTCAGTGAGGACATGATGGGGAAGATGTGTGCTAGAAATCCTGGAGTTTTATGTTTTACTTCCTAATGCTGTTTCTATGAGTGTGTGTGTGTGTGTGTGTGTGTGTGTGTAAAAGAGAGAGGTCTCAGCCTGATGCTCAGCTAGACTTGGGACTCGACCGGGGAACAGGGTGGGCCTCCATCCAGAGGCATGACCTCTAAACGCCTTCATTATTTCCAACACGTCCATTTCCATCCTCCCTTGCCCACCTGTGGGCCTCCAGCTTAAATGAGTCTGCTTCACCCCAGGCACAAAGAGGCCTATTGATGATACATTGTGAACAAAGAACCTGGTGGCAGGGACAGTTCAGCATGACCTCCCAGCCAGTCCAGAGCAGAATTCCTCCCATCCAGACAAATGGAGCAGGTTCTCTGTTCCTGGCTCCTCCTGCACCAGATTCTGCTCATGGTTCCCCCTTCCTCCTGTCCAGAGAGAGCCTCGGACACTCAGGACATCCTCAGAACAGGTCAGTGGTGTTCCACCAGCTGCAGAGTTTGCTCAGGGCGACCTTGGGTATTGGTTCCCCCAGCTCCACCCTGTAGAGAGGGGTGGCTCCTGGCCAAACACATCCTTAGTGAGAGTGGAGCCTGATCTATCATTGGCTTCTCTCTCCCCAGTAGCCAGTCTGAGGGGTAAAGGTCTATGTATGAATGGCATCACTGTTCCTAGCTTTCTTAGGAGAGCAATTTAACAAATCTTTTTTTTTTTAAGTTGAAGTATAGTTTATATATAGGCTTCCCTGTTGGCTCAGAGGTTAAAGTGTCTGCCTGCAGTGCGGGAGGCCCAGGTTCGATCCCTGGGTTGGGAAGATCCTCTGGAGAAGGAAATGGCAACCCACTCCAGTACTCTTGCCTGGAAAATTCCATGGACTGAGGAGCCTGGTGGGCTACAGTCCACGGGGTCGCAAAGAGTCGGACACGACTGAGCGACTTCACCACCACCACCATAGTTTATATATAATGTTGTGTTAGTTTCAGATGTACAGCCAAGTGATTCCGTTATACATACAAATCCATCTTTTTTATCAGATTCCTTTCCCTTATCAGTTCAGCCGCTAGTCGTGTCCAACTCTTTGTGATTCCATGGACTGCAGCACACCAGGCCTCCCTGTCCACCACTAACGCCTGGAGCTTACTCAAATGCATGTCCATTGAGTTGGTGATGCCACCCAACCATCTCATCCTCTGTTGTCCCCTCTCCTCTCACCCTCAATCTTTCCTAGCATCGGCGTCTTTTCAAATGAGTCAGCTCTTTGCATCAGGTGGCCAAAGTATTGGAGCTTCAGCTTTAGCATCAGTCCTTCCAATGAATATTCAGGACTGATTTCCTTTAGGATAGACTGTTGGATCTCCTTGCAGTCCAAGGGACTCTCAAGAATCTTCTCCAGCACCACAGTTCAAAAGCATCAATTCTTCAGTGCTCAGCTTTCTTTATGGTCAAACTCTCACATCCATACATGACCACTGGGAAAACCATAGCTTTGACTAGGTGGATCTTTGTCAGCTAAGTGATGTCTCTGCTCTTCAATATGCTGTCTAGGTTTATCACAGCTTTTTTTTCTAAGGAGCAAGTGTCTTTTCATTTCATGGTTGCAGTCACAATCTACAGTGATTTTGGAGCCCAAGAAAATAAAGTCTGTCACTGTTTCCATTGTTTCCCCATCTATTTGCCATGAAGTGATGGGACTGGATGCCATGATTTTAGTTTTTGGATATTTAGTATTAAGATGGCTTTTTTTTTTTTTAATAAGATGGCTTTTTCACTCTCCTCTTTCACCTTCGTTAAGAGGCTCTTTAGTTTTTCTTTGCTTTCTGTCCTAAGGGTGGTGTCATCTGCATATCTGAGGTTATTGATATTTCTCCCGGCAATCTTGATTCCAGCTTGTGCTTCACCCAGCCCAGCATTTCTCGTTTCCCTTACAGGTTATTACAAAATATTGAATATAGCTTCCAATCAATATATTTTTTGAACAACTGTCACATTAAACAAGTACAACTCATGGGAAGTAATTGTAAAGAACCTTAAGCTTTCTCTCTTGTTAAGCCTTTAAATTCATTGGGTGGGGCTGTTGTATCTGCTGCACCTGGATAAAATTTCAGGCAAGCTCTGTGACTTTCTTGATCTTTTTTAGCCTGTATTCATCCAAGCCTGAATATAGACCGGCTTTCCAGGAGACGCAGTGGTAAAGAATCTGCCTACAGGAGACACAAGAGACATGGTACGATCCCTGGGTCAGGAAGGGCCCTTGGAGTAGGAAAAAACTCAGTGATTAAAAAGCTCATATAATCATTAACATTCCAAATATGATGCAAAATTAAAGCTTTCCCCATCTACTTCAGCTTAGGTGAAACACTCACAGTCAACAACACCTCTGTCCCTCCTCTTCCATCTTTTATTTTTTAGATGCTGGATATCTTTTTTTATTAGAGAATTACTCTTCCATCTTTTTAATTGTAGTTTTTCATGCTTACAGTGTTGGAGCAGGAAAAAGTAGGGAAGTTCCCACTTGCTTGGTGCAGGCGGGGGAATCTGGCGTTGTTTTCTGGACTTGTCAGGTGTTTAAAGCTGACTTGTGTGGATGCTTTATATCACCTCCTGTCTTCATCAGTTCAGGCAGCTATATAGCAAAGTAACATAGGCTGGGTGGCTTATAATAACAGAAATTGATTACTCCCAATTCTGGAGGCTGAAGTCTGAGGTGCAGGGCTCTCCTGAGAGCTGATTCTGGTTGCTGAATGCTAACCAGTTCCATACATGACCACAGGAAAAACCATGAAGGCTGAGCACCAAAGAATTGATGCTTTTGAACTGTGGTGTTGGAGAAGACTCTTGAGAGTCCCTTGGACTGCAAGGAGATCCAACCAGTCCATTCTGAAGGAGATCAACCCTGGGATTTCTTTGGAAGGAATGATGCTAAAACTGAAGCTTCAGTACTTTGGCCACCTCATGCGAAGAGTTGACTCATTGGAAAAGACCCTGATGCTGGGAGGGATTGGGGGCAGGAGGAGAAGGGGATGACAGAGGATGAGATGGCTGGATGGCATCACGGACTCAATGGATGTGAGTCTGAGTGAACTCCGGGAGTTGGTGATGGAGGCCTGGTGTGCTGTGATTCATGGGGTCGCAAAGAGTCGGACATGACTGAGCGACTGAACTGAACTGAACTGAACCAGTTCCATTGTTTCCTCACATGGCAGAATGAGAGCAAGTTAGTTCTTCAGCCTCTTCTTCTAAGGACACTAAATCTCATTTCATGAGAGCTCCACCCTCATGCTAGTGGAGGTGATGGAAGTCCAGTTGAGCTATTTCAAATCCTGAAAAAGATGGTACTGTGAAAGTGCTGTGCTCAATATGCCAGCAAATTTGGAAAACTCAGCAGTGGCCACAGGACTGGAAAAGGTCAGTTCTCATTCCAATCCCAAAGAAAGGCAATGCCAAAGAATGCTCAAACTACCGCACAACTGCACTCATCTCACATGTTAGTAAAGATATGGCATCGCAAAGAGTCGGACACGACTGAGCGACTGAATGGAACGGAACTGGAATTTAAAGAACAGTTGTAATATTCATTATTTTTACATTAAGCACTGGTTTTCAAAGTCTAGGCAATGAATTATCCCAATACATACAGGTGTCAATGCTAATAGATTGAAATAAAAACATTTAATTTAATTTCTTCTTGGATCAGCGCTAAGATTAGTAAATTTAGTCAGTGCTATAAAACTCAGTATATAGTTTTATCACTGATTAAAACTTCAGGGCATATTAAATTTGAAACAGAGGAGCCTGGTAGGCTACAGTCCATGGGGTCACAAAGAGTTGGACACGACTGAGTGACGTCTCTACTTCTCTATGTAGCACATATTATGAAGGAAGTTGTAGACAATCATAAATAGTAAGGAAAAACTGTCCAAATATATTTACAGAAGTTATACCCAAATATTACATACAAAAGAAGCATGATTTTCTTCACTATGAAATATAAAAAACAAATATGAAAATATTTCTGTCGGGTTGCTCATATACAAATTGATAGTCTGCAACAAATTTACTTTTTTTTTTCTTTCAAAAAGTTTAATATAACTAAAAATAAGTTTATATAGTTTAAACAACTGACATAAAGAGAGAGAAGCAACTCACAGATATTGTCAGAATTACTGTAGTTGTGAAGAACAAGGTGGCCTAGATTTTAAAATTGTACAACAGTCTGCATATACTTAATACTACTGAACTGTACACTAAAACTAGTTAAGATAGTAAATCTTAAGCAATTGTTTTTTTTACCACAATTAAAAGAAGCCACTAGGTGGAGTGTTCTAAGTGAGAAAGAACATTAGAATGATAAATGATAAAAATTCAAAAAAAAAAAAACCCTATATCTGAATGCCTATGGGGTGAATTAAATTTTAAAATATTCACTTTTGATTTATTTTATATAAATTTATTGATTACTTGTTGCTCACACTAGTATTCATTTAAAAAATAGCATGGTGTTGAATGATTTAATAGCTCACTCTCTTCTTCAGAATTATCATTAGATGGATAAATATTAAATATGAAATTTCAAGCTAGAATAGAAAAAATCTATTTTTACACAGAAAAATTATCTTTTAAAAATGTTTTCATTCAAAACATTTGTAATGAAAACATTTTTACTTTCTTCAGCACCCTTTGTACTCTCAGTTCACTGAGATTTCCATTATATTTTTAATCAGCGCAACTAAACATTTAACAATGTACAGTGTGGGGAATGTTAAATTTTAATAAAACACAAAGAACCTTGGTTAATACATTAGAAGTGACATATTATGCATTATATTGTACTCCATAGAGTTTTCTGAAAATGCAGGTGTGTGTGTGCATGCTTAGTCATGTCTGACTCTTTGCAACTCCATGGAATGTAGCCCTCAAGGCTCCTCTGTCCATGATATTTTCTGGGCAAGAATACTGGAGTGGGTTGCTTTTCTCTACTCTAGGGGATATTCCTGATGACCCAGGGTGATGGAAGTTACATCAGCTGTCTTGGCAGGATTGTTTACCACTGAGCCACCTGGGAAGCCCAAATAGGAGTATCCAAATTAAATCCCATTGTTTTCAGGTTGAAAGATGTGGTTGATTCAGAATATACAATATTTCAACCTTAAGATTCTTATTGCTTACTACTAGGTGAAGTGTCTCCTTAACTTTATCTGCAGTTTCACTCTCTGTGGTTTCAGTTACCCACAGTCAACTGTGGTCCAAAAGTATTGAAAAGAAAATTCTAAAATTTAAAAATCCATAGATTTTATTTTGTCGACCATTCTGAGTAGCATGATGAAATCTCAGGTCATTCTACTCTGTTTGGACATTCTCTTAGTGTGCTTAATTTATAAATTAAATTTTTCCATAGGTATGTTGAGAAAAAATACATGATATGTATAGGGTTCTATATCATGATATGTGATGTTCTATGAGAAGGCAATGGCACCCCACTCCAGTACTCTTGCCTGGTAAATCCCATGGACGGAGGAGCCTGGTGGGCTGCAGTCTCTTGGGTCGGACAGAGTCGGACACGACTGAAGCGACTCAGCAGCAGCAGCAGCATATCATGTATATCTCTGATTCATTCAATGAGGACCTTGGAATGTGTAACCTATAGATGAGGGGAGACAAGTATATTGTTCCTCAGCATGTTGGCATTGTGGCAAATATGCCAGTGGTCAGTGAGCAAAAGAGTTGAGGGAGATCAACTTTCTGGGATATGTAATTTATATATTATTCTCCTAATAAGCTTCATCATGTTAAGCATTCTCAGCTTTAAATAGTGAAAGTGATGTATCCACAAGAAAAAAAAAAGAAAACACCATCATACAGAATTTATTGCCATCAGCTAGTCGGGCTGTCACATTGTGAATGTAAAATCCTTTTAGTTTCCACAGTGAAAACAAGCAGTCTTTATTTTATGACTGCATAATATTTTTATAGGATAAATATAATCTATCTTATTTCTGCATACATGTTATCCTTACAGTTTATATGTATATTAATTATTGGCAACTCTAATATCTTATGACTATCAAGCAATTTGAGTCATTTTACTAATTGATTTGAAACACAGAATCTGCTAAAATGTTTCTATCACTTATAAGCTTGAGCTTCAGATATTTTTATTTTGTCTATTTATAATGATGATAATAAAATGATTATAATTTTGTCATGTTTATTTTTCCTAATACATATTTTATGAATAAAGAAAATTCAGGATAAATAAATAACTAGAAAAATTTCACCTATAAAATATATCAATGCTTCTGATCTTGGGAATTTAGTTTCCTCTTGTTTTTTCATCTTGGAAGTGTTCATATATACTTTAAGGGATAAGACATATCACATACACTGTAACACTGTATGACAGTATAAGCTAATATTATACTGTTTCAACATTCATGAAGTCTTTTAACTTATAATTTATTTTACTATGATCATAAAATTATAGAACTGATATATTAGTCCATTCATTAAAAAGGATAATATGCTTGTATTTCAGAAATGTATCTGATATAATTATTAAAATATTTAAATATATACATATTGTTGAAAATTGTGAATGCCAATAATAATTTTTTCATTGAGTTAATTTCTTAAAGCAGTGTAAAATACACAGAAAAGTTGAGGAGGAGTTACAGAGATTTCTCATACATCCCCTCCCCCTGTATATGCATAACCTCCTTCTTTAGCAACACCTCCCACGAGAGTGGTACATATGTTATATTTGATGAACCTGCATTAATACATCATTATTACCCAGTGCACACAGTTTACATTAGAGTTTGCTTGGTTTTTTACATTCTGTGGACTTGGACAAATGTGTGACATCTATGATTCTCATATCATATAAAGTATTGTCACTTTACTCTACTTTACCATTCCTGTTTATCCCTCTCTCTCCAACTCCTGGAAATCACTGATTTCTTTTTTTTTTTTTTTAAACTATCACTACTGCTGCTGCTAAATTGCTTCAGTCGTGTCTGACTCTGTGCAACCCCATAGACGGCAGCCCATCGGCTTCCCCGTCCCTGGGATTCTCCAGGCAAGAACACTGCAGTGGCTTGCCATTTCCTTCTCCAATGCATGAAAGTGAAAAGTGAAAGTGAACTCGCTTAGTCGTGTCTGACCCTTAGTGACCCCATGGACTGCAGCCTTGGACCAGGTTCCTCCATCCATGGGACTTTCCAAACAAGAGTACTGGAATAGGGTGCCATTGCCTTCTCCAAACTATCACTACAGTTTTGCCTACTCCAGAATGTCATAGATTTAGAATTGCACGATATATATAAGCTTTTCAGATTGATTTAAATATACCTTTAAAATTTAAATATACTATTAAGTTTTTCATGGATTGATAGCTCATTTCCTTTTAACATTGAATGCTATTTCATTGTCTTCACTTACCATAGTTTATTTATCCATTCACCTATTGAAGACTAACCATTACTGCTTCCAAAATTTGTCAGCTGTCAAAAAAATCTGCTTTAAACATCCCTGTGCAAGGTTTTGCATAGAGATATGTTTTCAACTCCTCTGGAGAATACTAAGAAGCATGATTTCTGGATCACCTGATAAAAATAAATTTAGTTTTGTAAGAAATACCAGTCTTTTTTAAATGACTTTACTGTCCTCATCAGCAGAAATAATAGTTCCTGTTGTTCCACATCCTCTCCAGCGTTTGGTATAACTAATGTTCTGGATTTAGGCTATTTTAATAGGAATATTATGACATCTTATTTTTTAATTTGCATTTCCTTGATGAAAATGATGTGGAGCATCTTTTCATATGCTTATTTGTCATTGCTACATCTTCTTAAATGAAGTGTTGGTTAAAGTCTTGGTCCATCTTTTACTCAAGTCATTTTGTCTTTTGTTAAGTTTTAAGAGGATTAAAAAAAATATTTTGGATAACCATCTTTCATCAGATGTGTTTTGCAAATCTTTTTTCTAGTCTATGCTTTTTATCTTATTCTTTTGATACTGTCTTTGCAAATAAGTTTTATATTTTAATAAATTATTTTATCATTTATTCCTTTCTGGATTGTGTTTTGTTTAGTTTAGTGTTTCATTGTCAAGTCCGTGATCCATTTTGAGTCAATTTTGTGATAAGTGTAAGTTCCAGGTCTAGATTTTTTTTCTTTTTTTTTTCTTTTTTTTTAGCATGTGTATATCTAGTCATTTCAGCACCACTTATGACTATCTTGGCTCCACTGTATTGTTTTGGCTCTAACCAATATACTTTACTTCTGAAAATGCAAAACTAAAGGGTTTTAAATAAAATATTAAATACCATGTTTATATTATTGTATGACAAAATGAAACATTTGCTAGTTATTTTATTAATTTTTCTATGAATCTAGTATTTTATTGTATAAAAATGCCTATAACAGATGATATTTTAAGTCAGTAAATTATAACTCAAAATTGTAACTCAATTTTGGAATTGATTTAATGTTTAAAAATAGGAAATATTTATTCCTTTAACACATCTCATTACAACAATTTGGGGGATATCTGCATTTTTTTTTAATCCATAGAACTTTTATGAAATACTGTATAATAAGAATATAGTGTAAGAATAGCATAATAAAGTAAAATTTTAAAAATAAATATATTTTACACATAGTAACTATGTAGTTCATTATTGTCAAAAAACTAGTGATGATTATTTTGAGGACTTTTTTTACATTAGCTCTGATATTATATATTAATATATGCATATAATTTATAATTATATATTTTTATAGTTATATTTCAAATGACAATTTTATGGTTATAGTAACAGCTAATTTTAATTTAAATCATTATTTTGCTTATGTATAAGTCAGTTTTAGGTGAAAAAATAAGAATAATTATAATAAATTATGATGTAATAGCAAAATATAATATCTGTATTAATTTATAGAATCAATTTCTTAAAATAGTTTTTTTAAAGCAAGTTATTTAGGAAGCAGCAAGTTCAGCCTGATTTAGGTAAAAAATTGATTCCTTTTTATGTTATTATTTATATCAGATATATCAGGGACTTTGAGAAGAAACTAAAAGAAAACATAGAGTCACGATTTTAAATCTCCAATAAAGAGTAAATGTAAATTTTTTTATTGATGTTTCCCAATAGTCAGAAAAGTATCAGAAAAAAATCGTCACGTCCAAGTCTGAGAAAAATGATGAAAATATTTAAGTTTGGTACATCCTTTTTCCTCTCACATTTATCTTATCCACGAATACTAAATACAAGCACTTCCCTAGCCTTTCTGTGGTTTCCACAGCAGGGTCCCACTCTCCCCCACCTTTATTAAAATCTATCATATATCATTACCAGAATCTTCTCCTCTAATCAGAAATTACTGTTCTATACACAATGATTTTTTTTCAGCTAGATGTTATAAGAACAGCTATAACTTTTTGATAAGAGCCCGATTTATTACTTTTCCAAGAGTATCTGCATTCTAATAATGAGGAAAAAAAGCTCAACCTAAATGAGTGAATAACTAATGGTGACAATGAAGACACAGAAGTAAAACCAGGGAGAAAAATTATTTCTATCACTCAAATATGAATGTTTCTCAAATTTTAGCTTTCAAATTTAAATTTTATTTATTATTTATTTATTTAATAATTTAATTCAAAAATTTTTTTTCAAAATTTAATTTTCACTCAAAATGTAAATTTTACCACTTAAAATGTAAATAATAGGTTATATGAACTATCAAGTTTGATACCTGGGTCAGGAAGATCCTCTGGAGGAGGGCATGGAACTACACTCCAGTCTTCTCAGCTGGAAAATCCTATGGACAGAGGAGCCTATTGGGCAGTAGTCCATAGGATTACAAATTGTTGAACACAGCTAAAGTGACTTAACACACATGCATATGAACCATAGGCTGTTATGTTCTTAATGATATAGTGCATGTGTGCTCAGTCACTCAGTCATGTCCAACTCTGATATGTAGGAATCTTCAATTTTAGGTGATTATATACAAACTTAATAAACACATTAGTTGTTATATTCTGTTTTAGAATCAATTTCCTAAAATTTATATCTTACTATCCTATTTTATTTGTAAAAGTTAAATGTATCAGTATTAATTTATAGAATCAATTTCTTAAAATAGTTTTTTTAAAGCAAGTTATTTAGGAAGCAGCAAGTTCAGCCTGATTTAGGTAAAAAATTGATTCCTTTTTATGTTATTATTTATATCAGATATATCAGGGACTTTGAGAAGAAACTAAAAGAAAACATAGAGTCATCGATTTTAAATTCCAATAAAGAGTAAATGTAAATTTTTTTATTGATGTTTCCCAATAGTCAGAAAAGTATCAGAAAAAAATCGTCACGTCCAAGTCTGAGAAAAATGATGAAAATATTTAAGTTTGGTACATCCTTTTTCCTCTCACATTTATCTTATCCACGAATACTAAATACAAGCACTTCCCTAGCCTTTCTGTGGTTTCCACAGCAGGGTCCCACTCTCCCCCACCTTTATTAAAATCTATCATATATCATTACCAGAATCTTCTCCTCTAATCAGAAATTACTGTTCTATACACAATGATTTTTTTCCAGCTAGATGTTATAAGAACAGCTATAACTTTTTGATAAGAGCCCGATTTATTACTTTTCCAAGAGTATCTGCATTCTAATAATGAGGAAAAAAAGCTCAACCTAAATGAGTGAATAACTAATGGTGACAATGAAGACACAGAAGTAAAACCAGGGAGAAAAATTATTTCTATCACTCAAATATGAATGTTTCTCAAATTTTAGCTTTCAAATTTAAATTTTATTTATTATTTATTTATTTAATAATTTAATTCAAAAAATTTTTTTCAAAATTTAATTTTCACTCAAAATGTAAATTTTACCACTTAAAATGTAAATAATAGGTTATATGAACTATCAAGTTTGATACCTGGGTCAGGAAGATCCTCTGGAGGAGGGCATGGAACTACACTCCAGTCTTCTCAGCTGGAAAATCCTATGGACAGAGGAGCCTATTGGGCAGTAGTCCATAGGATTACAAATTGTTGAACACAGCTAAAGTGACTTAACACACATGCATATGAACCATAGGCTGTTATGTTCTTAATGATATAGTGCATGTGTGCTCAGTCACTCAGTCATGTCCAACTCTGATATGTAGGAATCTTCAATTTTAGGTGATTATATACAAACTTAATAAACACATTAGTTGTTATATTCTGTTTTAGAATCAATTTCCTAAAATTTATATCTTACTATCCTATTTTATTTGTAAAAGTTAAATGTATCTTACCTACATTGTATTAAAAAGTAATAGGAGACTAGTGGACCTATTATTTCATTTATTGTTTTTTTTTTTTTTTTGTACTTTTCCACTATAATTTATTACAAGATGTTGACTATTGTATATTATAGCTTGGCTTCCCTGCTGGCTCAGACAGGAAAGTGTATAACTGCAATGTGGGAAACCCAGGTCTGATCCCTGGGTTGGGAAGATCCCCTGGAGAAGGAAATGGTAACCCACTTAAGTACTCTTGTTTGGAAAATCCCATGGATGGAGGAGCCTGGTAGGCTACAGTTCATGGGGTCACAAAAAGTCGGACACAACTGAATAACTTTACTTCACTTACTGACTATTGTCCCTGTGCTATACAGTAGGCCCATGTAGTTCATATACAGTTGCTTGCATCTGCAATCCCAAACTCCTAATTTATGTCTTCCCCCACATCGCTCTCCCCTTTTGTAACCATGTTTGTTTTCTATGCCTGTGAGTCTGTTTCTGCTTTTTATTATGTTTTATATTCAACATATATAATACAATATTTGTCTTTCTCTAACCTACTCCACTTAGTGTGATAATCTCTATGTCCATCCATGTTGCTGCAAATGGCATTGTTTAATTCTTTCTTATAACAGAATAATATCCCATAAATATATATTTATATATATATATATATATCACATGTTCTTTCTTCATTCATCTTTCAATAAACACTTAGAGTGCTTCATGTCTTAACTATTGTAAATAGTGCTAGTATGAATATTGGGATGCACCTATCTTTTTGAATTAGAGTTCTCTCCAGATATATGCCCAGGGATGCAATTGTTGAAACAAATGGTAACTCTAGTTTCAGTTCTTTAAGAAACCTCCATACTGTTTTCCATAGTGGCTGCACCAATTTAGATTCCTACCAGCAGTGTAGGAGTATAGTATGGTTCCTTATTCTATTGAGGAATATTTTAAACAAGTTTCATACTAGGTTATAAAAAGATAGTGGCACAACCTGCCTCTCTCACAGCCTGCACAGTAGTGTATGTTCTTACTAAATTATTAATTCTATGTACACACACACACACACACACACACATATATATATATTTGTGTGTATTCATAGATCAGTTCAGTCACTCAGTCGTGTCTGAATCTTTGCGACCCCATGGACTGCAGCATGCCAGGCTTCCTGGTCCATCACCAACTCCTGGAGCTTTTTCATACTCATGTCCATCACACATACACACGTTCATAAGAGAGCTTTTTATAAAGGTAAATGTTCAATTTGTGCCTGTATGAAATGGTGGGGTATAAGTTGTTCAGTACAAACTTCACAAAGGATCTTGTCATATATGTGAATCAGATGAGTTTATCAGTGTATTAGGGACAGGAACAGAGTGAGTTAATCTATCATGGGCAAGAATGAAGGAAAATATGAGTGAAGAATAAAAGCATGGAATTAATATATGACATGCAGAACTAAATATATTCCTAATACAGTAATTAATGCACTTCAGAAATTATGAAGAATCTTTTGTAATCAGATTTATTCATATCAGGTTCAGGTAATGCATATGTGAAGTTAAATAGAATGATCTAAAGATTTGGACTGAGGACAATTAGTAAAGAGCCCTGTTTCATTCACAAAAATGTGCTTTATTTTCTTTCATTCAGAATTACTTAACAATTAAGCCAAAGTATTTTGATTGATCATCAGGTAGACTTATAAAACATTTTTCTGTTAGTAGTTTGTAAGTTGGTAAATGTGAGGTAACAGGAACAGTTACTGAGTTTATTTTTTTCCCCAAATTTTATTGTATTTCAAATAATTCTAATCATCGTTTAAGATGAGTAGAACATTTTGAATAAAAGATTTAGAGACTAATGACTTGATTATGGGAAGTTATTTGATTTATTTCATTTAATAACATTATGTATATGTATAAAAATAAATCATATTTTCGATATGACAAATTCTCAAATGCAGTCTATTTGAATTCATAATAATGCCATGATTAGAGGATGAATAGCAAATAATATAAATAATACATACCAGAAAATTGATAGCAGATATGCAACTTGCCTGTATCCAAATGCTAGAAAGCAGAAAAAAAATAAACAACATTCATTTTTTGGATTTACATACTGTAGACATCATTCAGGCAAGGTTTATTGGCTATCACTACCCTATAAAATGAAAGCACTGTGTGATACGTAATTTAGCTTTTGGAATGATACTTTTGCAATCTGCAGAGATGGTAATATTCTTGCTTTTTACATACACTTTTCTTCTAATGACCTAATGATATTTAGAATATAAATGGAGTCTATTCATAATTTTATTATTAAACTTTATAAAAGCAGGTTTGATCTCTCCTGTTACTAATTTTTAATGAATTAATTTAGTTTCATTTTTGGCTGCATTGAGTCCTCTTTCCTGTACACAGGCTTCTCTCTAGCTGTAGTGTGGGGGCTTCTTGTTGTGGTGACTTCTCTTGTTGCAGAGCACAGGCTCTAGGCACAGTGGCCTCAGCAGTTGTGGCTTCAGGGCTCTAGAGCATAGGATCAGTCATTGTGATACACAGGTTTTGTTGCTTTGCACCATGTGGGATCTTCTCAGACCAGAGATCAACTAGTGTCCCCTGCATTGTAAGATGGATTCTTTTTTTTTTTTTCTTTAATTAATTTTTATTTTTTAGTTTGTTTTGCTTTACAAGATTCTTAACCACTAGACCACTTGGGAAGCCACTTGTTTGTTACTGTAAAAGGACATTAGTATGACCTAGTATGTAAATGAAATCAATAATATGTCTTTTTAATGTTCAACAACAAAAGAAAAATGCTAATAATAATAACTTTTCATGTCAATGTATGGCAAAAACCACTACAATATTGTAAAGTAATTAGCCTCCAATTAAAATAAATAAATGAAATTAAAAAATAATAACTTTTATTTTTGCATTGATGTTTTCCAACAGACAGTATTTTAAGTGTTTTATATATTTTCAACATGAAAACAAATACATGGAGCAAATACTATTTTTCTCACCATTTAGTAAAATATATATACATATATATACTTTACATAATTTGTCAATCTTGAAGAGTAATGGACAAAATGGAATTTGAAGCAGAGTTCTAAATTCACCTTGTTTATACTGGAGAAGTTTGAATGTAGAAAATAATGAAAATGGAGTTTTCTAATAAGCTCATTATCTATATTAATAGCTGCATTTCTTCTAGTTTTATGTATTGGCCTGGCCAAAAAGAATCCATTCATGTTTTCCCATAACATCTTATGGAAAAATTGGAAACTAATTTTTGGCCAACCAAATAAATTGTGTTTATTTTTATAAACATATCTACAAATTACACATTAGTGTAATTACTCATTTTGAATCTTGGATTTTTTAACATAAGAATATATTTAAAGACTTTTCTGATATTATAAACATTCATTGTCAAAGGTATGATAGAAATTGCATCATATTGCATAATGTAGTTCATAAAATTTAATGTGAATATTATATATTTATTAATACAATGTAATTATATTAAATATATTTTAATATTGCCTTGGAGGACCTATGCAATATTTAATTTAAGAGCTAAAAGGAGAGATTTGTTGTAATCAGGAAGATCAGGGAGGAATTTGAATATATAATAACTGAACTTTTATCTAAAAAGTGAATAGATGTTAACACATAGAAGAGAGGGGTTCAGAACCATTCATGCATCAAGACTGTGAAGATATGCTTTGTTTTCATTTTTAGTGAGAATAAATAATGATGTGATAAAAAGGTATTGGACCAAAGAGTGTAATTTTAAAGTATTTTTATATTTATTTCCCAAAATAAGTTGTAGATAATATAATTTGAAACAAACTTTCCAGAAAAAAATATTAGATACCATTAAAACTGTCTATAATGTTTTTACAATTTGTATAATACTTCACATATAGATTGACAAAACATAGGTCATTTTTTCTTGAGGGCTTTTGAGACTAAACATTTTTATACATTAAGTTTCCTGTACATATGCATTCTGGTTTGTAGTTAATAGAATGTTCTTGCCATTGGGCAGTTCAATTATGATAATATATTTTTCTTATTTATTTTAAGCATTGTTCAAGTATATAAAATGATATTCCTAATGGTATATGTGTTGGAAATACCTACAAATAGATTGCTTTTCATTTAAGTTAATATGTGTAAATATGCAAATGTTATGTATTTTATGCAGTAAAATCTATTGAGAATAAGGCTATAAAAATGTGAAAATATTTGTACAGGGAATATAGAAAGAAGTGAAAAAAAATAATTGATACAATGGGCGAAGAACAATGACTTAAATTATAACAACATAAAAGTAACAGAAATTTTTAATAATCATGTTTGTAGTAAATAAAAAAAATATTCTGAATTAAACATTTGAGTATGTATTGGGTTGGTCAAAAAGTTCCTTCACATTTTTAAGTTAAAATAAAAGACACATTTTTCATTTTCACCAAGAACTTTATTGAACATCATATTCACCATTTTGTTCCACTACTTTCTGCTATTTTTCAAGAAACTTCACAATCCCATCTTCCCAAACCTTTTTATTTTCTTGAACAAAGAACTATCCCAGGTGCCTTTTACAGCCTTACAGGGAATAGAATTTTTTCCCTTAAGAGAATTCTGTAAAGATCAGAATAAATGGACACCCAGAGGTGCAACATCTGGTGAATATGGCAGATGTAAATCTTTAACAGTTTTTGCCTAGTCATCAAAGAAACATGCAGTCTTATGTTATCCTGAAGGAAGATTACATATTTTCTACTAATTCCAGACACTTTTCGCCAACTGCTGCTTTCAGTTGGTCTAATTGGGAGGAATACATTTTAGAATTAATCATTTGATTTTTCAGAAAGAGTTCATAATAAAACCTTGCAATCCCACCATATACATGGCATCACATCCTTTGGATGAAGACTGATCTTTGGTGTGGTTGGTGGTGGTTCCTTTCACTTGCCACATAGTCACTTCTGTACTACATGATTGCACAGTACCCACATATCATTGCCTGTCACAATTTATTTTAAAAATGGAAGGTTTCTCTATATGTTTAAATAAAGAATCACATGTGAAAATGTAGTCAAGAAGATTTTTTTTTCCTTAACTTATGTAGAATACAAACACCAAAGCGATTAACATAACCAAGTTAGTGCAAATTATTTTGGCACTTTATTTGGATAAATTGAATGTATCAGTTATCTCCCATTGATTTTTTCAGTTAGTGTCTCAATTTGATGACTATCAACTGCAACGGGTCTACTCAACCATGGAGCTTCGTCCAGCAAAAAATCTCCAGTACAAAACTTGGCAAACCATTTTTTAAAACATTTCATCAGTCATAGTACCTCCTCTATACATGGTGTAAATCAATTTTCGTGTTTCAGTTGTATTTTAACCTTTCTTGAAATAATAACACAAAAGGTGCCCAAAATGTTGCATTTTGTGTTCCATCTTCAATATTAAAAAGCTACATAAAAATTAACCAATTTCCATAAGTAATTTTGTTAAAAATTGCACACTGTAATGACAACTGTCATAAAAATCTAACAGAATTGTTTTGAATGAAGTTAAAGACAATTAAGCAGATTACAGATATCTTATGGGAAAAAATAAATGAACTTTTTGGAAAGCCTAATGTAAAAAGAACATATATAAAGTGAAAGCACAGAAAAATATGATGAAAAAATCAGACACACATAAAAATACAATAATTGTTTCTTTCATTTTTATAATTGTGAAGTTAAATGAAATATTACATTATATTGTAAGCATTCAGCTGTTAAAGAAAATTTTCAATGGAAATAATACAAAAATTGGCTCAAATCTTCTGCAACTCTTAAGTATCTGAACTTAATACAACACTCAGTTTGATTACAGTGTTTTAATCTAAAATAACTTCTAACTTATTTAATTAGTATGCTTGTTTATTTTCATTAAATATGATTATTTAATAAGATTATAAATACTTGGCTGAAAAAGTTTTTATATGCATCTCTACTCTTTTTTTCATAGTCTTTTCTATAATGTTAGGATTTTTTGTTTGTTTGTTTTACTTTATTTTGCTTTACAATACTGTATTGGTTTTGCCATACATCAACATGAATCCGCCATGAGTGTACACGTGTTCCCAATCCTGAACCACCCTCCCACCTCCCTCCCCATACCATCTCTCTGGGTCATCCCAGTGCACCAGCCCCAAGTATCCTGTATCCTGCATCGAACCTAGACTGGTGATTCATTTCCTACACAATAGTATACATGTTTCAACACCATTCTCCCAAATCATCCCACCCTCTCCCTCTCCCACAGAGTC
>SJXQ01002116.1:103275-118473 GCA_006408695.1 Aepyceros melampus
AGTAACACTCCATTGTGTATATGTATCACAGCTTTCTTATCCATTCATCTGCTGATGGACATCTAGGTTGCTTCCATGTCCTGGCTATTATAATCAGTGCTGCAATGAACATTGGGGTACATGTGTCTCTTTCAATTCTGGTTTCCTCCATGTGTATGCCCAGCAGTGGGATTGCTGGGTCATAAGGCAGTTCTATTTCCAGTTTTTTAAGGAATCTCCACACTGTTCTCCATAGTGGCTGTACTAGTTTGCATTCCCACCAACAGTGTAAGAAGGTTCCCTTTTCTCCACACCCTCATCAGCATTTATTGCTTGTAGACTTTTGGATGGCAGCCATTCTGACTGGTGTGAAATGGTACCTCATTGTGGTTTTGATTTGCATTTCTCTGATAATGAGTGATGTTGAGCATTTTTTCATGTGTTTGTTAGCCATCCGTATGTCTTCTTTGGAGAAATGTCCATTTAGTTCTTTGGCCCGTTTTTTGATTGTGTTGTTTATTTTTCTGAAATTGAGCTGCAGATTCAATGCTGATTTAGGAATGGATTTTTAAGTATCTAGTTTTAAATTTCTTGTTTAAAAGGTTTTTATATTTGTCTATGTTTTCAGATTTAGTTCATCTCATTGAAAGATAATGTTTGTACCACCTTTTTTTTTTTCAGATTCCACATATAAGCCTATTTACAAATCATAAATAGAGTCACAGAGTAGAAAACATAATTATGGTTACAAAAGGGCAAAGTGGGTGAGGGACAAATTGGGAGGTTGATATTAATATATATACAACTCAGCTGATAAAGAATCTTCCTGCAGTACGGGGGACACTAATTTGATTCCTGGGTTAGGAAGATCCGCTGTAGAAAGGATAGGCTACCCACTCCAATATTCTTGGGCTTCCCTGGTAGTTTAGATGTAAAGAATCCACCTGCAATGCAGGATACCTGAATTTGACCCATGGGTTAGTAAGATCTGGAGAAGGGAATGGATACTCACTCTAGAACCTTGCCTGGAGAATTCCATGGAGAGGAGCCTGGCAGGCTACAGTCCATGGGATCTCAAGGAGTGACTTTCACTTCATTTTATGTATAAAATATGGGCTTCCTTAGTGGCTCAAGGGTAAAGAATTTGCCTGCAATGAAGGAAACACAGATTTGATCCTTGGTTTGGGAAGATACCCTGGAGGAGGGCATGGCAACCCATTCTGATATTCTTGCCTGGAGAGTTCCATGGACAGAGGATGTTGGAGCATTACAATCCATAGGGTCACACAGAGTCTAACACAACTTAAATGACTAAGCAACAGCAGCATATATAAGAGAGATAATAAGAACCTCCTGTATAACACAGGAAATTCTACTCAATATACTGTAATGACATTTATAGGAATAGAATCTGAAAAAGAGTGGATATATGTATAACTGATTCGATTTGCCTTATAGCAGAAACTAACACAATGTTGCAAATCACTATACTCCAATAAAGAATAAATTAAAAAAAAAAAAAGATAGTGTAGAGCAGTCCTACTTTGGAGGAACAGCACTGGATTTTCCTTGTGGCTCAGTTGGTAGAGAATCTGTCTGCAATGAAGGAGACTTGGGTTCAATCCCTGGGTTGGGAAGATCGTCTGGAGAAGCAAGGCTACCCACTTCAATAATCTATCCTGGAGAATTCCATTGACTGTATAGTCCATGGGATTGCAAAGAGTCAGATAGGACTGAGCAACATTTTCATTAATTTCACTTTCAGTGTAAAATTAAAAAGTTTAACCTTAAGTTCTAATCAAACATTATAAAAGGGAAAGAATCATTCTTTAAACATCTTTGGCAGAGATAATGAATGCAAAGTAGATATTTTTGTAGATTAAAGCAGAAAAGTGAGATTCTGAGGAAAAAAATTAAATGTAACAAATGTCATAATCATATGACAAAGTTAGACTGTCAGATCCCATTATTAGGCTTCAATGTGGGCTAATTATCCTAGGCCCACATGACTATTGCTACAGACTTAATGGTACTCCCTAATAGTTAGACGTTGAAGCCATAAATTTTGATATAATGGTATTTAGAGTTTTCCTGATACTTCAGTTTGTAAAGAATCCTCCTGCAATGCAGGAGACCCCCAGTTCAATCGCTGTGTGAGGAGATCTGCTGGAGAAGGGATAGGCTACCCATTCCAGTATTCTTTCCTTGTGGCTCAGCTGGAAAATAATCTGCCTGCAGTGCTGGAGACCTTGGTTTGATCCCTGAGTTGGAAGATCCCTGGAGAAGGGAAAGGCTATCCTCTCCAGTATTCTGGCCTGGAGAATTCCATGGACATGAGCTAATTATTGTAGGGAGCTCACTATTGCTATAGGTTTAATGGTGTCCCCTAATAGATGGTGAAACCACACATTTTAATAAAATGGTATTTAGAGACAAAACTTTGGGGAATTAAGTTTAGATGAAGTTATAAGGATAGGGCCCTTGTGATGGGATTAGTGTATTTGAGAAATGCCAGAAAGCATGCTTTTTCTCTTCACCATGTGAGCAGTCAATGATAAGGAAGGGATTGACAAGTTAGGTAGAGAGTCCCCACTAGAGAAACCCACTTACCAGCACCTTGATCTTGGACTTTCCAGGCTGAATATTTGTGAGAAATAATTCTTCTGGATTAAGCCAATCTGTGGTATTCTCTTAGAGCAATCAGTGCACACTAAAAAGCTATCAATTTAAGAAATTTAAGCTTTTTCTCAGTTCAATTCAGATGCTCAGTCGCGTCTGACACTGTGACTTCACAGAATGTAGCACCCCAGGCTTCCCTGTCCATCACCAACTCCCAGCACTTGCTCAAACTCATGTCTGAGTCAGTGATGTCATCCTACCATCTCATTCTCTGTCATTCCCTTCCCCTTCTACCAATCTTTCCCAGCATCAGAGTCTTTTCCAATGAGTCAGCTCGTAGCATCAGGTGGCCAAAGTATTGGAGTTACAGCTTCAGCATCAGTCCTTCCAATGAATATTCAGGACTGATTTCCTTTAGGATGGACTGGTTGGATCTCATTGCAATCCAAGGACCTCTCAAGAATCTTCTCCAACACAAGTTCAAAAGCATCAATTCTTCGGCTTTCTTTACAGTCCAACTCTCACATCCATACATGACTATTGGAAAAAACATATCTTTGACTAGGCAAATCTTGTTGACAAAGTAATGTCTCCACTTTTTAATATGTTGTTTGAGTTTCTCATAGCTTTTCTTCCAAGGTGCAAGCATTCTTTAATATCATGGCTGTAAGCTCGTAGCATCAGGTGGCCAAAGTATTGGAGTTACAGCTTCAGCATCAGTCCTTCCAATGAATATTCAGGACTGATTTCCTTTAGGATGGACTGGTTGGATCTCATTGCAATCCAAGGACCTCTCAAGAATCTTCTCCAACACAAGTTCAAAAGCATCAATTCTTCGGCTTTCTTTACAGTCCAACTCTCACATCCATACATGACTATTGGAAAAAACATATCTTTGACTAGGCAAATCTTGTTGACAAAGTAATGTCTCCACTTTTTAATATGTTGTTTGAGTTTCTCATAGCTTTTCTTCCAAGGTGCAAGCATTCTTTAATATCATGGCTGTAATCACCATCTGCAATGCTTTTGCAATCCAAGAAAATAAAATCTGTCACTGTTTCCATTCTTACCCCATCTGTTTGCCATGAATGATGTGACCAGATGTGATTATCTTAGTTTTTTGAATGTTCAATTTTATGCCAGCTTTTTCACTCTCCTCTTTCACTTTTATAAAGAGATCTTTAGTTCTTCTTCACTCTCTTCCACAAGGTGGTGTCATCTCGATATCTGAGGTTACTGATATTTCAAATCCCATCAATTTTGATTCAAGCTTGTGCTTCAGCCAGCCTAGCATTTCTCATAGTGTACTCTATAAGTTAAATAAGCAGGGTGACAATATACAGCCTGACATATTCTTTTCCCAACTTGGAACCACTCCATTGTTCCATGTCCACTTCTAACTGTTGCTTCTTAACCTGCATAGAGATTTCTCAAGAAGCAGGTCAGATTGTCTGGTATTCTCATCTCTTTAAGAATTTTCCAGTTTGCTGTTATCAACAGAGTCAAATGCTTTGACATTGTCAATAAAGCAGAAGTATATATTTTCCTGTAACTCTCTTTCTTTTTCTATGATCCAATGGATGTTGACAATTTGATCTCTAGTTCCTTTACATTTTCTAAATCCAGCTTGAACATCTGGGAGTTTTCAGTTCATGTACTGTTGAAGTCTGGCTTGGAAAAAAGTTTAGTATTACTTTGCTAGCATGTGAATGAGTGTAATTGTGAGGTAGTTTGAACATTCTTTGACATGGCCTTTCTTTGGAATTGGAATGAAAACTGACCTTTCCCAGTCCTGTGGCCACGGCTGAGTTTTCTAAATTTGCTGGCATACTAAGTGTACCACTTTCACAGCATCGTCTTTTAGGATTTGAAATAGTTCAGCTGGAATTGCATCACTTCCACTAGCTTTATTTGTAGTGATTTTACTAAGGCCCACTTGACTTCAGACTCTATGATGTCTGGCTCTAGGTGCATGATCATACCATCGTGGTTGTCTGGGTCATAAAGATCTATTTTGTATAATTCTTCTGTATATTCTTGCCACCTTTCCTTGATATATTCTGCTTCTCTTAGGCCCATACCATTTCTGTCCTTTACTGAGCCCATCTTTGCATGAAATGTTCCCTTGATATCTCAAATTCTCTTGAAGAAATCTCTGGTCTTTCCCTTTCTGTTTTTACCTCTATTTGTTTGCACTGATCACTGAAGAAGGCTTTCTTATCTCTCCTTACTATTCTTTGGAACTCTGCATTCAAATGGGTATATTTTTCTTTTTCTCCTTTGCCTTGTATTTCTCTTCTTTTCTCAGCTATTTGTAAGGCCTCCTCAGACAACCATTTTGCATTTATTTTTCTTGGGGATGGTCTTGTTCCTGCCTCCTATACAATGTCGTGAACCTTTGTCCATAGCTCTTCAGGCACTCTATCAGATCTAATCCTTTGAATCTATTTCTCATTTCCACTGTATAATCATAAGTGATTTGATTTAGGTCATACGTGAATGGTCTAGTGGTTTTCCCTACTTTCTTTAATTTAACTCTGAATTTGGCAAAAAGGATTTCATCATCAGAGCCACAGTTAGTTCCCTTGTCTTGTTTTTGCTGTCTGTATAGAGTCTCTCCATCTTTGGCTGCAAAGAGTATAATCAGTCTAACTTCAGTATTAACCATATGGTGATGTCCATGTGTAGAATCATCTCTTGTGGGAAGAGGGTGTTTGCTATGAACAGTACGTTCTGTTGGCGAAAATGTTAGTCTTGGCCCTGCCTTATTTTGTACTCCAAGGCCAAACTTGCCTGTTGCTTCAGGTATCTCTTGACTTCCTGCTTTTACATTCCAGTCCCCTATGACGAAAGGGACATCTTTTTTTTTTGATGCTCATTCTAAAATGTCTCATAGGTCCTCATAGAACCATTTAACTTCAGCTTCTTCAGCATTAGTGGTTGAGACATAGACTTGGATTACTGTGATTTGGAATAGTTTGCCTTGGAATTGAACTGAAATCATTCTGTCACTTTTGAGATTATACCCAAGTCCTGGATTTAGGACTCTTGTTGACTATAAGGGCTACTCCATTTCTTCTAAGGAATTCTTGCCCACAGTAGTAAATAGAATCTTCATCTGAGTTAAATTCACCCATTCCAGTCCATTTTAGTTCACTAATTCCTAAGATGTCGATGTTCACTCTTGCTATCTCGTTTGACCACTTCCAATTTGCCTTGATTCATGGATCTTACATTCCAGGTTTCTATGCAATATTGATCTTTACAGCATCAGACTTTACTTTCATCACGAGTCACCTCAATAACTGGGTGTTTTTGCTTTGGCTCCATCTCTTCATTCTTTCTGGAGTTATTTCTCTACTGATCTCCAGTAGCATATTGGGCACCTACGACCTGGGGAGCTCATCTTTCAATGTCATATATTTTTGCTTTAAGGTTCTCCTACTTAGATCAAAATTTAAGATCAAGTTGATGTGATTTTTTTTTTTTTTTTCCAGAAAATGTCTATCCAGAATATATTGGTTTGGCCTAGTAAGGGCTGACTAGCCTTTTGCTTAGATTACTACTTTCTGTGCCAAAGTGCCGATTCTGTTCCAGTTATTTGCTGGTTGTGAGTGAACTGAATAAGGGATGTGTAGTACCATCCACTGTCAGATGTCACTGACCATGATGTGCATCTGTTAGTTATAGTGTGATATGTAGACTGAGAGCTAGCTGCAAAGATTGTACTTTGCATAACTGCAATTCACATGTGTGGTAACTGAAATCTGAAGTGTGGATTTAGGGGCTGATATTATTTAACTGAACTATAAGAACTGAAATACACGCATATCAGAGCCATGCAAAGCATGCAGTGTCTATACATGTTATTCATTCTCCACTTGGCATAGTTATTGTAATGTTCTATATATCTTCACAGAATTGGAATCCTACTTACATCATATTCATTATAAAGTCTTAAGCACGGTAAAATTAAGCTTTTAGGATCTTAGTATTTTAATATATAATGGAGATTATTAACTGTTGCATAATGATATTTTTTCTCATTTAATTTTTTGTACTTTTTTTTAAATTAATTTTTATTTTTTAGTTTGTTTTGCTTTACAATACTGTATTCGTTTTGCTATACATTTTTGTACTTTTAAATTGGAAGATAGTTTACAATGTTATGTTGGTTTATGCCATACATCAATGTGATATACCAACTTCCCTGGAAGCTCAGATGGTAAAGCATTTGCCTACAATGCAGAAGACCTGGGTTCAATATTGTAATGTTCTATATATCTTCACAGAATTGGAATCCTACTTACATCATATCTATTATAAAGTCTTAAGCATGGTAAAATTAATCTTTTAGGATCTTAGTATTTTAATATATAATGGAGATTATTAACTGTTACATAATGATATTTTTCTCGTTTAAATTTTTTGTACTTCTAAATTGGAGGATAGTTTACTATGTTATGATTTATGCCATACATCAATGTGAATCAGCCATAATTATATATATATATATATGTATATATACACACTCCCTTTCCTCTTGACTCTACATAACCCTTACATGTTGTTTCTAATTACAAAACAAATAGCGATTTTACAGTTCTTGCCAAATAATAAATTTTCCATAATTATTTTGTACATATTAATCACAGTTAACCTCTATTATTTTGAATCATATATATGAATGCAGCAATTTTCAGAGGCTCCTTTTCTTAAATACCATGAATCAAAAACATCTTTTTTTTCTATTCATATTCTAAAGTTAGAAAGCACATTTTCAGATAAAATATTTTAAAATATCAGAGTTTTGTGAAATCAAGATCCGGGAATCTTTATCCTTTCATATTCATAGTTCATTGGTTAGTATTGTGTTGTTCAGTCACTCAGTCATATCCGGTTCTTTGTGACCCCACTTACTGCAGCACACCAGGCCTCCCTGTCCCTTACCATCTCCTGGAGCCTGCTCAAACTCATGTCCATTCAGTGAGAGATGATACCCAACCATCTCATCCTCTGTCATCCCCTTTCTGCCTTCAATCTTTCCCAGCCTCAGGGTCTTTTCTGATGAGTCAGCTCTTCGCATCAAGGGGTCAAAGTATTGGAGCTTCAGCTTCATCATTAGTCCTTCCAATGAATATTCAGGGTTGTTTTCCTCTAAGATCGACTAGTTTGATCTCCTTGCTGTTCAAGGGACTTTCAAGAGTCTTCTTCAACACCACAGTTCAAAAGCATCAATTCTTCGGCACTCAGCCTTCTTTATGGTACGACTCTCACATCCACACATGACTACTGGGAAAACCATAGCCTTGACTAGATGGACCTTTGACACCAAAATAATGGCTCTGCTTTTTAAATGCTCTGGGTTGCTCATAGCTTTTCTTCCAAGGAGCAAAAGTCTTTTAATTTCATGGCTGCAGTTACCAATTACAGTATTTTGGAACCCAAGAAAATAAAGTCTGTCACTGTTTTCATTGTTTCCCCATGTATTTGCCTTAAAGAAATGGGACTGGATTTCATGATCTTGTTTTCTGAATGTTGAGTTTTAAGCCAGCTTTTTCATTTTCCTCTTTCACTTTTATGAAGAGGCTTTTTATTTCTTTTTTTGCCATGAGAGTGGTGTCATCTGCATATCTGAGGTTATTGATATTTTAAATCCTGGGAATCTTGATTCCAGTTTGTGCTTCATCCAGCCTGGCATATTGCATGATGTACACTGCATAGAAGTTAAATAAGCAGGGTGAAAATATACAGCCTTGCCATACTCCTTTCCCAATTTTGAACCAGTCAAATGTTACATGTCCAGTTCTAATGGTTGCTTCTTGACCTGCATATTCTTAGGTGGCAGATGAGGTGGTCTGGTATTCCCATCCATTTACAAAGAGTTAAAGTTCTGAACACTGAAATCATGTGCTCTGATGGCTGAAGCAGGTTTGCTGAATTTTGGCAAAAACTCTGAATAATGTAATTCTCTGTGTTATTTCAAGTAAGGATATTATTTTAACATCTTTAAGGTTATCTTGTTTTATAAAATCTAAAATAAAGCTTGAATACATAATTTATATTCATTTATTTTCAAACTTTAAAGGTAGAAATTGACCACAAAAAACTCTCAATTAAGTGTGAAACATCACATATAATACTATGTGTATTATAATACATAATACATAATACAAAGGCTCTGCTATGAGTGCCTTTTGGACTGCAGGAAAAGATGAGGAAAGGTCCACTGATGATTTAAAAAATGCAATTCTTTGATCAGGACATGTATGTCTCCCCCAAGAATAGGAAATAATTGTTTAGGTTTTGTTACAGTGTGCATTGCACTAAACTGGTTCATCTGCATCAAGGGATAAGACATTAAATAAAGTTATAGGAAGCAAAATGTCACAAGTGGAAAAAAAAAGCCTTTATTTTTCTTTTTGAATTTTTAAAAATAACAATTATTTATTTAAAGCTCCTGACAGTTTATTGTACATAATTATGTGATTATGTGGATTTTTTATCTTTACCTTTTCATTTTACTGTCATTTTTGAGATTTATAATCAACTTATATTTTTGCTACAGTTTCTATGGAGAGAAAACAAATCAAAATATGTCAGTCAAATTTGATCTTCTAATCCTACATAAAAATTTATTGGCATATGTGTAAAAGCAATTTAAAATTTATATCTTTCATTATTTTCTTATTCATTTATGTGTGCCATGTCATGCATCATTTCTATGTAGTTTAGAACAGAGTTTTGATGTTGGCAATTTAGTATGCGGATAGTTAAAAAGAAATTCTACATACATGGTGGTGTATACCGTGGATGATTAATGTAGTAGGCAATCCAAGAAGTGAATCCCCAATAAAAGGCACAACTCTACAAATAAAACAAAATAAAAGTTAAGGAATATATATATATACACATAACATCATTTGAATCCATCCCATACATTAATATTCCACATCACAGTATTTTGGTATAAAAAGGTTATAAATTTTCTAAGCCTGATAAAGGGAATGCTTCTTCATCCAGTTAAGTAACTAACATCTTAAAAGCACTTATCTGATATTACTAAGAAAATGAATTTCTTTGTTCAACCCTTGTTAATATAAATGAGTATTTAGGATATAAGGAAATGTAGAATGTATTTTAGGAAGATTTTTCAAGAATAGCTTTTGTCTGTCAAGTAATAAATAAGAGAGAAGTAATAAAAATAATAAATTAATCTATTAGATAAGATTTACCAATAGTCATATCCCCAAAGTAAATGAATAAAAGCATGAGTTACCTAATGTTTCTTGATTGATTATGAAGAGAAATGGACTAGTTTGGGTTTACTAGGTTATGATGTTGATCTAATAATAATATGATGAATGTTAATACATTTTTTCAAAAGAGAAGCGAGTCTAAATGACTTTTTGAAGTTTCTAAGAGTTCAAGAGATTACTGCTTCATTTTAATGACAAAAACAGAATAGCTCCCTCTTCAAAATTTTAGAAAGTGAATATTTGCTAAAACCCAGGAAGGTCTTAAAGATATAATTCATTTTGAAACCAAATTTTAAATAGGAAAATAAAACCAATTTAAATTGAAAAATTGAGTCACATTGTATTGTCTAATGCACATTTCCATCTCAATATTCTTCAGTGTTTTCTGTTTTCTTGATAATCATTTGATGGTTAATAGCATTTATATTTATCATTTTTGGGGACAGCAAAGATCTTGTCATTACACTGACGACAACCACAAAGAGAGGATATAGCATCATCATTTTAGTCATACAAATTTATATTAATTAGGGGGTTATGTATCAGATTCTTCCTCTTCAAGTGGTCTGAATTCAGTGCTAAGTATTTTCAAAATTAAAGGTGCCTAAAAGTACCTTGTAGCATAAGGTCATGGCAAATATTTTATGTAACATAATTTTTTGGGGCAGCTCTGATGAACCAGATCACTCACAAAATGGCATTTCAGCAGTTTAAGATATGTTTACACCTGAATAGAAAATCTAAGCTTGAAAGAAATAAGCATGATTAAATGAGGATGCAGATGATCCTATATAAAAAATGCATCAAAAATAATTAAAATTACAAAACATGTCAGTGCCCACCTTTAGCAAATTTTTCAAAGATGTATGTCCTGAAGAAACCTTGTGAACAAATAAGGTTTCCAAAAGGTATCGGATATAGTGTATACAATGACAGAAGCAGGCCAAGCTAGAAGGAAATAAAACACAACCCCATTAAATTCCCTTCCAAAAATCTGGATCACCTTATGGATAAGATTTTTTTTTCTTTTATTTTTTTAGTTTGCTATTACTCTCCTTTCTATTTTTGAAGATAAATCTCTTAAAGTTAATTTTATTGGAGTATAGTTAATTTACAATGTTGTTAGTTTCTGCCTTTCAACAAAGTGAATTAGTTATACATATCCACTATTTTTAAAATTATATTCCCATACATTATTACAGAGTATTGAGTACAGAGTTCCTTGTGCTATATAGTAGGTTTTACTTATTATCTGTGCTATATTTAGTAGTGTATATCAATCCCAGTGTCCCAATTCATCTTTTCCCCATCTTTCCCTTTTGGTAACTATAAGCTTGTCTTCTACATCTATGAGTCTATTTTTGTTTAGTAAATAGTTTCATCTATATTAATGTATTTAACTTTTTCTTTATCACAAAAATACTGGTTTTGATAACAAACACAAATGTTAGTTTTCATATTTTTATTTTATTTATTCTAGAAAATTTCTAAATTTAATGATAAAAGCACTGTTACAACAGCTTCTTTAAATTTACTTCTGATGACACTCAAGATATTTTATAATACCAGTCATAAACAGTATGTTCATATCTTTCCAAGGAATGAATATATATATATGTATATATATATATATATATATATATATATATATGGCTTAAATTTGAAGCAGAAAATTTACAACCTACTTAGAATGCATTTGACATGTTATAATATTCAAAATGGCTTTTCATTGACTGGTTTTCCTTTAACAAGTACCACAGATTGAAAAAATTTAATTCACTTCCTATGGATTCAATTCAGCTTTTTTATTTTAGTTTGTTTTCTTGCCTAACATATTGCAATATTTTGTGTCTCTTTATGTCATTTGTTTTTGTTGCTTTTCTAACCCATCACCTCTTCTTGTCATTTGTATAATTAATATTTAAAAAGTGAATGTCAAATTCAGTTTACAGATGTATGTTTCCCTGTTTAAACTTAAAATACATTTCCATTATAATACACACCTATTTTATTATGAATAAACATGTAAAATTTCAACAACTATGATTGCTATTCAATAAAATCAATATTTACCAAAGATTATAGATTTAAACCAATAAAGGTTAAGCATAAAAATCAGCATTTCATCTATGACATGTAAAATCAAACACTGAATCTACACTGTATGTTTATAAAACCACAATGAATTGATGGTTTCTGGTACCAATGAGTGACTTTGGGAAAAACAGATAAACAAAAAGCAACATAGCTAAATCATTAGTTATATATCACTGTTCATTAATTCATAAAAATAAAATTGCACCTGTTATGGGAGAGATGTTCTATGTGGTATAGAGATCTATGAACATTAGGCAAATTCTGAAAGAAGTGAGAGAGTATAGTGTATATATTTGGAGGCAAAGCTTTCTAGAGAGTAACAAAAATAAAAGCAAAGGTTCTGATATAGAAAGTTGCCTGTGGGTTCAAGGGACTGACAAAGTCAGTGTCTCTCGTTGCTTGTTGGTTCAGTTGTAGCAGTATTTGTATAAATACCTGAGAAATAGAATTTTACTTTTTTTTTCTACTTTACAATATTGTATTGGTTTTGCCATACATTAACATAATGATAACCCTGTATGTGAGAGAATTTTAAATTTTTAGGAAAGCAAAAATTTATCTTTTGCCCAACAATGAAGCAGAGCACTGAATGAGAAATTTTAGTTTAAGCTATGATTAAGTTAGCTCACTTATTTAATTTTTATTATACCATTAGGGTATAGAGATTAGCATAGCAGATAGCAATGCCTTAATAGTTGGATATACACCACTATGTACATTATTGATAACTCACCAATTTTGATTTCATTTCAAAATATTTAATTATGGTTAAAAAAGTGAAAGTCACTCAGCCCTGCCCAACTCATTTGAGACTCCAGGGACTATACAGTCCATGGAATTCTCCAGGCCAGAATACTGGAGTAGGTAGCCATTCTCTTCTCCAGGGGATCTTCACAACCCAGGGATCCTGCATTGCAGGTGGATTCTTTACCAGCTGAGCCACCAGGGAAGCCCTAATTATAGTTGACTTCCATTCAAACATAAAATCTTTCTCTTTCCAGTGCTAAACTAAAAGAACATCCATAAGTAGGTTTGGATCCATTCATTTTTCCCAGTTGTAAGATTTAAAGATTTCTTATGTCTTATCAACTAAGTTTCAAGATATGAGGACTGTTAAAAAGAAACTTTATAAAGTTGCAAGGCAGTCATTGTGTCTGATTTCTTTTGAGGAAGAATATGAAGACAATATCAGATAAAAGGTTGTCAGTGTAAGAGATTTTGCTAACAGTGGATACTGAATTGCAGAAGGCACAGTGTAAGAATTCCAGGAATTGAGGAAAGTTCAGTAAAAGCAACAAATAGAAGGTTTTAGAGCATATTTAAATGGAGTGTGAGATATGAGGGATGATCTGAATGTGGGGAGTTCATAAGGTTAGTGACCTAAACAAAGACAAAGTATTCAAATATCAAAAGCTGTTTTGTTGTTTTTTCTTTGTTTTGTGTTTGTATTTAAGGTAGATATTAAAACTGCGGATACTGAGCACAGGAAAGTTTTCTATGGCTACTTTTTCATCCTTGATGTTGCAGTTAAATCCTTAAGGAGATGTACATAAGGCATATGTGCATCTAGATCACTAGATCCCTCTGCTGGGAGGGACCATGGCAGTTCTGAGTATATGTCTGCTCTCTAAAATATTATTGACTGAATAAAGAGCATCTACATTACATCAAGCATGGGCCACCATTTCACTACTTGAGGAGCATAGGTATCATGCTGGAGATTTGCCTTAGTCCTAGTGTGCAGAATTATGTAAGAGATTCAAAGAATTTTGGGGCAGTTGAGTCACAAAAAGAGTGGAGCCTAGCAGAAAAATGCTCTGGAATATGACTCAAAGTGACTTTGAAGAAGTAACACTAGATTATATGTCAGGCGGATATGGCATTTGAAATTGTATCTTTTTAACTTTGAGAAATGACACCATCCGTCCTGAAACTGAATCACCTTAGAGATTTTGGTATTATTTTATAAACCTCTACTAGACACTTAAATTTCGAAAGTAGTTTGTGTGTACCTACTCTGAATGATTTCATATAAACAACATATTTGTGCTTTAGGAAGAATGTGGCACCAATGCATTTATCACTGAGATGTTACAAAACATGCCATCTTTGTGTTTAAGAATAGCAATCAACTATCAGTCAATTCCTTTGAGAATCTTGCTGGGTAAAAGAAGAAAAAGGTCTTCTTTCCATGCTGTGATATATATCTGTGTACATTATTATTATATGTCCGATCTAAAAAATGAGGGCAATTACATTCTCCAATAAACTCTCCACCCCAGACTCTTTCTAAATGATTTGGGCATTCTCTTCACTTAAGAAAAAAGAAGACTGACTTTCATGTTACCAAAGGACGTGAACAACTTGTCCTATACTAACCACACCATGATCCCTGAGATCCAACCTTTCCTTGCCTCCTGTGCACATACTCCACACACTTTCTCTCTGCTCCTACACAGCATCAAACTTCTATGTACCACAGATAATTTCCATATGAATATTTCTCAGATTTACTAGTTTGGTAATCTCACATACCTTCAGAAAACATAGAAAATATTTAAACATAGCTTTCTTTAAACAGCCCATTTCAGAACACACATCCTGCTCATATTCCTTTGTTTCAATACTCTTAAAAAGCCCCCAAAAAATAAATTTGTATGTAATTGTTTCATGCCTCTATTCTTTCAAAACATTACTATTGAGTGTTTTTTAAAAATCATGTATTACCAACAGAAAAGATTGAACATCATAAAACACTCATTATATACCTTAAATTCATAGAGTGAAAAACACAAAAGGCTATGTAAATATATAATTTTAAAGCAATAAAATGTAGGGAAACATTTTAGTAGCATATTTCTCATGGAAGGAATAGAAATGCTAATACTGATAAGAAATATTGAGTTTTATGTGAAGTTTGAATGTGATGTCTAGAGCCAGACATCTTGGAATGTGAAGTCAAGTGGGCCTTAGAAAGTATCACTACGAACAAAGCTAGTGGAGGTGATGGAATTCCAGTTGAGCTATTTCAAATCCTGAAAGATGATGCTGTGAAAGTGCTGCACTCAATTTGCCAGCAAATCTGGAAAACTCAGCAGTGGCCACAGGACTGGAAAAGGTCAGTTTTCATTCCAATTCCAAAGAAAGGCAATGCCAAAGAATGCTCAAACTACCGCACAATTGCACTCATCTCACATGCTAGTAAAGTAATGCTCAAAATTCTCCAAGCCAGGCTTCAGCAATA
>SJXQ01002116.1:118521-133432 GCA_006408695.1 Aepyceros melampus
CAAAATTCTCCAAGCCAGACTTCAGCAATATGTGAACCGTGAACTCCCTGATGTTCAAGCTGGTTTTAGAAAAGGCAGAGGAACCAGAGATCAAATTGCCAACATCCGCTGGATCATGGAAAAAGCAAGAGAGTTCCAGAAAAACATCTATTTCTGCTTTATTGACTATGCCAAAGCCTTTGACTGTGTGGATCACAGTAAACTGTGGAAAATTCTGAAAGAGATGGGAATACCAGACCACCTGACCTGCCTCTTGAGAAATCTGTATGCAGGTCAGGAAGCAACAGTTAGAACTGGACATGGAACAACAGACTGGTTCCAAATAGGAAAAGGAGTACGTCAAGGCTGTATATTGTCACCCTGCTTATTTAACTTATATGCAGAGTACATCATGAGAAATGCTGGACTGGAAGAAACACAAGCTGGAATCAAGATTGCTGGGAGAAATATCAATAATCTCAGATATGCAGATGACACCACCCTTATGGCAGAAAGTGAGGAGGAGCTAAAAAGCCTCTTGTTGAAAGTGAAAGAGGAGAGTGGAAAAGTTGGCTTAAAGCTCAACATTCAGAAAACGAAGATCATGGCATCTGGCCCCATCACTTCATGGGAAATAGATGGGGAAACAGTAGAAACAGTGTCAGACTTTGTTTTTTTGGGCTCCAAAATCACTGCAGATGGTGACTGCAGCCATGAAATTAAAAGGCGCTTACTCCTTGGAAGAAAAGTTATGACCAACCTAGATAGCATATTCAAAAGCAGAGACATTACTTTACCGACTAAGGTCTGTCTAGTCAAGGCTGTCGTTTTTCCTGTGGTCATGTATGGATGTGAGAGTTGGACTGTGAAGAAGGCTGAGCGCCGAAGAATTGATGCTTTTGAACTGTGGTGTGGAGAAGACTCTTGAGAGTCCCTTGGACTGCAAGGAGATCCAATCAGTCCATTCTGAAGGAGATCAGCCCTGGGATTTCTTTGGAAGGAATGATGCTAAAACTTAAGCTCCAGTACTTTGGCCACCTTATGCGAAGGGTTGACTCATTGGAAAAGACCCTGATGCTGAGAGGGATTGGGGGCAGGAGGAGAAGGGGACGACCGAGGATGAGATGGCTGGATGGCATCACGGACTCAATGGACGTGAGTCTGAGTGAACTCCGGGAGTTGGTGATAGACAGGGAGGCCTGGTGTACTGCGATTCATGGGGCCGCAAAGAGTCGGACATGACTGAGCGACTGAACTGAACTGAGCTGAACTGAACTTGAATAAGAGATAAGAAAGTGAGAGGCCATGAAGAAAGTTTGGAGGAAGAGGGATGGCATGTATAGATGCCCTTGTGTGAAAGGGTGTGACAGATATCAGAACAAGAAGGGTGGGCATTGTGGCTGTAGTACAGAAGTAAGAGTGAATGAAAGATTAATTTGATATGGAACATCCAGGAGTCAAATTATTCTCTGTCATATAGCATCCCTATGATTTGAATTTTGCTTCTTAATTCACTTAGAGTTTAGGCATTTGCTCAGATTCCTTTTCCCAAAAAATAAATTGATAACTCTGTATATCAAAGTATCATCTTGAATGATTATTCCTTTCTTTTTAATTTGATATTTGATGTAGGGGACAGAGGTAAAGAATCCACCTGCAATGAGAGACCTGGGTTTGATCCCTGGGTTGGGAAGATCCCTTGGAGAAGGGAAAGGGTACCTACTCCACTACTCTGGCCTAGAGAATTTCATGGACTATTACAAAGAGTTGGATATGACTGAGAAACTTTCACTTTCACAGAGAAAGAGATTATTTCCATAGTATGTAAATAATCATATAGTCATTTTTGATAAGTGTCCCTGGTCTTTTGTGTGTGTGTGTGTGTGTGTGTGTTTTATATCAGAGTTAAACTTGATTTTGGCCTTTAATTTACTAAATGTAAATTTTAAAAACTTTTTTTTGTTCTTCCAGTTTATTAGTTCACTTATTATTGATTTTCTATGAAAATTTCCCATATTTTTAGAGAAGTATTTATATTCTGAGTCCTATATATGACCTCTAAACTTTGTAACATTAAGCATTTCATTCGCTTGTTGATTGTGATTATAACTATCAGAACTTACCTCCACTCTAAGGTATACTTAATATATTAAGTATATTAAGTAATAGGTACTTGTTTATAAACTTACAACAATATATTTCCCTAAAAGTGAATCCATATTCATTGAGTTTACAATATTTGTTAACATAATATCTGTGTATTAGTTTGTCTCCTTCTTAATCTATATGCACCATTTGTATGTATTACTTACTGTACCACTGGGTGACATAATCTTCTAGAGCTCTCTTTCTTGTCATATATATACGGGGTCCTCAAATAAAAGAGGAGATATATTAGCAGAGGTCCTGTGTATTCAGCCAAAAATACCTGAAAAGAGAAAGCGATTTAGTTTAAACAGTACATTTTATAGCTTCCCTGGTGGCTCAGACAGTAAAGAATCTGCCTGCAGTGAAAAAGACCCGGGTTTAATCTTTGGATCTGGAAGATCCCTGGAGAGGGGAATGGCAATCCACTGTAGTATTTTTGCCTGGAAAATCCCATGGACAGAGGAGCCTCGTGGATGAAGAGCACCTGGGGTCTCAAAGCACAGGACATGACTGAGCTGAGTGACTAACACAGATTCATGATAAACATGTCCCCAAACTTACCCTGCTATATGAGCTGATGAAATAGATAGGTGAGCATCTGTTCTCTAAAAACAACGAGACCAAGTGCTGTCACAAATAACAGGAAATCTTAGAAAAATTAGCCAAGAGTTAAGGTAAAGGACAATTATAAGTAGTAAAATAAAAACATTAGACATAAATATAATGCTGTCTTCATAAATAGCACACAGGGATTTTTATTTAATCATATTTTTAATATGTTTATTTATTTTAACTGGAGGTTAATTACTTTACAATATTGTATTGGTTTTGCCATATATCAACATGAATCCACCACAGGTATACACGTGTTCCCCATCCTGAACCCCCCTCCCTCCTTCCTCCCTGTACCATCCCTCCGGGTTAAATAATTTCATTTAATCAAATGCATAAGTGCATTTCTCATGTCTTTCCCATACTAAATGAATCTTCTATGTTAACCATCCCTGTCACTAAATGGAATGGGAAATAGCTTTTTGCTGCCATGTCATCTAGAATTCAATCAGTTTGAAAGTGAAAGTGTTAGTCGTTCAGTCCTATCTGACTCTTTGAGACTCCATGAACTGTAGCCCACCAGAATCCTTCTTCCATGGAATTCTCCATGTTAGAATACTGGAGTGGGTTGCCATTCTCTTCTCCAGGAGATCTTCCTGACCCAGGGATTAAATCCAGGTCTCCTGCATAGCAGGCAGATTCTTTGCCACTTGAACCACCAAGAAAAATCAATTTGACCATTGTTCAAACTGAAATAATTTATTTCTCTCTCCTGGAAATTTTAAATTTTTACTGAGTCTGAGTGAGTAGTTTTAGAGTATTGCTTTATGAATTTTGAAGCTTCTTTTGGAACTTGCCACAAGTATGGCAACCATGTATGTGGAGAAAGATATCCAATCTATAGAGAGACAATCATAAGATTTGGAAAGATAATTGGAAATGAGACCCATGATTTCAAAAGATTAATTGGCTGATTTTCTGATAGCTTGCTGAATCTGGTGAGCGTCCATCATTTGATTTTGTCTTAATGCTAAAACCAGGTTAAAGTCCCATTCTGAAATTTTCAGTCAGAAAAGGGAAAATAATTTCCCTAGGAGTTTTCAAAGAGAAAAGCAGAGAAGAGAAAGAATATAAACATGACAATGATAAATTCAACTGCCACTTCTATTTTCCTTTGTCTTTGCCAATTTTCACCATTTCTAAGGAAGGAAACTTGAAGCTGTACATATTTTGCTCAAATATTCAAGTGGGCACATTGTTTTTTTATTATTATTGATTATGGTTTATCTCTGTTTACAATTTTGTGGAACTACATGATTAAAGTATATGATATATAGGCACATACATATAATCACATGTATATACATACACATGTATAAATATTTATATATGTAACTGTCTTGTTATACATTTTTAAACAATATTTATTAACTCACAAGGTAAGAAATATTTTATATGAGGATGAGAACAATGCAATAAGTTTATGTTTATAAATCCAATAAATTCAGTACTAAAGCAACCTTTTAATGTATTAATTTATGGCATAAAACATTCCTGATTATTCAGATATAAATAAAAATATCTTCTGAATGTCTATAAATAGAATCTAGTTAACACTCTAGAATAATTAGGATAATGATTGTTTTAAATATTTATTTCAATGTCTCTGACCTAGTCAAGTCAATTTTAAGCAAATTCTATAGTATGATGTAAGAAATGAAAAACGTTGTAAACAATGGTTAACATGACCAAATATAACTGTTTATTAAGTTGATAAACATAATGTCACAAATAGGAAGTTTTTTTGGATCAGAGGAAATTAAACTACAATCCTATCTCAATCATCTCCTAAAAAAATTGGAGATCCTGCTATCTTATAGTAATATGTTCTAGGAGACCCAATATTTTATCACAAATATTGTTCATTCTGAAACACTGGGATTAAAAGAATGCCAAAGTATAAAGGATAATTCTGATTTAAAAGCCCTGGAGAGTAATTAAAAAAAAAAAAAAAACACACTTTGGGACAATGCATCTTTCAAGAAAAATGTATATTTGGGTGCAGGTAGAAAGGATGTTTGATTAAACTTAGAAAGTAATCAGAAAATAGATTTATAATTTTAAAAAGCCAGATATATAAATGTTAATAAAACAGATTTCTGAAACAGAAATTGCTCTTCTTCTACTAAAAAAGAATAAAAACAAAACTAAAGGTGAAATAAATATACAAACAAAAGATATATTTATAGGTATGCAGCCTAGGTGGATGAATTTACAATGATGGAGGAAAAAAAAGAAGACACTGCACTTTAATCCAAAATTTATTAGATATTTTATTTTCAAAATAAGCAGGTACACTTTCTTTTTTTTTTAACTTTGACAATATATACTACTTCTAAATTCAATTGATTTCTAATATCAATTAGAATCATTGGAATTATTGGAATCAATGGAATTATTTTCATACTTCCCCTTTATAGAAAGTTCTCTGTTTTAAACTAATGTGTTGCTTTTAATGTAAAATTTACTATTTCCACTAGAAAAGCTATAAAACTGGGATTTTTTAGAACTTCTCTAGAATATTCAACTTGTTGTATTTAAAAATTGAAAAAGAATAAGACAATAAACTATTTTAGAAAATATAAACTGTATTCAACTGCAGTTGTTGTAAATTGATTAAAACCCTTGGGCTTAGATTTAATTTAATACATTCATCCTTCCTTTAAAAAATATTTTTTTTAGTCCTATTATTATTAGGGTGATTTTGGCTTTACTTGTCCTCTAAAATTGCAATTGACTGTTAAAAGCAAAATGAATTGCTTATGTCACAGTTGTTGAAAATTGTTTAGTTGCTAGGTCATGTCTGACTCTTTTGAGACCCCATAGACTGTAACCTACCAGACTCTTCTGTCCATAGAATTTTATAGGCAGGAACACTGGAGTGCATTGCCATTTCCTACTCAAGGGGTTCTTCCCAATCAAACGACTGAACTATGTCTCCTGCATTGGCAGGAGGATTATTTACCACTGAGCCACTACAGAAGACTTGCCGCAAAAAATAAAGTAGTGTTAGCAGTAATTTTCTAAAGATAAGAGTGCTACTAAAATTATGAGAACATTTCCCAATAGTAATATTGCTTTGTACTCCATGAGTACTATTGAAGTTAATGTGATACTAGAAAGTTTTTTTTTTTTTTCAAGAAAAATTACCTGTTATAGGAATAACATATTATGGATAACTCTATGCTTATGTTATGCAAACAAACCTTCCTAATGAGATCACCAAAAAAATTAATAAAAATATTTTTCAGGCTCCAAAGAATTACTGAGTCTTTGGCGAATTAGAAGAACAAAATGTTTTATAAGAGTCTCCCAGAGGGATGGTATGGGGAGGGAAGTGGGAGGGGGGTTCAAGATGGGGAACATGGGTATACCTGTGACAGATTCATGTTGATGTATGGCAAAACCAATACAATATTGTAAAGTAATTAACCTCCAATTAAAGTAAATACATTTATATTAAAAAAAAAAAGTCTCCAGAGTAGTATTTGGTAAGAGCCTGAGGTAAAGACCAATCTTTTGAGCGTGCTTAAGAATGGAAGCACCAAAATTACTGCTTGTTGTCTTTCAAAGACTAAGGTGACTATAAAAACCCCAGAATTTTGGTTGGAACATAGAACAGTTAAAACTGGAGTGAGGATCAAACAGGTCTGTCTTCATAGGTACTTCATATGTACATATGAAACTCAGCCTGAAGTCATTTCAATCATGGATTGGAATGAGATGACCTGTACTCAAAAGTGCCATTAGTCCATCTGCAGAATGATAAATTATATTTGAAAGGTAAAATAGCCCAAGGCTTCTTCAAATAATCTAAATTTATTAACATAATTTTTCTGCAATGTCAGAAATATGCAGTATACAAGGAGTGATGATATCATGACCATAACCAAAAGCAGCAGCAGGCATTGAAAATGGATGAACAAAAGGTTCACATAACAGAATTATCAAGCCTTACTTTTGGAAAACAATCTTTTAATGTTCAAAGAAAAATAAAATGTTGAAATTTTAGTGATATTTGAAACCTTTGGAAAGAAAAATATGATAATGTAATATGAATCCCAAAAGGAGAATGCAAAGAGAAAAATGGAGAATCAAAAGATGAAGAGATTATGCAGTTTTGTCAAATTAGATATAGCTATCAAACCAGGAATTCAGATATCACAATAAACCCAAAACAGGATAAATAAAACCATAATCATAACTATGTGCACCATAATCTAATAAAATACAAATTTTGAATAAACCAGGGACTTTAAGGAGTACAGTAGACTTTTCAACAGAAATAATAGGAGTCAGAAATCAAACTAATAGTGTTTTGAAATAAAGACAGAAATAGCTGCCAATGTGCATTTTTTTCTGAAAAAATATTCTCCAAGAATATAAACAAAATGAATACATTATAAGATGAACAATAATTGGGAGAAGTAATCAAAGACAGAATGATAATACAACATTAAGGTGTTTTTCAAAAAGAAGGATAATAATACCAGATGTAACCTCAGTATTAGAAGGAAAAACTAAATTGCAGTTAAAAAAAAAATTAAAGATTGACCATATGAAAAATTATAGTTGTGTATTTTTGTTTTAAAATATATAAAGAATTTTTAAAATTCACAATAGAAAACTCAGAAGGAGACCAAATACCTCAAATAAAGCTTATTCAACTACTAATGCATTATCTTCACATTAGCAAGCAAACAATTTTATCAGTGTTCACTGCACATCTAATAGTTTAAATGTGCAGTGTAATCTCTTGGGTAATCATTAGAGTTATTGAAACATAGGGTATAGCTACATCTAATTCTGCTTCATTGACTATGCTAAAGTCTTTGTGTGGATCACAACAAACTGTGAAATATTCTTAAAGAGATGGGAATGCCAGACCACCTTACCTGCCTCCTGAGAAGCCAGTATGCAGGACACGAAGGAACAGTTAGTACTGGACATGGAACAATGGACTTGTTCAAAACTGGAAAGGAATACATCAAGACTGTATATCCACACCCTGCTTATTTAACATATATACAGAGTACATCATAGGAAATGTTGGGCTAGATTCACAAGCTGTAATCAAGTTTGCCTGGAGAAGTATCAACAACCTCAGATATGCAGATAATCCCTCTCTAAGGGCAGAAAATGAAGAGGAACTAAAGAGCCTCTTGAAGCTGAAAGAGGAGAGTGAAAAAAAAGTTGGCTTAAAACTCAGTCGGTCAGTTCAGTTGCTCAGTCATGTCTGACTCTTTGTGATCCCATGGACTGTAGCATGTCAGGCTTCCCTGTCCATCACCAACTCCTAGAGCTTGCTCAAACTCTTGTCCATCGAGTCGGTGATATCATCAAACCACATCATCCTCTGACATCCCCTTCTCCTCCTACCTTCAGTCTTTCCCAGCATCAGGGTCTTTTCTAATGAGTCAATTCTTCGCATTAGGTGGGCAAAGTATTGGACTTTCAGCTTCAGCATCAATCCTTCCAATGAACACCCAGGACTGATTTCCTTTAGGACTGACTGGTTTGATCTTGTTACAGTCCAAGGGACTCTCACGAGTCTTCTCCAACACCATAGTTAAAAAGCATCAATCAAGAACAAGACCCAGTTTCCCCCACAGTCAGTCTCTCCCATTCGGAAGTTTCCATAAGCCTTTTATCCATCAGAAGACAGACATAATGAACACCACAATCACAGAAAACTAATCACACTGATCACATGGACCACAGCCTTGTCTAACTCAATGAAACAAAGAGCCACACCACATAGGGCCATCCAAGATGAACAGGTCATGGTGGAGAGTTCTGACAAAAGGTAGTCCACTGGAGAAAGGAATGGCAAACCATTTCATTATCCTTGCCTTGAGAACAGCATGAACAGTATGGATAAGCTTAAAACTCAGAATTCAAAAAACAAGGATCATGCCATCTGGTCCCATCACTTCATGACAAATAGATTGGGGGGGGGGAGAGTGGAAACAATGTCAGATTTCATTTTCTTGAGCTCCAAAATCACTGTGGACAGTGACTGCAGCCACAAAAAAAATTAATAGACGCTTTCTCCTTGGAAGAAAAGCTATGACCATCCTAGACAGAAACCAGAGACATCACTTTACTGACAAAGGTCCATATAGTCAAAACAATGGTTATTCCAGTAGTCAGGTATGGATGTGAGAGATGGACCATAAAGAAAGGTGAGTTCCAAAGAATTGATGCTTTCAAACTGTGGTGCTGGAGAAGCCTCTCAAGATAGAACCCTCTCCTTTCCTTGGACAGCAAGGATATCAAACCAGTCAGTTCTAAAGGAAATCAGTCCTGAATATTAACTGAAAGGACTGGGGTTGAAGCTCCAATACTTTGGCCAATTGATGCAAAGAGCCAACTCATTGGAAAAGACCCTGATGCTGGGAAAGATTGAGGACAAGAGGATAAGTGGGCAACACGGAATCAGATGGTTGGATGACATCACTGACTCAATGGACATGAATTTGAGCCTACTCGCAGAGATAGTGAAGGACAGGAAAGTCTGTTGTGCTATAGTTCATGGGGTTGCAAAGAGTTAGACATGACTTAGCAACTGAATAACAACAACCAAAATACTAGAGAAGCTAAGAGTATGGCAATTAATCCAAATGGGACAAGAAAAAAGAAACCAGAAATGGATTATAAGATATGAGACAAATTAAAAGAAAACATTAGGCCTGGTGATTAAAAATAGATAATTATTTACAACAAAAATACTATGATTAAAATGAAAAATATAAAAATGCTAAATGATTATAAAAACTCAGAAGAAGAATTCCTAGCCTAGGGCTAGGCAAATACTTCTTACATATGAAAGTGAAGACAAGATCCTTTAAAGAAAATATTAATAAATTATGCTGCATTAAAATTGAAAGCATTTTGTACAGCAACAAAAATACTGTTAAAATGATGAAAAGACAAGCTAAAATTGAGAGAAAATATTTGCAAACCATGCATTAGACAAAAGACTTTTATGTAGATATGTAGAATATTAAAGGTAATCTTACAACTCAACAGTCATTGCAGAAAATTAAAAACTTATTTTCATATAAACACCAACACACAGGTAGGTTGTTGCTTTACTTATGATAAAAAATACTGAGGACCATTCAAATGTCTGTCAGTGAGTGAATAAACAAACCCTATTACATACATATAACCAAGTAGTACTCACCAATAAAAAGAAGCATAATTATTGATATACATGCAATAACCAAGGTGGATCCCAGAGTCACTATACTAAGAGAAAAATAAACATCAGTCTCAAAAATTTTTTGATTCTGTTTATAGAGCAATCACTACATGGCAATAATATAGAGATGAAAAACAGATTGGTGGTTGCCCCAGGATAAATTTCTCTGTGTAAATAGAGAGAAGTAAGATGAGGGAGTTCCTTGTGAAAGATTGAACAATTCTATATCTGAATTTGGTAGATACATGAATCTATGCAAGAAATAATATACATAGCAGTAGTAGTTTAGTAGCTAAGTCATGTCCAATTCTTGTGACCCCATGGACTGTAGCCTGCCAGGCTTCTCCTCTGTCCTTGGGATTCTCCAGGCAAGAATCCTGGAGTGGGTTGCCATTTCCTTCTCTAGGGAGTCTCCTTAACCAGGTATCAAACCTGGGTCCCCTGCATTGCAGGCAGATTCTTAACCAACTGAGCTATGAGGGAAGTTCATAATTTGCATAGGACTATACACACACTGGAGAAGGCAATGGCACCCCACTCCAGTACTCTTGCCTGGAAAATCCCATGGACGAAGGAGCCTGGCAGGCTGCAGTCCATGGGGTCGCTAAGAGTCTGACACGACTGAGCGACTTCACTTTGACTTTTCACTTTCACGCACTGGAGAAGGAAATGGCAACCCAGTTCAGTGTTCTTGCCTAGAGAATCCCAGGGATGGGGGAGCCTGGTGGGCTGCCGCCTATGGGGTCGCACAGAGTCAGACACGACTGAAGCGACTTAGCAGCAGCAGCAGCATACATATGCATGCTTCCCTTGTGGCTCAGATAGTAAATAAATCTGTCTGCAATACAGGAGACCTAGATTTGATACCTGGGTTGGAAAGATCCCCTGGAGGGGGGCATGGCAACCCACTCCAGTAATCTTGGCTGGAGAATCCCCATGGACAGAAGAACCTGACACGCACTGGAGAAGGAAATGGCAACCCAGTTCAGTGTTCTTGCCTAGAGAATCCCAGGGATGGGGGAGCCTGGTGGGCTGCCGCCTATGGGGTCGCACAGAGTCAGACACGACTGAAGCGACTTAGCAGCAGCAGCAGCATACATATGCATGCTTCCCTTGTGGCTCAGATAGTAAATAAATCTGTCTGCAATACAGGAGACCTAGATTTGATACCTGGGTTGGAAAGATCCCCTGGAGGGGGGCATGGCAACCCACTCCAGTAATCTTGGCTGGAGAATCCCCATGGACAGAAGAACCTGGCGGGCTACAGTCCATGGGATCGGACACAACTGAGTGACTATGCACAGCATGTTGCTGTGCTACTGCTAAGTCGCTTCAGTCATGTCCGACTCTGTACAGACACATTAATGAAGATAAAAATAAAACAGAATGTGATCTTTAGTTAATAGGATTTGTATATAGGAATTATTTTTATTATAATTATATAAATTTTAACATTATTTATGCTGTCTTCCAATTAATCCTAAGTTCCACGAGACAAGAATTTTCTCAACATTCTGCACCAAACTCTTGCTTCTTGAAAAATATTATTAAATTACTAATTTTGACCTTGCTAAATTAAAGAGATTGTTGCTCACAAAAAAGAAAACAAAACGGATACAGTATTGTAAAGCAAAACAAACTAAAAAATAAAAATTAATTAAAAAAATAAAATTAAATTAAAGAAAACTTACAATAATGCTTTTATTATAGGAGTGAATTTTAATGTTTTATAAATGTGTAAGAATGTTAACTGTAGTAAAATATTACTATTATTGTGCAATTTAGTTGATATAAAGTGGGTGTGATTGCAATGTAATGTGCATATTTTTAGCATTTAATAGGATTGACTCATTTGGAGCAAAAATGTGTGAACCATAGGGTTGATTTTAAAATATCCAGCCTATTTTCGTAGTTCTCTTTGTCACCTAAATGACTTTACTCTCAGATTAGCTATAATTTTCTAGCACAATTGTCACAGAATTCCACCTTAGCTTTTTTTTCCCCTCAGTGCTTATCCCAATGATGCAGCTGAAATTTATTATGAATCACAGTTATTGCTACTCACTCTGACAAAGCTTCTGTAGATAAAATTCCTTTTTCATCATAAATGTAGGCAAAGATTCTTTGAATATTTTAACCTTTGAAGATCAAAATCTGCTTGTCTAAAATCTCTTTTAGCAAGGGTTTGTAGATATCACTTTTAAACTCTAAACCCTTTGTTAAAATATGCATGAGTTAGTAGCTTTTTGGTAAACATTATGATATACTACACAAAGATTCAGAATACTCTAAACTTCAGTTAGTTCAGTTCAGTTCAGTCGTTCAGTCGTGTGTGATCTTTGGAACCCTATGGACTGCAGCACACCAGACTTCTCTTGTCCATCACGAACATCAAGTTGGTGATGCCATTCAACCATCTCATCCTCTGTTGTCCCTTCTCCTCTTGCCTTCAATATTTCCCAACATCAGGATCTTTTCCAATGAGTCATTTCTTCACATCAGTTGGCCAAATAACTCTAAACTTAGTTTTATTTATTTTTTAATGCAACAAATTAGTACTCAAAGGCTCAATAAATCTTTGAAACTAAAGCAACCATTTAGCCAAGCACACTAAATGTAATTATCTAAATCAGAGGGCAGACACACTGAAACCATACTCACAGAAAACTAGTCAATCTAATCACACGAGGACCACAGCCTTGTCTAACTCAATGAAACCAAGCCATGCCTGCAGGGCAACCCAAGACAGGCATGTCATGGTGGAGAGGTCTGACAGAATGTGGTCCACTGGAGAAGGGAATGGCAAACCACTTCAGTATTCTTGCCTTGAGAACCCCGTGAACAGCATGAAAAGGCAAAGTGATAGGATACTGAAAGAGGAATTCCCCAGGTCAGTAGGTGCCCAATACGCTACTAGAGATCAGTGGAGAAATAACTCCAGAAAGAATGAAAGGATAAGCCAAAGCAAAAACAATAAGCAGCTGTGGATGTGACTGGTGATAGAAGCGAGATTCGATGCTGTATAGAGCAATATTGCATAGGAACCTGGAATGTCAGGTCCATGAATCAAGGCAAATTGGAAGTGGTCAAACAAGAGATGGCAAGGGAGAATGTCGACATTCTAGGAATCAGCGAACTAAAATGGACTGGAATGGGTGAATTTAACTCAGGTGACCATTATATCTACTACTGTGGGCAGGAATCCCTCAGAAGAAATGGAGTAGCCATCATGGTCAACAAAAGAGTCCGAAATGCAGTACTTGGATGCAATCTCAAAAATGACAGAATGATCTCTGTTCATCTCCAAGGCAAACCATTCAATATCACAATTATCCAAATCTATGCCCCAACCAGTAATCTGAAGAAGCTGAAGTTGAACGGTTTTATGAAGACCTACAAGATCTTTTAGAACTAATACCCAAAAAAGATGTCCTTTTCATTATAGGGGACTGGAATGCAAAAGTAGAAAGTCAAGAAACACCTGGAGTAACAGGCAAATTTGGCCTTGGAATGCGGAATGAAGCAGGCCAAAGACTAATAGAGTTTTGCCAAGAAAATGCACTGCTCATAGCAAACACCCTCTTGCAACAACACAAGAGAAGACTCTACACATAGACATCACCAGATGGTCAACACCAAAATCAGACTGATTATATTTTTTGCAGCCAAGGATTGAGAAGCTCTATACAGTCAGCAAAAACAAGACCAGGAGCTGACTATGGCTCAGATCATGAACTCTTTATTGCCAAAATCAGGCTTAAATTGAAAAAAGTAGGGAAAACCACTAGACCATTCAGGTGTGACCTAAATCCAATCCTTTATGATTATACGGTGGAAGTGAGGAATAGATTTAAGGGTCTAGATCTGATAGATAGAGTGCCTGATGAACTATGGAATGAGGCTCGTGACATTGTACAGGAGACAGGGATCAAGACCATCCACATGGAAAAGAAATGCAAAAAAAGCAAAATGGCTGTCTGGGGAGGCCTTACAAAGAGCTGTAAAAAAAAAGAGAGAGGCTAAAAGCAAAGGAGAAAAAGAAAGATATAAGCATCTGAATGCAGAGTTCCAAAGAATAGCAAGAAGAGATAAGAAAGCCTTCAGCGATCAATGCAAAGAAATAGAGGAAAAGAACAGAAGGGGAAAGACTAGAGATCTCTTCAAGAAAATTAGAGCTATCAAGGGAACATTTCGTGAAAAGATGGGGTCGATAAAGGACAGAAATAGTCTAGGCCTAACAGAAGCAGAAGATATTAAGAAGAGATGGCAAGAACACACGGAAGAACTGTACAAAAAAGATGTTCACGACCCAGATAATCATGATGATGTGATCACTCATCTAGAGCCAGACATCTTGGAATGTGAAGTCAAGTGGGCCTTAGAAAGCATCACTACAAACAAAGCTAGTGGATGTGATGGAATTCCAGTTGAGCTGTTTCAAATCCTGAAAGATGATGCTGTGAAAGTGCTGCACTCTATATGCCAGCACATTTGGAAAACTCAGCAGTGGCCACAGGACTGGAAAAGGTCAGTTTTCATCCCAATTCCAAAGAAAGCAATGCCCAAGAATGTTCAAACTACCGCACTATTGCACTCATCTCACATGCTAGTAAAGTGATGCTCAAAATTCTCCAAGCCAGGCTTCAGCAATACATGAACCGTGAACTCCCTGATATTCAAGCTGGTTTTAGAAAAGGCAGAGGAACCAGAGATTAGATGGCCAACATCCGCTGGATCATGGAAAAAGCAAGAGAATTCCAGAAAAACATCTATTTCTGCTTTATTGACTATGCCAAAGCCTGTGACTGTGTGGATCACAATCAACTGTGGAAAATTCTGAAAGAGATGGGAATATCAGACCACCTGACCTGCCTCATGAGAAACCTATATGCAGGTCAGGAAGCAACAGTTAGAACTGGACATGGAACAACAGACTGGTTCCAAATAGGAAAAGGAGTACGTCAA
>SJXQ01002116.1:136978-161378 GCA_006408695.1 Aepyceros melampus
CATATATATATATATATATATATATATATATATATATATATATAATCTTAGCAATTTAAAAAATTTGAATGAGTCTCAAAACTCCTAATCCAATTCTGAAAATATAAAGAAATATTATGTTGTATAAAAACAGGAAATTAACTTGTGATAGAGTAATATTAATGAAAATACAGACTTTGTTTAAATTTCACAAAATTTTATGCTAGTGTCTATCATTTGTTTTCACACCTTATTTGAGATTCCACGTTTTATTTAGTTGCGTTGAATAACTTCAGCTGCATGCTACCAATTCTAGCAAAGTCTCTATACATCTTTATTCTGTTACAGATATTTTCTAATTTTCTTTGTTATGGCTTCTTAGATATACCTGTCATTTAAAAATAAAAATTTATTTCCAAATACATGGGATTTGTAAAGTATCTTTTATATTTGTTTTTCACTGTGATATTAATTTCTCATTTAAATGCTTTTTTCCCTGCAAAGGATGAACAAAGGGAGGGACAAGGCCTACAGTAGCAGCCTGTTATTTGTCACTGCCTCTACAAATTCTGGGAGCATCCAAGGACCAGTGACAGTGGATGGTCCACATGCAGAGGCAGAGTGAAACCCAAGTTCTTTCCTCTAACCCTCTCACCAAAGATATACAATCTGCACAACTGCCACAGGCTTTGTATACTCAGCCACTATCTGAATGGACATTTGAGTGGACAACAGGTGCTCCCATGCCTGGAATGAGTCCAGTGTTAGCAGCTGTGGGCTTTGTGGAAGCACACATGCACAGGCAGGGCCAAGGTCTGGACTGCTTCTTGGTATGTGACTACTGCAGATCTAATACCTGATTTTAGTGGATCAATGTCTGTGTATCTGTGATAGTGGTTTTGTGAACAGTGTCTGAGGGGATACTAGGGCTAATTTTCTGCATTCTCAGAGTGGGGCACAGGGAAAGTAGGGAAAACGGCAGTGTACTTTGTGATCCAGTAGAATTGCTGACATGTGACACCAGAGAGTGCACTCCCCAGGGGACAGTCTGGCAGAGGAATATTCAGTAGATTCTCTGTAGGTAGGAGTGCTCAAATTCTTCTCTGTAGGTAGGAGTGCTCCAATTCGTCTCAGTGAGATGACCCAGAGGGATGGTACGGGGAGGGAGGAGGGAGGGGGGTTCAGGATAGGGAACACGTATATACCTGTGGCAGATTCACATTGATGTATGGCAAAACCAATACAATATTGTAAAGTAATTAACCTCTAATTAAAATAAATAAATTTGTATTTTAAAAAGAAAAGAAAGAAATATAGTTTATTAGCCAAGTTCCCACCAAAAAATAATAATAATAATTAAAATAAACAAAAAATTTTTTAAAGAAATATATCCAGGGACTTTTACTCTAAGAACCAGTCTTTTACTCAAAGACTCTGCCACAGCAAGGCTGTGACAACCACAGACCAAAGAAGAGGCCCCATTCAACTTCCAGTGCAGAAACTGTTAACCCCAAATCATATCATACAGCCAATCAGAGGTTTAATGGTCAGTGCCCACTCCAGTACTCTTGCCTGGAAAATCCCATGGACAGAGGAGCCTGGTAGGCTGCAGTCCATGGGGTCGCTGAGAGCTGAACATGACTGAGTGACTTCACTTTCACTTTTCACTTTCATGCATTGGAGAAGGAAATGGCAACTCACTCCAGTGTTCTTGCGTGGAGAATCACAGGGATGGTGGAGCCTGGTGGGCTGCCGTCTCTAGGGTCGCACAGAGTCAGACACGACTGAAGCGACTTAGCAGCAGCAGCAGCACACTGAGGAAAGAAACATCAGGCATTCATACTGAAAAATAGCCTTTGCAGCAAAATATTGGATGCTTGCAGGGTACACAGGGAAGTTCCTATGTAAAAATAGCCTTTCAAGACCATAGTAGGTAATTATTTCTCATAGAGTAAGAAAGTTTAAACTCATAGGGTAAGAAAATACAAGTAAAATGAAGAAGCAGATGAAACAACTCCCAAATGAAAGACCAAGAAAATTCCTACAAAAGCACAATGAAACAGACCTTTCAGTCTAATAGATATCCAGCTCAAAAAGGGGACAATGAAGTTACTAAAAAGGGCTGTTGATAGAAATGCAGATAAATGTAAAAGTGAATTATAAACAATAAAGAAGAATAAAACAAATAATTTCACAGTGTGTATGGAAATACAAAAAACCTCGAATAGCCAAAGCAATCTTGAGAAAAAATTAGAAAAATTATTTGCCAAGATGAAAGTTGAGTTTAAGGCAATAAATAGAATATTGAATAATACAGAAGAGCTGATCTGGAAGATAGTATAATTGAAATCACCCAATCAGAACAGCAGATAGAAAGACCTATGGGAAAATATAAAGCGTGCCAACCTATGCTCAATAAGGATCCCAGAAGGAAAAGAAAGAGAAAAGGCAATACAAAATGTATTTGAAGACATTTTGGTTGAAAATTTCCCAAACCTAAAGAAGGAAACAGATATCCAGGTTTCCTAAAGAAGGAAACAGACATAACCTAAAGAAGGAAACAAATATAGAAAGCAGAGAGTGTCCCAAACAACATGAACCCAAACAGACCTACACAAAGACATAATTGAAATGACAAAAATTAAATAGAGCAAGAGAAAAATAGAGTTAATTACAAGGGAACCCTCATAAAGCTCTCAGTTAATTTCTTTACAGAAATGTTGCAGGTCAGAAAGGAGTATCAAAATATATTCAAGGTCCTGAAAGGCAAAAATCTTCAACTTCAGACATTCAACCCAGGAAGATTATCATTCAAAACAGGAGAGATCAAGAATTCCTCAGAGAAGCAAAAACTAAGAAATGCAGTAATACTAAACCTATACTAAAGGAATATTGGAAGTTCTTCTCTAAATAGATAAAAAGCAAAAATGTGAAGGAAATGGAAAATGACAGTTGGAAAGTAAGTTGCTTAAATAAACCAGGACACAGATTTTTTTTAATAATGTGTTTTGTTTTTCTGTGAAAGCAAGAATAACCACAATGAACACCAAAGGTATAAATATGAAGATATAAAAGAGAGCATTAAAATCATAAATATGGGGAAAGATAGTAATAAAATGTTGATTACTTTTCAGGATGTGTTTGAACCTATGTGACTACCAGTCTTAAGCCAAGTAGATATAGGAAGGGGTTAACATATTTGAAACACAGAGTAGGCAGAAATCAAAATATACAATAGATTAACAAAAACAAAAAGAAGAGAACACAGGCATAATGTAAAAGAAAATCATCAAACTGTTACCAAGTCCAAGTTCACTCTGCTTACTGTATAACAGGTCCGTTAACTGAGAGATGCTGTTTTGAGGCAAGGAATATGACTTTATTTGGAAAGCTAGCTAACAGATAACATGGAAGGCTAATGTCTCAAAATAACCATCTTATTGGGGTCTCGGTGTCAGAATACGGGTAGAAAGAGGTGAGGAAGTAAAGTAAAAAGGCCTTTAGTCTTGCAAACGTCCCTTGGAATAATCAGCACTGGGAAGGCGATATATTAATTTCTTCCTTACTCCAGCCATCCACAGGTGGACAAGGGAATTTCTGTTTAACATTCAGGCAGAGGGGTAAGGTTCCCCAAGGCTGGCCATTATGTATGGACAGTACTTTTTTAGTGAACAAAAGCAATGGGAAAAGAAAGTTAAAGTGAAAGAAACAAATCCAGTATGGAGTTGGTTCTTCCCTGTAACAAAACCACAAAATTAAAAACAAAAAGGAAAAGAAAAGAAGAAAGAAGAAATACAAAATAAACTGGAAACAAGGATTAAAATGGTAACAAATACATATCTATCAGTAATTACATTAAATATCAGTGGGCTAAATGCTCCAATTAAAGGACATAGAGTGGCAGATTGGATAAAAAACCAAGAATCTCCAATATGATGCCTACAAGAGACCCACTTAGGGCAAAAGACACATGTAGATTGAAAGTGAGGAGATGTAAAAAGATATTTCATGCAAATGGAAATAAAAAGAAAGCTGGGGTAGCAATACTCATATCAGACAAAACAGACTTTACAACAAAACCATAAAGAAAGATAAAGGACAATATAAAAGATAATGGATCAATACAAGAAGAGGATACTACACTGATCAACATATATGCATCCAGCTTAGGAACACATAAATATATAAAACAAATACTAACAGATATAAAGGATGAAACTGACTGGATATAATAATATTGACTGGATATAATAATAATGGAAGGCTTTAATACCTCATTCATATCAACTGACAGATCTTCTAGACAGAAACTCAATAAGGCAACAGATAATCTTAATGATACAATAGAGTTAGATTTAACTTATATTTTCATGACATTACATTATTTAAAAAAAACCCAGAATGCACATTCTGTTAAAGAACACATAGAACATTCTCTAAAACAAATCATATACTATGGCATAAAGCAGGACTCAATCAATTAAAGATGATGGAAATAATTTCAAGAATCTTTTCTGAGCATAATTATATGAAACTAGAAGTCAAACACAGAAAAATAAATGAGAAAATAATCTATCACATGGAGACTAAACAACATGCTACTAAAAATTCAATGGGCCAATGTTCAAAGATAACAGAGGAGTCAGTGGACATGAGTGCATTTCTCTCCGCAGATGCATCAGGACTACATCTAGAGATGCAATAGTTCTCACAAAACACTGGCTGAATATTAGCAGGAGTCTTGATCACCAGAAAAGCCTATACAGATCCATGCATTAATTGGATAGGATAAAAGGAATAAGGGAGAAGAAGGTCCAAGCAGAACAGGACCTGAACACCAAGGAGAGGGTGCTGAAGCAGGGAAGATATTTCTACACCCAGGGAAATAAGTTGGGACAGAAGAGAATCATTTGAGGTTCTCAGAGGAGGGTGAAACAGCTGATTTGTGACAGTCAAAATGAATAAAGTGAGAAACACACAGCCAATCCTTGCCAGAGCCCTACATACCCCAACCTGGAACACATGTCCACAAGTAAGCACAGGGGCTGGGAGCTGGAACTTGGGGATTGGAGAGCAATCCTGGAGCCAGGACTGCTGTTGAATGCTGGGAGAAGGCCTGAGGGAAGAGGAAGGAAAAATCTACAACAGGGAATGCGTTTGGAGGAAAACCAAATGACCATGGAAACAGGGCACTACGGCTAAGTCACACATAATTGGTGGAACCACCACTATTGCATCTCTCTACCCACATACTGGAATTGGGAGCCAAGCAATAAAGAAGGACCAACAAGAATTTCCCTTAGAGCACCTGCTGCCAGAGATTAGAAAAATCTCATAAAAGAGCCGTATCTCTTGTGCCTGAGGCTGATGGCTTCATTCGTACCTGGCACTGCCAGAGTGCCCATGACCTAAGCAGCCATGCAGCCTTCATGCCCTGGTCTCACTGGAGCAGACACAATCCTCCAGGGCAGCCTAAGAAGCAGAATCCTATGGGGGTGTCCCATATGCAGAGGTGGTAGTAAAACTACAACTGAGCGCTCCAGGGGCAGAGCGATTAAGGAAGAATATTGAAAACCTTTCCATCAGTTGCACAAGCTGCAGATTAGATCCACGATATCAACTAAGTAGTCTCTGTATCTATGGAATATATAAAAGGACAATGAGTGATTCCACAGAAGAAAACATTCTAGCTCTGGAAGCTCTGAGTTTTGGAGGCAAGCACATGCAGGAGTATGGCTGGATTATAGCCTAAAATGTTTTCACAGGATCTAAGCTTTCCAGGTGGTGCTAATGGTAAAGGACCTGCCTGCCAAAGCAAAAGGAATAAGAGACACAGGTTCGATCCCTGGATCTAGAAGTTCCCCTGGAGGACAGCATGGCAACCGACTCCAGTATTCTTGCCCATAGAATCCCATGACAGAGGAGCCTGGTGGGCTACAGTCCACAGGGTCACAAAAAGTCAGACACAACTGAAGCAACTGAGCACACATGCATGCACATTCCCATAGGGTCCACAGCAGGTCCAGAGACCAGCCTTCCCAGATTTGGAGTGTTTCCTAGGGAGGCAGAAGTGGGCTGTGGCTCACAGCAGGAGCAAGGACACTTGACAGCTGAGATCCTAGGAAAACACTATTTTGTTTTTTTATGACTTGGGTCATCTATAGTTGTTCCTTTCTTTTTTTCTCTGTTATTGTGGTTGTTTTTAATATTATTATTTCCATTAAGGTTTTGAGAGATTTTTTGACCATTACTTTTATTTCTGTTATATATTTCTACTGCTACTTTGGCTTTCTGCTTTTCTGTGGGTTTTTTTGTCTTTGCTTTTTTTTTTTTTTTTTTTTTTTGGTTCTTTGCTGTTGTTACTCTGTGTGTGTGTGTGTAAACTTTATCTTAACTTTGATTTTCTGTGGTTCTTTTATTTTCACCATTTTTTGTCTGTTTTGTTTGTTTATTCCTCAGTTGGCCTTCAACATTGGTTTTGCTTTCTGTTTTAGTTAGTTTTGGTTTTAACTAGTTGATTTCATTTATGGTTTCTTTTTTTCACCTGGTTGCTCCCTAGTATGTTTGTTTTCTTTGATTCTGTTTTGGTTTGCGTGTATGTGTGTGTGTGTGTTCCTTTGTTTTTATTTCTATTTGACTGACTTTTCTTTTACCATTTGTTTGGGTTTGAGTCTGTTTTTTCAATCCCCTTTATTGCCTTGACAAACAGATTGTGGGGCCTTGGTTCCCCAACCAGAAGTCAAGCTTAAGCCTTTGGTGTGGGAGCAGAGAATCCAGGACATTAGACCACCTGAGAACTGCTGACCTGGAGGAGTATTATGAGATATAATATTCTCATTATAATGAGGATTCCCATAAAGGCCTCCTTCCTAATCAAAGTGAAAGTGAAAGTTGCTCCATGGTGTCTGATTCCTTGCGATTCCATGGACGAATTCTCCAGGCCAGAACACTGGAGTGGGTAGCTGTTCCCTTCTCCAGGGGATCTTCCCAATCCAGGGATCAAACCCAGGTCTCCCACATTGCAGGTGGATTTTTACCAGCCAAGCTTCAAGTGAAGACACAGCTCTACCCAACTGTCTGCAGTGCTCAGCACTGGATGACTCAGCCAAGCAAAAACCAAGACAGGAACACAAAACCAGCCATCAGCAGACAGTGGCTTAAAGTAATCCTAAGCACACAGACAACCCAAAACACACCACCTCGCATGCCCCATCCTGGGGAAAATTACCCACATCCCAGCCACCAGAACTGAGGCACGACCACCACAAAGCCTACACAAGCCACTGGACCAAACTCACTTACCAGGGACAGACAGCAGAAGCAAGAACTCTGACCCTGCAACCTGTAGAAAGGAGACATCAAATACACTAGACAAAATGGAAAGAAAGAAAAATATTGTGCAGATGAAGTTAGAGAAACCACAAGAACAAATAAATGAAGAAGAAACAGGTAAACTACTGAAAAAAAGAATTAACAGTAATAATAGTAAAGATAATCCAAAATCTTGAAAATAGAATGGAGAAAATGCAAGAAATGTTCAACAAGGACTTAGAAGAAATATAGTATAAACAGTGATGACCAGCACAATTACTAAAATTAAAAATACTATAGAAGAAATAAGTAAAAGATTAACTGAAGCATAAGAATGGATAAGTGAGCTGGAAGATAGAATGGAGGAAATAAGAGAAAAATAAAGAAAAAAGAATCAAATAATTGAGGACAGTCTCAGAAACCTCTGGGGCAATATTAAATGCACCAACATTCAAATTATAGGGGTCCCAGAGGAAAAAATGAAAGAGAAAAGATCTGAGAAAATATTCAAAGACATTATATTTGAAATTTTCCCTAACATGAGAAAGAAAATAGTCAATCAAGTCCAGGAAGTGCAGAGAGTCCCATACAGGATAAAACCAAAGGGAAACACACTGAGACGTTTATTAGTCAAACTACCAAAAATTAAACACAAAGAAAAAATATTAAAAGCAGCAAGGGAAAAACAACAAGTAAAATAAACAGGAATCTGCAGAAAGTTAACAGCTGATCTTTCAGCAGAAACCTTGCAGCCCAAAAAGTAGTGGCAGGATATATTTTAAAGTAATTAAAGGGAAAAATCTAAAATCAAGATTACTAAACCAAGCAAAGATCTCATTCAGATTTGATGGAGAAATCAAAAACTTTACAAACAAGTAAAAATAAAGAGAATTCAGCAACACCAAACCAGGTTTACAACAAATGCTGAAAGAAATTAATATGCAGGGGATACAAAAGAAGAAAGCCTATAAAAACAAACTCAAAATAATTAAGAATGCCAAATATATATATATATATATATATATATAAAATCACTTTAAATCTAAATGGACTGGCCAAATAAATAAGACCCATACACATTGTGCTGTTCTTAGTCACTCAGTCATGTCTGACTCTTTGCGACCCCATGGACTGTAGCCTGCCAGGCTCCTCTGTCCATGGTGATTCTCTAGACAAGAATACTTGCCATTCTTTTTTCCAGGGGATCTTTCCAACCCAGGGATTGAAGCCAAGTCTCCCTCATTGCAGGCAAATTCTTTACCACCTAAGCCACCAGGGAAGCCCAAGAACACTGGAATGAGTAACCTATCCTTTCTCCAGGGGAACTTCCTGACCCATGAATCAAACCAGGACTTCCTGCATTGCAGGCAGATTCTTTACTTGGTAAACTGAGCTACTTGGTAAACTGTCTTCAAGAGACTGGCTTCAGGCCTAGGAGCACATAAAGATTGAAAGTGAGGAGATGGAGAAAGATCTTCCAAGCAAATGAAAATCAAAAGAATTTATGTCAATGTATGGCAAAACCAATACAGTATTGTAAAGTTAAAATAAAATAAAATAAAGAGCAAAAAAAAAGAAAAATAAATAAATGAATAGAAAAAAAAAGAAATCTGTAATAACAATTTTATTTGAGCAAAAATAGACTTTAAAATAAAAAATATTCCAAGAGACAAGAAAAGACAATACACAGTGATAGGCATCAGTCCAAGAAGAAGACATTACAATTGTAAATATTTATCCAGCAACTGTAGAAGCATCTCAATATATAAGGCAAAAGCTAAAAGTCATAAAAGGGGAAATTAATAGCTATAAACACCATAATAGTGGAGGGAATTTGATAGGATAATCTAGACAGAAAATTAATAAGGAAACACAAGCCTTAAATGATACATTAGACAAGGTGGGTCTAATTGATGTTTATAGGACACTGTATCTGAAGCAGCATAATAAACTTTCCTCAAATGTAGATGAAATATTCCCAGGCTATATCACATTTTGGCTCAAAAATCAATAAATTTTAGGAAACTGAAATCATATGAAGCACCTTTTATGATGACATCACTTTAAGACTAGATAACAAATACAGGAGGAAAAAAAAAAACTTAAAACACCCCCACAAACACAGGGAGGCTTAACAATACTCTTCCAAATAACCAAGTGATTAACTGAAGACACCAAAGGAAAAATTTTTGTTTGTTTGTTTTTTGTTTTTATTTTTTATTTTACTTTCTTTTACTTTACAATACTGTATTGGTTTTGCCATACATCAACATTTTTTAAAAAGAGAGAAAGAAACGACAATGAAACACAAAGACCCCAAACCTATGAGATGCAGCAAAAGACATTCTAAGAGGGGCATTTATAGCAATACAGTCATACCTAAAGAAACAAGGAAAATATCAAATAAAAGACCTAACATTACAACTAAAGTAGCTAGAAAGAAATGACAACTCCCCCCAAAGTTAGTAGAAGGGAAGAAATCATAAATCATGGCAGAAATAAATGAAAAAGAAATGAAAATAATAGCAAAGATCAATGAAACTAAGGCTCGTTACTTGAAAAGATAAACAAAATTGATAAACCATTAGCCACACTCTTCAAGGAAAAAAGACTCAAATCAATCAAACTGAAATGAAAAACACGTTACAACATACACTACAGAAGTACAAAGGATCATAACATATGAACAACTATATACCAATAAAATGGACAACATAGAAGCCATGGACAGATTCTTAGAAAACTACAACCCTAGAAGACTGAAGCAGGAAGAAACAGAACATCAAACAAACAAATATCAAGTACTGAAATTGAAACACTGGCCAAAAATCTTCCAATAAACAAAAACACAGGGTCAGATGGCCTGATAGATGAATTCTATCTTACGTTTTCAGTTCACTCGCTCGGTTGTGTCTGATTCTTTGCGACCCCATGAACCACAGCACACCAAGCCTCCTTGTCCATCACCAACTCCAGGAGTACGCCCAAACTCTTATCCATCAAGTCAGTGATGCCATCCAACCATCTCATCCTCTGTCATCCCCTTCTCCTCCTGCCCTCAATCTTTCCCAGCATAAGGGTCTTTTCAAATGAGTCAGCTCTTCACATCAGGTAGCCAAAGTATGGAGTTTCAGCTTCAACATCAATCCTTCCAATGAACACCCAGGACTGATCTCCTTTAGGATGGACTGGTTGGATCTTCTTGCAGTCCAAGGGACTCTCAAGAGTCTTCTCCAACAACACAATTCAAAAGAGTCAATTCTTCAGTGCTCAGCTTTCTTTATAGTCCAACTCTCACTCTCATGTCCATACATGCCCACTGGAAAAACCATAGCCTTGGCTAGATGGACCTTTGTTGGCAAAGTAATGTCTCTGCTTTTGAATATGCTGTCTAGGTTGGTCATAACTTTCCTTCCAAGGAGTAAGCATCTTTTAATTTCATAGCTGCAGTCACCATCTGCAGTGATTTGGGAGACCAGAAAAATAAAATCAGCCACTGATTCCACTGTTTCCCCATCTACTTGTCATGAAGTGATGGGACCGGATGCCATGATCTTCATTTTCTGAATGTTGAGCTTTAAGCCAATTTTTTCACTCTCCTCTTTCACTTTCATCAAGAGGCTTTTTAGTTCTTCTTCATTTCCTGCCATAAGGGTGGTGTCATCTGCATATCTGAGGTTCTTGATATTTCTCCTGGAAATCTTGATTCCAGCTTGTGCTTCCTCCAGCCCAGCATTTCTCATGATGTACTCTGCATATAAGTCAAATGTTTAGATTTTCCCAAAAAATTGAAGAGGAAGGAATACTCCCTAACTCATTCTAAAAGGCACCAGGACCCTGATTCCAAATGAGAAAACATGTGACAAAAAGAGAAAATGTACAGGCCCATATCTCTGATGAACAAAGATACAAAAATCTTCAACAAAATACTAGCAAACCAAGCCCAACAACACATTAAGTGAATCAGAGGCCATGATGAAGTGAGGTTTGTCCCAGGGATACAAGAATTCTTCAATATATATAAATAAATGTGATACACCACATTAACAAATTGAAAGATGAAAAATCATATGATAATTCCAATAGATGCAGAAAAAGCTTTTAACAAAATCCAATACCCATTCATGACAAAATAAATGCATAGAATAAACTACCTAAACATAAACATACAAGCCATATGTGACAAACCCACAGCAAACATTATTCTCAATGGTGAAAAACTTAAAGCATTTCCTCAAAAATGAGGAACAAGACAAGTTGCCCACTTCTCTAACTACTGTTCAACATAGTTTTGGAAGTCTTACCCATGACAATCAGAGAAGATAAAGAAATGAAAGGAATCTGAATTGGAAAAGAAGAAATAAAACTGTCACTGTTCACAGAGGATGTGATACTATACATATAAAGCCTTAAAAATGCCACGAAAATATTACTAGAGCTAATCAATGAATTTAGTGAATTCACAGGGTACAATATTAATACACAGAAATCATTTCAATATCTATACAGTAACAATAAAAGATCAAAAAAGGAAACTAAGGATGCAATCCCATTTACCATTTCAACAAGAAAAATATCTAGAAATAAACATATATAAGGAGAAAAAAGACATATACAGAAAAATATAAGACACTGATAAAAGAAACTGAAGGTGATTCAAACAGATAGAGAGATATACCATGTTCTTGGAATGGAAGAATCACTATTGTGAAAATGACTATACTACCAAATGCAATCTACAATTCAATGAAATTTCCACTGGATTAACAATGGCATATTTCACAGAACTAGAACAAAAAATTTCACAATCTGTATGGAAACACAAAATACACCAAATAGCCAAAGCAAACTTGAGAAAGAAAAATGGAGTTGGTGTAATCAACCTTCCCTGACTTCAGGCTATACTACAAAGCTAGAATCATCAAGACAGTATGGTACTAGCACAGAAACAGAAATATAGATCTATGGAACAAGATAGAAACTTCAAAGATAAACTGACACACCTATGTTGACCTTATCTTTCACAAAGGAAGCAAGAATCTACAATGAAGAAAAATGGCTTCTTCATTCTGTGGTATTGGGAAAACTGACAATTACATATAAAAAAGTGGAGTTAGAACACTTTCCAAACCACATACAAAAATAAACTAAAACTAGATTAAGACCTAATGTGAACCAAAAGAAGGCAGTAGTAGCAATACTCATATCAGATAAAATACACTTTAAAACAAAGGCTGTATAAAGAGACAAAGATGGACACTACATAATGATCAAAGGATCAATCCAAGAAGAAGCTATAACAATCATAAATATATATGCACCCAACATAGGAGCACCACAATATGTAAGACACATGCTAACAAGTATGAAAGGGGAAATTAACAATAACACAATAATAGTAGGAGACTTTCATACCCCACTCACACCTATGGACAGATCAACTAAACAGAAAATTAACAAGGAAACACAAACTTTAAATGATACAATAGACCAGTTGGACCTAATTGATGTCTACAGGACACTTCACAGCAAAACAATGAACTTCACCTTTTTCTCAAGCGCACACAGAACTTTCTCCATATAGACCACATCCTGGGCGATAAATCTAGCCTTGGTAAATTCAAAAAACTTGAAACCATTCCAAGCATCTTTTCTGACCACAATGCACTAAGACTAGATGTCAATTACAGGAGAAAAACTATTAAAAATCCCAACATATGGAGGTTGAACAACATGCTGCTGAATAACCAACAAATCACAGAAGGAATCAAAATATGCTTAGAAACGAATGAAAATGAAAACACAACCCAAAACCTATGGGACACTGTAAAAGCAGTGTTAAGGGGAAGGTTCGTAGCAATACAGGCTTATCTCAAAAAAAAAAAGAAAGAAAGAAAGAAAAAAGTCAAATAAATAACCTAACTCTACACCTAAAGCACAGACTGGTTCCAAATAGGAAAAGGAGTACAATATTTAACTTCTATGCAGAGTACATCATGAGAAATGCTGGACTGGAAGAAACACAAGCTGGAATCAAGATTGCTGGGAGAAATATCAATAACCTCAGATATGCAGATGACACCACCTTTATGGCAGAAAGTGAAGAGGAACTAAAATGCCTCCTGATGAAAGTGAAAGAGTAAAGTGAAAAAGTTGGCTTAAAGCTCAACATTCAGAAAACTAATATCATGCATCGGGTCCCATCACTTCATGGGAAATAGATGGAGAAACAGTGGAAACAGTGTCAGATTTTATTTTGGGGGGCTCCAAAATCACTGCAGATGGTGACTGCAGCCATGAAATTAAAAGATGCTTACTCCTTGGAAGAAAAGTTATGACCAACCTAGATAGTATATTCAAAAGCAGAGACATTACTTTGCCGACTAAGGTCTGTCTAGTCAAGGCTCTGGTTTTTCCTGTGGTCATGGGTGGATGTGAGTTGGACTGTGAAGAAGGCTGAGCACCGAAGAATTGATGTTTTTGAACTGTGGTGTTGGAGAAGACTCTTGAGAGTCCCTTGGACTGCAAGGAGATCCAACCAGTTCATTCTGAAGGAGATCAGCCCTGGGATTTCTTTGGAAGGAATGATGCTAAAGCAGAAACTCCAGTACTTTGGCCACCTCATGAGAACAGTTGACTCATTGGAAAAGAGTCTGATGCTGGGAGGGATTAGGAGCAGGAGGAGTAGGGGATGACAGAGGATGAGATGGCTGGATGGCATCATGGACTCAATGGACGTGAGTCTGAGTGAACTCTGGGAGTTCGTGATGGACAGGGAGGCCTGGCGTGCTGCAATTCATGGGGTCCCAAAGAGTCAGACACGACTGAGCGACTGAACTGAACTGACACCTACAGCAGCTAGAAAAGGAAGAAATGAAGAACCGCAGGGTTAGTAGAAAGAAAGAAATCTTAAAAATTAGAGCAGAAATAAATGCAAAAGAAACAAAAGAGACAATAGCAAAAATCAACAAACCCAAAAGCTGGTTCTTTGAGGAGATAAATAAAATTGACAAACCTTTAGCCAGACTCATTAAGAAACAAAGGGAGAAAAATCAAATCAACAAAATTCGAAATAAAAATGGAGAGATCACAACAGACAACACAGAAATACAAAGGATCCGAAGAGACTATTATCAGCAAATATATACAAATAAAATGGACAGCTTGGAAGAAACAGACAAATTCTTAGAAGAGTACAACTTTCCAAAACTGACCAGGAAGAGATAGACAATCTTAACAGACCCATCACAAGCATGGAAATTGAAAATGTAATCAGAAATCTTCAAACAAACAAAAGCCCAGGACCAGACGGCTTCACAGCTGAATTCTACCAAGACTTTAGAGAAGAGCTAACACCTATCCTACTCAAACTCTTCCAAAAAATTGCATAGGAATGTAAGCTTCCAAATCCATTCTATGAGGCCACGATCTCCCTAATACCAAAACCTGACAAAAATGCCACAAAAAAAGAAAACTACAGGCCAATATCACTGATGAACATAGATGCAAAAATCATTAACAAAATTCTAGCAAACAGAATCCAACATAATATTAAAAAGATCATACATCATGACCAAGTGGTCTTATCCCAGGGATGCAAGGATTATTCAGTATATGCAAATCAATCAGTGTAATACACCACATTAACAAATTGAAAAATAAAACCCATATGATTATAACAATAGATGCAGAGAAAGACTTTGACAAAATTCAACATCCATTTATGACAAAAAAAAAAAAAAATCCAGAAAGCAGGATTAGAAGGAACATCAGTTCAGTTCACTTCAGTTGCTCAGTCGTGTCTGACTCCTTATGATCCCATGAATCACAGCCCGCCAGGCCTCCCTGTCCATCATTGACTCCTGCAGTTCATTCAAACTCATGTCCATTGAGCCGGTGCTGCCATCCAGCCATCTCATCCTCTGTCGTCCCCTTCTCCTCCTGCCCCCAATCCCTCCCAGCATTAGAGATTTTTCCAATGAGTCAACTATTCGCATGAGGCGTCCAAAGTATTGGAGTTTCAGCTTTAGCATCATTCCTTCCAAAGAAATCCCAGGCTTGATCTCCTTCAGAATGGATTGGTTGGATCCCCTTGCAGTCCAAGGGACTCTCAAGAGTCTTCCCCAACACCACAGTTCAAAAGCATCAATTCTTCGGTGCTCAGCTTTCTTCACAGTCCAACTCTCACATCCATACATGACCACTGGAAAAACCATAGCCTTGACTAGATGGACTTTGTTGGCAAAGTAATGTCTCTGCTTTTGAATATGCTATCTTAGGCTGGTCATAACTTTCCTTCCAAGGAGTAAGCGTCTTTTAATTTCATGGCTGCAATCACCATCTTCAGTGATTTTGGAGCCCAAGCAAATAAAGTCTGACACTTTTGCCACTGTTTCCCCATTTATTTCCCATGAAGTGATGGGTCAGGATGCCGTGATCTTAGTTTCCTGAATGTTGAGCTTTAAGCCAACTTTTTCACTCTCCTCTTTCACGTTCATCAAGAGGTTTTTTACTTCCCTCTTCACTTTCTGCCATAAAGGTGGTGTCATCTGCATATATGAAGTTATTGATATTTCTCCCAGGAATTTTGATTTCAGCTTGTGCTTCTTCCAGCCCAGTATTTCTCATAATGTACTCTACTGGCGAGGCCTTACAAATAGCTGTGAAAAGAAGAGAAGCAAAAACAAAAGGAGAAAAGGAAAGATATAAGCATCTGAATGCAGAGTTCCAAAGAATAGCAAGGAAAGATAAGAAAGTCTTCCTCAGCAATCAATGCAATGAAATAGAGGAAAACAACAGAATGTTAAAGATTCGATCTCTTCAAGAAAATTAGAGATACCAAGGGAACATTTCATGCAAAGATGGGCTCAATAAAGAACAGAAATGGTATGGACCTAACAGAAGCAGAAGATATTAAGAAGAGAATAAACAGAAGAACTGTACAAAAAAGATCTTCATGATCAAGATAATTACAATGGTGTGATCACTCACCTAGAGCCAGATATCCTGGAATGTGAAGTCAAGTGGGCCTTAGAAAGCATCACTATGAACAAAGCTAGTGGAGGTGATGGAATTCCAACTGAGCTATTTCAAATCCTGGAAAATGATGCTGTGAAAGTGTTGTGCTCAATATGCCACCAAATTTGGAAAATTCAGCAGTGGCCACAGGACCGGAAAAAGTCAGTTTTCATTCTAATCCCAAAGAAAGGCAATGCCAAAAAATGCTCAAAATACCACACAATTACACGCATCTCACCGCTAGAAGAAACACACCTCAACATAATAAAAGCTATATATGACAAACCCTCAGCAAACATTATCCTCAATGGTGAAAAATTGAAAGCATTTCTCCTAACATCAGGAGCAAGACAAGGATGCCCACTCTCACCACTATGATTCAACATAGTTTTAGAAGTTTTGGCCACAGCAATCAGAACAGCAAAAGAAATAAATGGAATCCAGATTGGAAAAGAAGAATTAAAATTCTCACTGTTTGCAGATGACGTGATCTTCTACATAGAAAACCCCAAAGACTCCACCAGAAAATTACTAGAGCTAATCAATGAATATAGTAAAGTTGCAGGATATAAAATCAACACACAGAAATCCCTTGCATTCCTATATACTAACAATGAGAAAATAGAATGAGAAATTAAGGAAACAATTCCATTCACCATTGCAATGAAAAGAATAAAATATTAGGAATATACCTACCTAAAGAAACAAAGTCAGACACGCCTGAAGCAACTTAGCAGTAGCAGCAGCAGCAAAGAAACAAAAGACCTATATATAGAAAACTATAAAACACTGGTGAAAGAAATCAAAGAGGACACTAATAGAGGGAGAAATATACCATGTTCATGGATCGGGAAAAGAATACATTTGAATCAGTTCTAATGAGGTGGATGAAACTGGAGCCTATTATGGAGAGTGAAGTAAGCCAGAAATAAAAACACCAATATAGTATACTAATGCATATATATGGAATTTAGAAAGATGGTAACAATAACCCTGTATGTGAGACAGCAAAAGAGACATAGATGTATAGAATAGTCTTTTGGACTCTGCAGGAGAGGGAGAGGGTGGGATGATTTGGGAGAATGGCATTGAAACATGTATAATATCATATGTGAGATGAATCGCCAGTCCAGGTTCAATGCATGATACAGGGTGCTCAGAGCTGGTGTACTGGGATGATCCAGAGGGATGGGATGGGGAGGGAGGTGGAAGGGGTGTTCAGGATGGGGAACAAGTGTACACCCATGGCAGATTCATGTCATGTATGGCAAAACCAATACAATATTGTAAAGTAATTAACCTCCAATTAAATAAATAAATTTATATTAAAAAAATAAATAAAATAAATGAAAAGAAAAAAAGAAGAAGAAAAGGAAAGATACACCCATTTGAATGTAGAGTTCCAAAGAATAAGAAGGATAGATAAGGAAGCCTTTCTCAGTGATCAATGCAAAGAAATAGGCAAAAACAGTAGAATGGGAAAGACTAGAAATCTCTTCAAGAAAATTAGAGATACCAAGGGAATATTTTATGCAAAGCTGGACACAATAAAGGGCAGAAATTGTAGTGACCAAACAAAAGCAAAAGATATTAAGTAGAGGTGGCAAGAATACACAGAAGAACTATACAAAAAAGATCTTCATGAACCAGATAATCACAATGGTGTGATAACTCACCTAGAGCCAGACATCCTAGAATGAGAAGTCAAGTGGGCCTTAGGAACCATCACTATGAACAATGCTAGTGGAGGTGAATTCCAGGTGAACAATCTCAAATTCTAAAAGATAATGCTGTGAAAATGCTGTACTCAATATGCCAGTAAATTTTGAAAACTCAGCAGTGTCCACCAGACTGGAAAAGATCAGTTTTCATTCCAATCCCAAAGAAAGGCAATGCCATAGAATGCTCAAACTACCACACAATTGCACTCATCTCACATTCTAGCAAAGTAATGCTCAAAATTCTCCAAGCTAGGCTTCAACGGTATATGAACCATGAAATTCCAGATGTACATGCTGGATTTAGAAAAGGCAGGGGAATCAGAGATCAAAATGCCAACAACCATTGGATCATAGAAGGAGCAGGAGAGTTCTAGAAAAACATCTGTTTCTGCTTTACTGACTATGCCAAAGCCTTTGACTGTGTGAGTCACAACAAACTGTGGCAAATTCTTTAGGAGTTGGGAATACCAGATCACTTTACCTTCCTCCTGAGAAATCTGTATGCAGGTCAAGAAGCACCAAGAAATGGACATGAAATAACAGACTGGTTCCAAATCCAGAAGGAGTACCTCAAGGCTCTATATTCTCACCCTGCTTATTTAACTTATATGCAGAGTACATCATGCATCATGCCAGGCTGGATGAGGTACAAGGTGGAATCAAGATTGCTGGGAGAAATATCAATAACCTCACATACGCAGATGACACCACCCTTACTGCCATAAAAGAAAGAGAAGAAGAACTAAAAAGCCTCCTGATGAAAGTGAAAGAGGAGAGTGAAAAAGTTAGCTTAAAACTCAACATTCAGAAAACTAAGATCATGGCATCTGGTCTCATCACTTCATGGCAAATAGATGGTTAAACAGTGGAAACAGTGAGAAACTTTATTTGGGGGGCTACAAAATCACTGCAAATGGTGTCTTCAGCCATGAAAGTAGAAGTCACTTGCTCCTTGGAAGAAAAGCTATGACCAATCTAGACAGCATATTACAAAGCAGAGACATTACTTTACAACAAAGGTCTGTCTAATCAAAGTTATGGTTTTTCCAGTAGTCATGTACGGATGTGAGAGTTGGACTATAAAGAAAGCTGAGCACTGCAGAATTGATGCTTTTGAACTGTGTTGTTGGAGAAGACTCTTGAGAGTCCATTGGACAGCAAGGAGATCCAACCAGTCAATCCTAAGGGAAATCAGTCCTGAATATTCATTGGAAGGACTGATGCTGAAGCTGAAACTCCAATACCTCGGCCACTTGATGTGAAGAACTGACCCAGTGAAAAGACCCTTGAAACAGTGAGAAACTTTATTTGGGGGGCTACAAAATCACTGCAAATGGTGTCTTCAGCCATGAAAGTAGAAGTCACTTGCTCCTTGGAAGAAAAGCTATGACCAATCTAGACAGCATATTACAAAGCAGAGACATTACTTTACAACAAAGGTCTGTCTAATCAAAGTTATGGTTTTTCCAGTAGTCATGTACGGATGTGAGAGTTGGACTATAAAGAAAGCTGAGCACTGCAGAATTGATGCTTTTGAACTGTGTTGTTGGAGAAGACTCTTGAGAGTCCATTGGACAGCAAGGAGATCCAACCAGTCAATCCTAAGGGAAATCAGTCCTGAATATTCATTGGAAGGACTGATGCTGAAGCTGAAACTCCAATACCTCGGCCACTTGATGTGAAGAACTGACCCAGTGAAAAGACCCTGATGTGGGGAAAGATTGAAGATAGGAAAAGAAGGGGACGACAGAGGATGAGATGGTTGGATGGCATCACCAACTTGATGAACATGAGTTTGAGCAAGCTCTGAGGGTTGGTAATGGACAGGGAGACCTGGTGTGCTGAAGTCCATGGGGTTGCAAAGAGTCAGACATAACTGAGTGACTGAACTGAACTGAAGGACACAGAAAAAGTTTTCCAAATAGTGGAATAAGACAAAATCTCAGGAAAAGAGTTAAAATACTTTAAAATGAGAAGTTTAGCCAAGGAAGTGTTGAAGATAATGATCATAAAGAGGATCAATGAACTCAGAAGAAGAATGACTGAACACAGTAAGAATTTAAAAAGAATTTTTTTAAAGAATTTTTTGTTTAAAGAATTAGAAATTATAATAAATAGCAAAACATAATTGAAAAATATAGTAACTGATAAAATATACTAAAGGAAATAAGTAGTAGATACAGAGGAGTGGATGAACAAAATGGAAAACAGCAGTGGAAATCACCCATCCTGAAGTTAGGGGGAGAAAAAAAGAGATTTTTAAATAATGAAGATAATTTAGGAACTCTCTGGGACAACATCAAAAGTACTAACACTTACCATATACTTGTCCCAGGAAGAGAAGAAAGAGAGAAAAGGGTAGATAATTAATTTGAAGAAAAAATAGCTGTAAAAATTTTCCTAACCTGGGGGATGGATCAGACATCCATGGCAGGAAAACCAAGAGACTTCCAAATGGGATGAACCCAAAGAGGTTCACATCAACACATATATGTAAAGTGGCAAAAATTAAAGATAAAAAGAGAATCTTAAAAGAAGCGAGAAGAAAGCAGCTAGTTATAATCAAGGGAAACCCCTAGGACTAGCAACTTGCATTTCAGTAGAAACCTTGTGGTCCAGAAAGAACTGGTACAATACACTCAAAAGTATTTAAGGAAAATACTTTTTATTTTCTCAGGCTCAAAAACACTGAGGATGGTGACTGCAGTCAGGAAATTAAGATATGCTTGCTCCTTGAAAGGAAAGCTATGACAAACCTAGAAAGCATATTAAAAAGCAGAGGCATCACTTTGCTGGCAAACGTGTATATAGTCAAAGCTATGGTTTTTCCAGCAGTCATGTATGGATGTGAGAGTCAGACCATAAAGAAGGCTGAGTGCTGAAGAATTGATGCTTTCAAATTGTGGAGGTGGATAGTCTCTTACACAGCAAGGAGATAAAACCAGTCAGTCCTAAAGGAAATCTAACTGAATATTCATTGGAAGGACTGATGCTGAAACTCCTATAGTTTGCCCATCTGATGCAAAGAGCCAACCATTGGCAAAGACCCTGATGTTGGGAAAGATTGAAGGCAAAAGGAGAAGAGGCCAGTAGAAGATAAGATGGCTAGATAGCATTACCAACTCAATGGACATGAGTTTGAGAAGATCCTGGAAGGGAATGACAACCCACTTCAGTATTCTGGCCTAGAGAATCCCAATGGACAAAGGAGCCTAGTGGGCTACAGTCCTTGAGGTCACAAAGAGTAAGACACATGTCATTGACTGAACAACAACAAATTTAAGGATAACACCTACAACCAAGAATGCTCTGCCTGGCAAGACTGTGATTCAGACTGCCATATGAACACTAAGATCCAGTGTTTTGTTTTGTTTTGTTTTGTTAGATAAGCAAAAGCTTAAATACTTTAACACTACTAAACCACCTTTATAATCTTCTCTCAAGGGAGTAAAAAGAACACAACTAGAAATATAAATATTATGAGAGATAAAAACTCAATGGTAAAGGCAAATATACATAAAATAGCAAATATACCACTTATCAACCTTGTAGGAAGGTTAAAAGAGGTGGAAAGAGACCAGTACTGATGGTTGCCACCTTGTTGCACTTGCAAGTCCAAAAGACATGCCCAGCAAGGCTGCTAGTGCACACAATGCTCAAGTGCTGAATCTTGGGTACTCAGTTCCTGGAATGAGACATAGTCTAGCTCCCAGAGACAGTTCACAGGCCTGGGATATAATCCATTCTGAACCTTGAAGCCCATTTTTGATGAATGCATGTCGGGTGCATGTGCAGCATCAGAGCCTATTGTCACACTTGCATGGTGGATCTAGGTCCAGCATTAGCGCCCAATGCCAGTGCTTGCACTGCAGGGGAAGGTTCAGCCACAAAAGGCTTTGTGAGCATGCACACAGCAGTGATAGATTTGGCCTCTGAGCCTATTTATAATACTTGCACAATGGGGGCATGTCTAGCAGCTGTGAGCTTTTTTGGCCCACACACCAAATACTGTTGTTATATAAATGTACATCTTAGGTGGACTGATGCTCAGGAGGAGTACACAACAGATGCTGGACCACATTCTGTCAGACCTCTCCACCATGACCCATCCGTCTTGGATGGCCCCACATGGCATGGTTTAGTTTTATTGAGTTAGACAAGGCTGTGGTCCATGTGATCAGGTTGGCCAGTTTTCTGTGATTATGGTTTCAGTGTGTCTGCTCTCTGATCCCCTCTCACAACACCTACCACCTTACTTGGGTTTCTCTTACCTTGGATGTGGGGTATCTCTTCACAGCTGCTACTGCAAAGTGCAGCCACTGCTCCTTACCTTGGACGAGGTCACCCCTCCTGACCTTGAATGTGGGGTAGCTCTCTCAGCCCCCCTGTGCAGCCGCCACTCCTTGGACGTGGGGATGCCCCTCTTGGCTGCTGCCCCTGACCTCGGATGTGGGGTTAATATTGTTCAAGTGGCCAAAACAATCTACAGACTTGATGAGATCTGTATTAAATTACCCACAATATTTCTTACAGAACTACAACAAATAATCCTAAAATTTATATGGAATCATAAAACTTTAAGAATTGCCAAAGCAATCCTGAGAGGGGGAAAAGACCAAGCAGGAGGCAGAATCCTCTCAGACTTCAGACAGAACTACAAAGGTACAGTAGTTAAAATATGTGGTATTGGCTCAAAAACAGACATATTGACCAATAGAACAGAATAGAGACCCAGAAATAAATCCACACACCTATATCAATTAATGTTTGACAAATGATGCAAGAATATACAATAGAGAAAAGACAGTCTCTTCAGCAATTAGTGTTGGGAAATGTGAACAGCTGCACATGAATCAATGAAGATAGAACACTCATTCACACCATACATAAAAAATAAACTCAAAATCCTTTAAAGACTTAAATATAAGATATGACATCATAAAAATCATGTAAGAGAAAAAACGCAAAACGTTCTCTGACATAAATTGTACCAATGGAAACTTACATCACTCTTCCAGTGCAATAGGAATAAAAGCAAAATTAAACAAATGGAACCTAATCAAACTTAAAAGCTTTTGCAGAGCATGAAAGTGAAAATGGCTCAGTCGTGTCCAAATTGCAACCCCATGGACTACAGTCCATCAAATTCTCCAGGCCAGAATACTGGAGTGAGTAACCTTTCCCTTCTCCAGGGGATCTCCCCAACCCAGAGATCGAACCCAGGTCTCCCACATTGCAGGCAGATTCTTTACCAGCTGAGCCACAAAGGCAGCCCAAGAATACTGAAGTGGGTAGTCTATCCCTTCTCCAGCAGATCTTCCTGATGCCGGAATCAAACTGAGGTCTCCTGCATTGAAAGCGGATTCTTTCCTGAGCTATCAGGAAAGCCATAGGAAACCATAAACAAAATGGAAAGACAACCTGTGGACTGGGAGAAGATATTTGCAAATATTGATATCAACAAAGGCTTAACTACCAAAATATGCAAACAACACTTACCACTCAATGACAAATACTCACATAACCCAATTGAAAAATGGGCAGAAGATCTAACTAGACATTTCTTCAAAGAAGACATATTAATAAGCACATGAAAAGATGTTCAACAGCACTAATAATTAGAGAAATACATATCAAAACTACAATGAAGTATCATAACACACCAATCAGAATGGTCATCATTAAAAAGCCTGCAAATAATAAATGATGGAGACGGAGGGGAGAAAAAAGAACCCTCCTACACTGTTACTGGATTGTTAATAGGTGCAGCATTATGGAAAAAATGTATATATTTTCCTTAAAAAAATAACAATAGAGTTACCATATGGTCGAAAAATCTCCCTCCTAGGCATTTATCTAGAGAAAACTCTAATTCATAATATACATGCACTCCAATGTTCATAGCAGTCTCTTTACAATATCAAACTCATGGAAGCAACTTAAATGTCCATCAACAGAAGAAAGGATAAAGAAGATCTATCTATCTATACATATACATATTGTTGTTCAGTCGTTAAGTCCTGTCTGACTTTTGTGACCCCATGAACTGCAGCACACCAGGCTTCTCTGTCCTTCATTATCTCCTTGAGTTGGCGCAAACTCATTTCCAGTGATGCCATCCAATCATCTCATCCTCTGTCGTCCCCTTTGCCTCTTGCCCTCCATCTTTCTCAGCATCAGGATCTTTTCCAATGAGTCAGTTATTCCCACCAGGTGGCCAAAGTACTTGACCTTCAGCTTTAGCATTGGTTTTCAGATGAATAATCAGGGTTGATATCCTTTAGGATTGACTGGCATGATCTCCTTGTTGTCCTGGGCACTCTAGAGAGTCTTCTCTAGCACTACAGTTCAAAAGCATCAATTCTTTGGTG
>SJXQ01002117.1:0-18481 GCA_006408695.1 Aepyceros melampus
CCTGATGCTGGGAGGGATTGGGGGCAGGAGGAGAAGGGGACGACAGAGGATGAGATGGCTGGATGGTATCACGGACTCAGTGGATGTGAGTCTGAGTGAACTCTGGGAGTTGGTGATAGACAGGGAGGCCGGGCGTGCTGCAATTCATGGGGTCGCAAAGAGTCGGACATGACTGAGTGACTGAACTGAACTGATCTGAGATATTCTAGGAAGCTGGGCAGTACCCCTTTCTAGCTGCCACATCCCCTAACTGGCACAAGCTCACAGTCCTGTGACCCGCACCAGCCATCATAGATGCTTGAGATAAGCTAGCATCAGAGGATGTCTGAGGGGCCAGTGGCCCCCCTGGGGGCTTCTCAGAGTACCTGCTTAGCTCCTCAAGTAATTCTCACCTTCCTCAGTGCCTGCCCCTTGGGCCCTGGTGTCATGGCCTCAGTGCTGGCCTATAGCAACTGCTTTCTGTTCCTAGCAGGCACGAACAGCAGGTAGGCAGGAGGTAAGAGATATGTGAAACCGAAGAGGTAAGACCTTGAGGAACTCCCACGAGCTTGAAGTGCAGCATCTTTAGCACAAAGGCTCAGTTCTTTCAAATTTAGCCTTTCATGGGATTTCTGTTTAATTTCTGGTTCTCAGTTTTGTGTGGGCTAGCTGTATGACCTCTGGGACTTGGAGGTATCTCTCCACCTCTCGCTCCCCTTGCTCTCCTTCCTTCCCTCTTTCTCTCTTGTTCACAGGTGGAAGGTAAGCATGCTAGTAGTTGGGAGACTTCGCCAATGTAAGGAGCCATGCACGTATGTGCAGCTGGGACAAATTTTGGACCCAAAAGAAACAAGAGACCAAAAAACCCAACTGTCACTTTTGAGGTGCTTGGAGCAAAAACAAGAGTGTAGGGGGCAAAAGCAAAGTAGGGTACTGTGCATGCCCCCTGCACACAACACCCCTGAAGCCATGGGCAAAACCCCTAAGGCACTCCTCTGGCCTGACCCTGGACACACCCCTACCCTCACCCCATATAAAGAACAGCTTGGCGCCCTTTCAGAAAACCTGTTGCTTGTTCTCACTCCTCTGGGCCCTGATAAAGCCTTTGTCTGAATTTCTTATCTGGCCACTGATCACTTTCTATTGATTAAGGAGGACAAGGCTATCTTACCTGGTAGGTAACATGTTCAAGGATGACAGCTGGAAAACTCTAACCTGGGGTTAGGGGAGGGAGAATTATCCTAACTGTATCCTGAAAAGTGAAAAGTAAAAACCTTAATTTTGTGATTCTCTGCTCCAACTCCTTTGCTCCTCCAAAGATTAATAAAATGGTTTATTTTCCCTTGGCTTCATTTCCAGAAGCATCCTAGCAGATACAACTTAAATTTTAGATATTTCCCCACCAAAAGGCAACAGAGTTACTTCAGGAGAGCTCACAGAGACTAGAAACAAACTTGAGAGCTTACCGGCTATGTGTGAGGAATATTACACGTGATCCACACTATACTATCTTCATCTGTAACTGCTAAAAATCACAGGGCACCACTCTCGATCTGTGCTTCTAGAAAAAGTAATGCCAAGAAAGACACGTAAAGGGGAAAAAAGTCCATCTCCTAAATTTTGGAAATGGAAGGAAAGATGAACTATTTTTAGCCAGGATACAATGTGAGATTGTATAGGTCTGTCCAATTTGCTAAATATCATATTGCTCACAATAAATGCAGCTTATTAGAAAAATCTGAATCTATAATTAGCATCTGGATATTTTTAGTTTTCACTTCCCATGGTCACACAACGTAACAGTGTTACCTGGATCTTTATACACTTACGTTCTTCCCATTTTGAGGCCCATAATTTACTGCTGTGTTCCTGGCCTGAGAAGCCAGGTAGAGATGAGAGAAGGAAAGAGGGGAGGGGCATGGATGTCATAGGACCCCACTTTCCTCTGCCTGCCCTTGCTTTATCTCCACTTCATTCTTGAATGGATAAGAAAGCTGTGGTACATATACACAATGGAGTATTACTCAGCTATTAAAAAGAATACATTTGAATCAGTTCTAATGAGTGGATGACACTGGAGCCGATTATACAGAGTGAAGTAAGCCAGAAAGAAAAACACCAATACAGTATACTTACACATATATATGGAATTTAGAAAGATGGTAATGGTAAACCTGTACGTAAGACAGCAAAAGAGACACAGATGTATAGAACAGCCTTTTGGACTCTGTTGGGAGAGGGAGAGGGTGGGATGAGTTGGCAGAGTGGCAATGCAACATGTATGATATCATAAGTGAAACAAATCGCCAGTCCAGGTTTGATGCAGGATGCAGGATGCTTGGGACTGATGCACGGGGATAATCCAGAGAGAAGGTGTGGGGCAGGAGGGGGGAGGTGGGGGTCAGGATTGGGAGTTCATGTACACTCGTGGCTGATTCATGTCGATGTGTAGCAAAACGAATACAGTATTGTAAAGCAAAACAAACTAAAAAATAAAAATCAATTTAAAAAAAAAAATTTTTTTTTTCCTTTGGCTCATTTTTAAAGTCCTTTTGAATTTTACTCCCCAATCGGGGATCAAACCTGTACTCCACTACACTGGAAGGTGGAGTCTTGGCCACTGGACCACCAAGGAAGTCCCTCACACCTCATTCTTGAGAAAAGGCCTAGAGATCTCTGCCTCAAATTCTTCACATACAAACTGGAAGTAATCCATCCTCCCTGAACACCACAGTGAGGTCACATAGAGTAAATGAACTCCTATTAGTGATATTGTTGTTCAGTCACTGACTTGTGTCCAACTCTTTGCAACCCCATGGACTTGCAAAGCAGGCCACACTCCTCTGTCCTCAGCTATCTCCTTGAGTTTGCTCAAATTCACATCCATTGAGTCAGTGATGCTATCTAATCATCTCATCCTCTGTCTCCCCCTTCTCCTCCGGCCTTCAATATTTTCCAGCATCAGTGTCTTTTCCAATGAAAAGTTCTTTGCATCAGGTGACCAGAATACTGGGGTTTCAGCTTTAACATCTGTGCTTCCAATGAATATTCAGGATTGATTTTCTTTAGGATTGAGTAGTTTGATCTCTTGCAGTCTAACAGACTTTTTTTTTTAACATTTTTTTTTAATTTTTATTTTTTAGTTTGTTTTGCTTTACAATACTGCTACACATCTAACAGACTTTTAAGAGTCCTCTCCAGCACCACAATTCAAAAGCAACTCTTCAGCACTCAGCCTTCTTTACCTGGTACAACTGTTATTTCCTTTCATTGTTTTCCTCTTGACTCCATACTGTTTGCCATAATCCTGGGATTACGCACATTTAGAATGTAATTCTCTTTATAAGAATCTGTATTTTCTAGTTAAAATCTATTTTGCACCCGGATAGTTAATGATCTAAAACATTGGGGAGTTATTGCAGATTGATCTTTTTCTCACAGCTCACATCCAGATCATCAACAAATCCTCTTCACTCTACCTGCAAAACCCATCCAGAATGTGATCCCTCTGCCCACCTCCGCTGCTGTCAGAGTCACAGTCTTTCACTGCCAGGGTCTCCTGTCAAGCCTGTGCATGGGTCTCCTATTTTTAGTTTATCTCTGTCCCCACTGTCTCTTCTCAACTCAGTAGCCACTGACGCTCCTAAAGCAGAAGTCACATCCTCTGCTAGAATTCCTGCAGTGGCTCCCAAGCCTTGAAGACCCTACAGGGCTGTGGTGCCCATGAGACTCGACTCTTCATTTCCTCTTTGAGATGCCCCAGCCCTGTGACCTCTCCCCTGTTCGTATCACCCCACCTCCACATGGGCTCTGCTGTTTCAACACCCCACTCACAGCCATGCCCTAAGACCTTTGCTCTTTGCTCTGTTCAGATCTTGGCCCAAGCATATTTCAACATCGACCTCTTTCCTTTATGAATATCCTCATCTGCAACTTTCTCAGTGAGGCCTGTTCAGCCACCAGCTCCCATTCAGTACTGCTGCCCTGACACTATGGTTCTTCCTCTGCTCTCCATGTTTCCTTCAGCCATGGCTCTTGTCACCATCTAACCTGGGAGAATTCGTGTATTTATGATGTTTAAGTAGGAGCCCCTCCCTGCAACAGACATCCATTAAGGGAGATTTTTTTGTTTATTTTGTTCACTCAAGTATCCCATAAGACTTCCCTGGTGGTCCAGTGGTTAAGAAGCTGCCTTCCAGTGCAAGGGAAGCAGGTTCAGTCTCTGGAGGGGGAGCTGAGATCCCACGTGCCACAGGGCAATGAAGCCCTTGCAGTCCAAGTAGAGAAACCCAAGCGCTACAATTAAGATGGAACGCAGCCCAAGAAAGAAAACGAGAAAGGAAGAAACCATCCCAGACGTCTAGCCCAGCGACTGGTCTATAATGTGTGTTCCATTGCTCAGTCATGTTCGGTTTTGCAACCCTGTGGACTCTAGCCCACCAGGCTCCTCTGACCATGGGATTTCCCAGACAAGAATACTGGAGTGGGTTACTCTACCCTCTTCCAGGGGATATTCCCGAATCAGGGATCGAACCTGAGTCTCTTGTGTCTCCTGCATTGGCAGGTGGATTCTTTACCACTACCACCACCTGGGAACAGACTTGGTGTATAACAGGCACTCAGTCAATGTCTTTTGACAAAAAAGCAAGTTTTTTTTTTTTTCATTGTTTTAGGGAAAATGTGTTATTCTAGTGCTTCAGAGTTGTTGATAAATTTTACTTATACTACATATGATGGAGACAAGCTAAGAAATTGGTTTGCTTTGATTTGTACTGCTTTGCAGAGTAATATAGGTCGGTGAGAGCAATTATATAAAAATAAAATAAAAGGAATAATTGAGCACAATGCTCACCTTCCACCCTCAGAGCAGATGGCTTCTACATCTTCTGATCCCTGGCCTTTGATTATGTGTCTTTTCATAGCAGGCTGTAAATTTCCTTCACGTCCTTACCATCGGGCACCAGAGAGGGTCACCTTCACCACCCACACAGGGCGGGGAGACTCAGACAGGCACAGGATGAGGCTCCCAAGCCAGACGGTTTAACGTTGCTTAACAGAGGCCTCTCAAACACACAGGGAAACATCACAGGAACAGAGAAGAGAGAACCACAACAGCAAACCCTCAGCGGTGAGCCTCACATGGTCAGAAGAGAATCGTGCATGTTCTAATTAGAAAGCTATCATTCCCATGACCTGAAATCGTTTCAATGGGCCATTCACCAGTAAGCATGTCACTAATTTATGGTTGTGACTGAACATGGTTAAATGATTCAAGCCATGCTTTCCAACTTTACCACAATTATGTTATATGTATGTATATGTATGTACGTTTTCTCTCAACAAAAATTCAACATTAAACACTTTCTCCAAGAAATTCATATTTCAAGATAATTAGGATATTTGCTTTCCATAGAAGTTGTGTACATTTGCCTTTGCACACATTTGTGTCACCAAACAGAACCTCATCTCTAACTTACATTTCCAGCTAACACTGAGAAAGGCTGACGTGATCTATCAAAGTGCCTTGAGTTTTCAAAGCACTGCAATCATAAAATATGAAGCATTAGATTTCCAAAGGAGAGTATCCTTGTTGTGTCACTCAATAAGCTCATAATAGTTGGACATATGGCAGATCACATAATATAAAAAAAATGGGGTTTTGCATTAGATCTGGGCTTAAATTCTGCATGAGACTTAATCTTGCATAGCCTCAGTTTTTTCATTTGTAAAGTGAGACTAATAACAATATTGAATTATAGATTGACTCTTTATAAGAATCTGTATTTTCTAGTTAAAATCTATTTTGCACCCGGATAGTTAATGATCTAAAACATGGGGGAGTTATTGCAGATTGATCTTTTTCTCACAGCTCACATCCAGGTAATCAACAAATCCTCTTCACTCTACCTGAAACACCCATCCAGAATGTGATCCCTCTGCCCACCTCCGCTGCTGTCAGAGTCACAGTCTTTCACTGCCAGGGTCTCCTGCCAAGCCTGTGCATGGGTCTCCTATTTTTAGTTTATCTCTGCCCCCACTGTCTTTTCTCAACTCAGTAGCCACTGATGCTCCTAAAGCAGAAGTCACGTCCTCTGCTAGAATTCCTGCAGTGGCTCCCAAGCCTTGAAGACCCTACAGGGCTGTGGTGCCCATAGACTCGACTCATCATTTCCTCTTTGTATGTTTTCTCTCACTGAATTAACACCAGTTTTCTAAATGCTTAGCACAATGCCTACTTCACGGTGGGGTGTTCAGGAAATATCAACTGTTATCATCACAAGGACCACTCATGTCATTCTTAGATGAATGTTCTGACCACACCATACCTAGCTCAGTGATTTTGGGAAGATTACTTTAGTGAACCTTAGTTTGATAAAAACTTTCAATGAAAAAACTGAGGATAGCATCACCTGCTCTGCAAGACTCCTGCGAAGACAAAACAAAGCGATGTATGTAAAGAACTAGGCATAGTGATTGGCTCATGGTGAGTGACCAAAGAAATAGGTCTAGACTTCCCTCTCCTTTACAGGAAGGTGTTTTCAGCACATTTTTTTGTAATACTGGACAAAAACTGTTACATAAGTCAGTGAGATAATCAATACACAATGGTATCTACTATTGTTCAGAATTTATTAGCAGATCTGTAGGAAATTATACCTTAAGATTATGCATACATATAATACACGATATTTTATATGTATCCAGCACCAGTATATGAGAAATTTAGCAAAAATTAAAAGGAGAATATACAGTATTATAATTCTCAAATGGAATTTTAGAGTCCACAGGAAGCCCTAAGCTGGAGTCCCCATTTTTTTTTTTTTTTTTTTTTTGCACAAGAGACCTGCTTAATGGGAAACGATTTTTCCATGGACCAGTTAGGTGATGGTTTTGGGATGATTTAAGCACATTACATTTACTGTGCACTTTATTTCTATGATTATTATATCAGTTCCACCTCAGATCATCAGGCATTAGATCCCAGAGTTTGAGGACCCCTGTCCTAAGATATCTTAGAGGAGAGAGGAATTAGAATACAAGAGAGTTTCTCATTTTAACAATGGTAAGCACCTCATTCCTTAACAAGTAAAAGGGCTGAAGCTACACATAACATCATGCAGGATGGGTAACAATTCCTGCAAAAATCAGGTGGGAATAAGTGGCTCAACAGTAAAAATCTGCCTGCAGTGCAGGAGACTTGTAGGAGACATGGGTTCGATCCCTGGGTTGGGAAGATCTCCTGGAGAAGGAAATGTCAACCCACTCCAGTATACTTGCCTGGAGAATCCCATGAACAGAGGGGCCTGGCAGGTTACAATCCATCAAGTCACAAAGAGTTACACATGACTGAGAACAACAACAACTAACTCAGCATTAAATGAACTCACCTAAATTTTCCTAAACTAGAAAACAGACCACATTGAAATAAACATTTGGATATTTACAAACTATAAAAAGGTTGAGAAGAAATGAATATATCCATCTATGTGGTCATATGAATAGCACAATGGCTTACAACACAGTATGTAAGATGCGGAGGAAGCTGCTAAGAAATCCTAATTCAGTCACATAAGTAATTCCAGACACAACGGTTGATTAGGTTTGAAAAATTTTGATAAGACCAAGTAATCTCTTCACCGATTACCACATTGCTCAGACTCTCAAATTAAAACAAAGACCCTACAACTCAACTGCCAATAGGATGATAGTAGCTAGAACCTTTCAACCCAGGCCAACTCTAGACAAAACACCTCAGCTCTTGATCAGACTCCACTGGAAGGTATTTGTCTTCTTTACTGCGTGGGACAGGCCTTAGGCAATGTGCCTGCCAATCTCTGGGAAAGTGAGGAGAAATAATTAGGGGATTTAACTTTATTCCTCTGTTGCCTTTCTCCCAAATCACATCTAAGACAAATGGGTCAAAGGAACAGAAATTCAATTAAATAGAGCAATATTTCTTGAAAACCAACTAGATGCACAGAAAGGAGTCACCCAAGTTTCTGAGCTGGAGGTGAAGTGCTGAGCACAATTTTTGACAAAAAAGACCACAGCAGCACTGAAGGAGGAGCAGGAAGGAGAACAGATGGCAGGAAAGAAAGTCTCAAGACAAGACACAACTTGTTAGTTTTTTCTTCTCTTGTACCAAATATTCTGATTTCTATATTTTCTGAAGAAATCTCCTTAAATATATATGTTCATAAATACAAGACCTGTGATCTTGATTTTTGCAGGAACATGGGCATTCTATTGTTTATTTATTCAGAGGTCACTTTCTATCTTTCTTCCTTGCCTTTTTTTTTTTGGTTGATAAATGCACCAAATAATAATTCATGACAGCCACACAAGCCTTTTGGAATTCATAAAAAATATCTGACATGTGTTATCACATTAACTCTTCAGAGTAGATCCGTGAGGGACTCTGTGCCCAATTTTATGGAGCAGGAGACTGGCCACGTTGGGAGGCCAAGTGCCAAGGGATAAGCAGGGTCAGTGTGATGCCAGACTCGAAGGGGAGCTCTTCCCTCATGGTGATGTGAGGCTGGGCAGCGGGGCTCTGGTTGTCAGTGACTCGGTCACAAGTTTCCTCATGTGGGAAGTCAGTGGTATATGATCACAGGGTCCAACCTGAGGCTTTTTTTTTTCCCTGATTGCCATCATTTCTCACACACACAACAAAGGGATGTGTGAAGCAACAGGCCATTATGAAAGTGCCCCAGTAGGGAGCTGGCCTGCAGATACATATATCATTTAGGCACTTATTTTTCATGCAATCCAGTAAAATAGTGGTGTTTTAAAATACAAGTGATATTTTAAATTTATATATTTTTAAAATATATAAATTTATTTATTTTAATTGGAGGTTAATTACCTTACAATATTGTATTGGTTTTGCCATACATCAACATGAATCTACCCCAGGTATACACGTGTTCCCCATCCTGAACCCCCCTCCCTCTCCCTCCCCGTACCATCCCTCTGGGTGGTCTCAGTGCACCAGCCCCAAGCATCCAGTATCATGCATCGAACCTGGACTGGCGATTCGTTTCTTATATGATATTATACATGTTTCAATGCCATTCTCCCAAATCATCCCACCCTCTCCCTCTCCCACAGAGTCCAAAAGACTGATCTATTAACTTATTCCGGTAGTGTACAATTTGACAGCCACAAAGACCAAGTTAGATGGGGGCATTCATGCAGGGAGACACAGACATGAACGACCTCGGAGTCTAGGGCTTGAGGGCTGGAAGGGACCATAGACAATGCAGCCCCAAGTTCTCTCACAGAAGCCCAGTCATTAGAAAATGTGAGTGCGGATCAAGGAATATGAATCTAGGGAAGAGCAGAGTCCATAACATTCATTCTTCAATGTCACCTAATAATCAATGATTTCAAATATTACTTATTATTGAACCATACACATGTAACGTGATGAAGAATAAAAATCCACATGAATTTTCAAGATTTAACACAAGTTTAAGCTAATTGCAGGCTGCTCTAGGCAAATCTCAAGCCCTCTGGAATTTTATGTTATGTTGCCCTTAGGGGAAGGTAAATGGAAAGATTTCAGAAAAGCTAAACCTTTTCAAAAAGCAGTTGAGTAAAACTTGAGATCCAGACAAGTGAAATGACTCATAGAGATGTTAGAATTCACTATTGCACAAGAGACCATGTCTCTCCTACTTTTTTATAGGATGAGATAATTCATGTCTGAACTGGTTGAGCACTTGGTTGAATTTGTCTGGAGCATGTTAAAGGGATGATGTTGGTTTTCTGGGCATGCCTTAATGATGAACTGCAAACTGAGTGCCTGGAGCAGCAGTTCTCAAGGCCAGAAGTCAGAGATCAAGATGTCAGTGGGGCTTTGCTTCCTTTGAAGGCTGCAGAAAGTATTTGATCTAGACTTCTCCACTGAATTCTGGTAGTTCTGAGCCTTGAGGCAGTGTAACTCCAGTCTTCACATGATGCTATGAATTTTGAATTTTCAAATTCAAAATCATCTTCACATGATGCTTCACACCCTGGCTCTGTGTAGGTGTGTGCGTGCATGGTAATCCACTTTAGTTGTGTCCACCTCTTTGCACCTCTGTCCATTGGGATTCTCCAGGATAGAATATTGGAGTGGGTTGCCATTCTTCCTCCAAGGGATCATCCCAACCAAGGGTTAGAACCCAGATCTTTTATGTCTTCTCCATTGGTAGGAGGTTCTTTACCACTAGAGCCACCTTGGAAACCCATGTTGTGTGTATGGGCCCAAATTTCTCCTTTGTACAAGGACAAGAGTCATTTTGGATTAGGGCTCCAGCCTACCCAGTAGGACCTCATTTTAATGTAACTAATTATATCTGCAATGACCATGTATCCAAGTAAGTTCCCATCCTGAAGTTCTGGGGGTTAGGACTTCACGTGTGCATTGGTGAGGGGATATAATTCAACCCTTTACACAGGTTAAGTCCCTTGTGGCCCAGACTCAATTAGCCAGGTTGTTCTGAGAAATGGTAGGAAGGCTCAAAATCTCTCTGCCTATCACTAGGCTTCCTTAAGTTCAAGATTAAAAAATTCAAAATTCACTGCAACTGCACAGATTTTCAATTTGATATCTTTTCTGTGCAGTCCTAAAGAGTCTATAATTGTTGAGTTTTGTGGTGTTAGGTTAAGATGTGTGGGAGAAGAAAGCAGTGGAGGTTTGAGCTAGCTGCCCATCAGTTCAGTTCAGTTCAGTCAGTCATGTCCTACTCTTTGCGACCCCATGGACTGTAGAACGCCAGGCTTCCCTGTCCATCACCAACTCCTGGAACTTGCTCAAACTCACATCCATAGAGTCGGTGATGCCATCCAACCATCTCATCCTCTGTCATCCCCTTCTCCTCCTGTCATCCCCTTCTCCTCCATAAGAGAGCAGACATCCATTTGCTGGCACTGTATTATCAAAGAAGGCTTCTTTGAGGTCCTTGAATCATTGTGAAATGATAAGCAAGCAATGGAAAAAATCTCAGTCACTCTTGAGCTAACTCATCTTTTATTTCAGGGGGTCAAGACTTAAATTAATTTTCATTGACTATGTATTTCTGTGTTTTTATTGAAGAGGTTAGGTAACTCATTCCAGAAAATGGAACACAGTCTCTAAATACTCAAGACCTGGTGCAGAAGCAGAGTTTAGAGACTGTGCTCCATGTTCTGGCTTCAGTAATGTTTCTGCTTTTGCTCATCTTCACCTGTGCAGATGATATGACTGTTCTCCATGACCTATTCTCTGGCACTGAGTCATGAGGGTCAGCTAGTGAGGGCTACTTTTGTATCTTTCATGAAATATTTCTCCTTTTATTGAAAGTCGGACTCTACCACAAGCAGAATGTGAAAAATGCTACTTCTACTTCTGAGCACAATTAGGGCATTTCCATTCACGATAAACATGCCACCAAGAAATAAGAGGTGTAATTTCAAAGCACTTACTTATACCAATTAGATGTCAGCTCAGTTATGTTTCTATGGTTCTAGGAAACGAGACTCTGAAAAATCATCTCTCAAGATATATTTTCATGTCACACTAAAGTATTTAAATTAACGAAGACTCAGCAATGACCATCATTCAAAGTAAAAGTGATGCTTTGATTCATCAAAGTTGCAATACAGTATTCACAGAAATCCAGGGTAATCTCCTTCTGTCAAGCACAGCTGATGAGCAATCTTAATTCCTCTGGCCATGTCACATAAAATATTCACGGGTCCTGGAGATTAGAACTGGAGCATTTTTGGAAGTCATTTTTCTACTACATATACTCATAGACATTTTTTATAGGTGCCTTTTTAAATTAATTTATTTTATATTTAAGGATAATTGCTTTACAGAATTTTGCTGTTTTCTGTCAAACCTAAACATGAATCAGCCATGCTGCTGCTGCTGCTAAGTCACTTCACTCGTGTCCAACTCTGTGCGACCCCATAGATGGCAGCCCACCAGGCTTCCCCATCCCTGGGATTCTCCAGGCAAGAACACTGGAGTGGGTTGCCATTTCCTTCTCCAATGCAGGAAAGTGAAAAGGGAAAGTGAAGTCTCTCAGTTGTATCCAACTCTTAGCGACCCCATGGACCGCAGCCTACCAGGCTCCTCCATCCATGGGATTTTCCAGGCAAGAGTACTGGAGTGGGGTGCCATTGCCTTCCATAGGTATACATATATCCCCAAAATAATTTTATTTTTGGCTTTGTTGGGTATTCATTGCTGCATGGACTTTACTCTAGTTGCAGTGAGAATTTCCCATGCAAGAATACTGGAGTGGGTTGCATTTCTTTCCACAGGGGCTCTTCCTGGCCCAGGAATCAAATCTGTGTCTCTTGCATTTGCTGCATTGACAGGCAGATTCTTTACCACTGGAACCACCTGGGAAGCCCAGATATTGTAACAAATTCAATAAAGCCTTAAAAACGGCCCACATTAAAAAAAAAATCTTAAAAGCAAGACCTAATTATTAACGATGAGAGTGGCATATTTTTCCTGCTATAGCCAAAATAAGGCAGTGAGCAAGTGGCAGAGCTCTATAGTGACTGTCACACACCAATGATAGTAAGTCCCCTGCATATAGAGGAGCTCTGTTCTGAGTAGGTTCCTAAATCCAACAAGGTTAGCCTAGGCACTCCACTAACACAACTGGCTATATAGGGCTGTACTACAATCGGTTTATAATACTTTTCACACACATATTACATAAAACAATCAAATACACAAAATAAAGAATGCTTTTATCTTACAGTACAGTACCTTGGAAAGTACAGTAGTATAGTACAACAGGTAGCATACGGGGCCAACTTTGCGTCTTTGAAAGTTCGCAACTTGAAGGTTCATGTGCATCGGACTTACTGTACTCTATCCACACTCATTGCTTTTCTGCTCCATTACCTTCCGCAGGTTGCTACAAGAACTCCCTGAGATTAAAATACACTGAAGAGCTGGAATCTGAATCTTTAAGTCATTGATGATTGATCTCTTTAACTGAATGATTTAATCAGGATTCTATTTCCTCTGGGGCTTCCCAGGTGGCGCTAGTGGTAAAGAACCCGCCTGCCAGTGCAGGAGACAAAAGAGAAGAGGGCTCAATCCCTGGGTCAGGAAATTCCCTTGGAGGAGGAAATGGTCACCCACTCCAGTATTCTTCTGGAGAATCCCATGGACAGAGGAACCTGGTGGGCTATGGTCCATAGGGTCTCAGAGTCAGACATGACTGAAGCAACTTAGCATGCACCATCTTCTCTGGATTTTTCAGAGCACAAAAATCAAGGTCTAGTTCTGCTTGCTTTGTGGTAAAAACGGAGTATATCTTCCCTGTCTAAGGGAACCCAAGTTGACACACCAAATTCAGCTCAGAACTGCACATTGGTTCATTGCTACCGTGGACTGGTTATCATTGGTTATTACTGCAGTTTTACCCTGCCACTGGCTCACTGACTAGTAGGACTTCTCTTTCATGCTTTGAAAGGAAAACTGCTATTGGGTATTTCATAACAGCTGCTGAGTGTCTCATCAGTAGCTCTTAAGTACATCTGGTAATAAACCCACAGGACCCAGACTTCTCCCCTCCCTGTGGTGTCTGGTCAGCTTCAGAAGCTCGTTTGTCCCAGGAGTTGAATCAGGAGGAAAGGAAAGAGAAAAAGAGAGGATGGAGAGGGGAAGCAGGCTGAGCCCTAGGCCAGGTGGACACCAGGACTGAGGTCATGGCCATGGTGATGGCCACAAGGACTCAGAGCTGGACAGGAGGCCTCCAGCCCTGCTTTCAACCTTCACTGCTTCCTCTCAAGTCCCAGTACTTTTCTTGTTCTCGGCCCTTCCTCATGTGAACAGTTTACCTCTCAAAGCAAACAGAATTCTTGATGTGAAATGCCAATAGGCATGACATTCAGAGATAAGCAAAAGTATTGCACAGTTTGATCACTGAGTCAGATGAGTTGACAGCAAATTTCAGAGAAGAGCTTCATATCAGCCAAGGCTTTGTCCATTCCTTGTCCAGTACTTTGTCCATTCTGGATTTGAAAGTTCTTACTCTTGTAACCCATACTGTAGCCCACCAGGCTCCTCCATCCAAGAGACTTATCAGACAAGAATACTGGAGTGGGTTGCCATTTCCTTCTCCAGGGGATCTTCCTGACCCAGGGACTGAACCCGGGCCTCCTGCGTTGCAGAAGGACTCTTTACCAGCTGAGCCACCAGAGAAGCCCATAACAAATTTACCACTATATGAGTGGAAGTTAAGACTTTATGGAGTTTTTATATGTTGTAATATTTCTTCAAATAAATCTCTCCTATTAATTAAAAAAAAAAGATGGAAAAAAAGGAGCTTTACACCGGCAATACCACTCAATGCTAATTTTGTAAAGAAAAAGGAAAACTGTAGAAAGGCTATGGAAAAACTCACAGAGTACAGCCCATCATTAGTAGTGGAGATTCAGATCCCTGAGCTGCCCAAGTTCAAGGCCATCCTCCACACTGTGTCCTACATGAATCTGAATCCCTTCTTGGAATTCAGTTCAGTTCAGTTCAGTCGCTCAGTCGTGTCCGACTCTTTGCGACCCCATGAATCTCAGCACACCAGGCCTCCCTGTCCATCACCAACTCCCGGAGTTCACTCAGACTCACGTCCATCGAGTCACTGATGCCATCCAGCCATCTCATCTTTGGTTGTCCCCTTCTCCTCCTGCCCCCAATCCCTCCCAGCATCAGGGCCTTTTCCAATGAATCAACTCTTTGCATGAAGTTGGCCAAAGTACTGGAGCTTCAGCTTCAGCATCATTCCTTCCAAAGACATTCCAGGGTCAATCTCCTTCAGAATGGACTGGTTGGATCTCCTTGCAGTCTAAGGGACTCTCAAGAGTCTTCTCCAACACCACAGTTCAAAAGCATCAATTCTTCAGCACTCAGTCTTCTTTACAGTCCAACTCTCACATCCATACATGACTACCTTTTCTTGGAATTAGTCCCAGAATAATTACCTCTGGGGAATTAAAATAAAAGTGCTTTTTATTTTCCTCTCAATATTTCTCTAAATATTCCACCTAGTCAAGGGTATGGTTTTTCCAGTAGTCATGTATGGATGTGAGAGTGGGACCATAAAGAAATCTGAGAGCTGAAGAATTGATGCTTTTGAACTGTGGCATTGGAGAAGACTCTTGAGAGTTCCTGGGACTGCAAGGAGATCCAACCAGTCCATCCTAAAGGAAATCAGTCCTGAGTGTTCATTGGAAGGACTGATACTGAAATTGAAACTCCAATACTTTGGTCACTTGATGAAAAGAAATGACTCATTTGAAAAGACTGTGATGCTGAGAAAGATTGAAGGTGGAAGGAGAAGGGGATGATAGGGATTGGATGGCATCACTGACTCAACAGACGTGAGTTTGAGTAAACTCCAGGAGTTGGTGATGGACAGGGGTCCTGGCGTGCTGCAGACCATGGAGTCACACAGAGTCAGACAAGACTGAGCACCTGAACTGAACTGAAATATTTCTCTATCGTTTTTAAACTCTCTAAAAGGAAGCATGTATTACTTTATAGTTAGAAAAATGACATTATTTAAATATAAAATCCAGTAGAAGTTATCAACACGTCATACTTGCTTTCAAGGCTTCCTCTGAAGGAGACACCCAAGAGTGGTTATGTGGTTTTCTGATGCCATGTGAACTCAGAAGATTCCAGTTAACACTGAAGTTTGTGCCACCTGGAAGTTAAGACCCAGTTCAAGATTTGGTTTTGTGGTTGCAACTGCTTCTCAAACCCTGTTTACTCATTTCACAGGTAGTTGACATACCAGGAAAGCTTTGAGACAACCTTGTCAAGAACATTACTCAGCCATAAAAAGAAGGAATGAACTTGGATCATTTGTAGGGACATGGATGGACCCTGAGTCTGTCATATAGAGTAAAGTAAGTTAGAAAGAGAAAAATAGATACTGTGTATTAATGCATATATATGGAATCTAGAAAAATGGCACAGATGAACCTTTTTGCAGATGGGAACAGAAATGCAAAAATAGAGAGTGGAATGTGGACACGGGCTGGGGAAAGGGGAGGGTGGAATGAATTGACAGAGTGAGGGACATACACATAGCTGATTCACTTTGTTGTACAGCAGAAACTAACACAACATTGTAAAGGAATTATAACTCCAATTTAAAAAAGAAATGCCTTAGAGGACCCAGTGGAAATGGATTTAACCCAGTATCAATCATGGGCTTCCCAGGTGGCGCTAGTCATAAAGAACCCACAGGCCAAGAACCTATCGCTCCACACAGGAGACAGATGTGTGATATGTGGGTTCAATTCCTGGGTCAGGAAGATCCCCCTGGAAAAGGAAATGGCAACCCACTCCAGTATTCTTGCCTAGAAATCCCAGGGACAGAGGAGCCTGGGGGATCTCCTGGGGGGGGGTCTATGAGGTCGCAAAGAATCATGACACAACTTAAGTGACTTGGCAAACATGCACAATCACAGAGAACATCTAGACCCAAACCGTTAGGGGCAACTGAGTCCAGAAATTGTCAGAAAATCTTTTCAGTTTTCAAATCATAATGTTTCGTCATTTGACTGCAAAGGTAACAGAGGGAAACAACTATTATCTTTGCCCGTAGTATTCTCACAGGCTGAATCTTCCTTCTAGTTATTTTCAACTGGTTTATTTGCTATTCAACTAGGAAATTCTAGAGATGCTTAGAATTCACTCATAATATTCTAAGAAAAAAGTCTGGTAAATTCTAAGAAAAAATACTCTCTCTCAGACCTTACTCAATCCCTTTGCCACCACTTGTTGCTTCTGTAAACTCTGCCTCATGGAGTTCCAGAGAACATCTCTAAATGGCTAATGCTATGATTAGTTTTCTCTTTAATTTCCCCACCTGTTTACAGGAAGCCTCACGTTACCGAGAGAACAGGCTGTTGCTAAGGAACGAGGTGGCTGTCAGAAACTTGGAGCTTCAAACCTGCTGATGAAATTGCTCTTTGGGGAATCTTAGCTCATCACATAGGATCACTCAGGGAGTTGTTAATGATGGTGACATGCAGTGCCCCCCACTTAAAATCCCATAGCCAGTGCTTCTGTATGTGGTGATAACAGTATTCTTGGCTTATAACACTTTGCCAATAACTCTGTGTCTGTTATCAAACACTCTGTCATCAAAGTGTGTCTATGAAATGAGCAAAGTAGCTATATTTGGCTCATTTTCATTCAGAAAAATGTTTAAAATGATGCAAAGAACCATTAAAAAAATAAGATACAAAATTATCCACTGTTAAGTATCCATTGAATAAAATACTCTTAACTAGCTTGTGCTTCTTTTAAGATTCTTTAAAGATTTACTGGGAAAGCTTTGTAACTCAAGCACTGCATCCTTGCATTTCAAAAATATGTAACAGTTTTATAAACTACACTGTTCATCTCCAAGACAAATGAACACAGTCAAGGCTTCTCATCCACTGTCCTTTTCAACAGCCAGGCTCCTGTGTACTGGGCAGTGGCAATGCCTATGGCATGTGATTGTTCTGACAAGCAATAAAGAATGAGCATACCAGCTAATGAGATTCTTGGTTGGAAGGTTTGACACCATGTTCTAGAACCCACGACTGCCCTGGGCTTCCCTGATAAACATGAAACGGAAACTGGTGACTCATGGACTTTCTAAAGGAAAGTCGAAAGAATCAGGTTATTTGGTCATTTATTTGCTCCCTCTCACTTAACTGGAAAAACCAAGCAGTTCAAACAAAATCTGCTTAATTCAAATAAGAAGTGGTAAGCAGGATTCGAGAATCAAAGGCTGCCTGAAAACAGTAGGTTAGGAAGAGTGAGTTGGCCTTTCCATATTCCTGATACCGTGTATGCTCACTGAAGTGTTGAGTCTGTTGATATGGCTAAAGGCAATGGTGACTGTCCAAGAGGGAAAATATGTATTACTGATAAAATATTAACCCAAATATAATATGGAAAATGTTTACCTTGTAGTAATCAAAGAAGCAAAACATATATTTTATCCTACTGTTACTAAAACATTAACCACAAATGTAAATAATTTTTATCAAAGGTGTTACACTGCTGTTTTTCTTTTTAAATAACAGCAACCATTATTAATAGTAGGTAATGACTTCAGAAAATAGTCTTATTCATCATTAAAACAGGCAGCTCTTCTATATGATCAAGGATGGCAAACAGTAGTCACATATTTACATATATGCTGCTGTCTTTATATAGAGGCTAATTCATGTACCTCTGATGTGCATTTTCCCATTAAAAAAAGAACAAAATTTGCATTTATGGATGGTTAGAGCTGTGCAAAGCACAGCTTTAGGTAGCAACTTTCTCTGTATCCCTCAACCGTTTCCTTTCTTCCTCACACTTTCAGAGTTTTTTTTAGTTGTTTTTTTTTTTTCTTGATGTGGGCCATTTTCTAAGGTCTTTATTGAATTTGTTACTATATATATATTTATATATATATATATATATATTTTTTTTTTTTTTTGTTTTTTT
>SJXQ01002117.1:18642-31022 GCA_006408695.1 Aepyceros melampus
TATATATATATATATATATATATATATATATGTTTTACGTTTTTGGTTTTTTGGCCATGAGGCATGTGGGATCTTAGCCCCCCAACCAGGGATCGAACCCACATCCCTGCATTAGAAGGCAGTCTTAAGTGCTGGCCCACTAGGGAAGTACCTCTTCTTTAGAGTTTCGATGATGCCTGCTTACATAGCTGCTCTACAAAAGCACCAATCCCTGGAAATTTATGATCAGAAACAGATATTTGCTAAATGCAGTTTTGAAAAAATTAGTAAACTTGATATTTTGTTTTGTTTTGTTTGCTAAAGTGAAACAATTTCAAGTTGAGAGATGATATTCAATGTGGATGCAGAGAGAAGTGTGATGGGACACAGATCATAGGATCAGGAAGGGAAGATTGGTAGCTTTGGGTACTTACTATACAATTGATTAAATTATTCAATTTGTGAAACCATAGAAGCATTGCTTGTGTAACTTTTGGAAAATAAATAATGAAACTGATCAAATGGAATATGTTGAGCTTTACACTTCATCCACACTTTAAATGGAAATTTCCATGCATCCTCAGTCATGTCCAACTCTATGAGACCCCACAGACCCTGCCAGGTTCCTCTGCTCATGGGATTGCCCAGGCAAGAATACTGGAGTGGGTTGGCATTTCCTTCTCCAGGGGATCTTTCCAGCCAGGGATCAAACCAACATCTTCTAGGTCTCCTGCATTGCAGGAAGATTCTTTACCTGCTGAACATGCTATTTATGACTCAAGAGGAAAGGTAAAACACCCCCAAAGTTGACTTTCTATGATTAGAATAAACTCTATAATAGCTAAATTCAGACTAGTAATGGTAAAAAGATCCAAAACATTAGGTTGATTTAAATCAAATTAAAATATGCTAACCAAATAGTTTGACATTTAGATGGGGAGAAAAACATTTTGATAGGAAGAATGATGGCAAAACAAAGCATTTCTGAAGAACAGTTTGTTTACTGACTCTTAAGAATGCAGTTAAAACAACTCTAAGTCAGGGCTGACATGAATGAGCTGCCTGATGACTGCCTCTAGGAAGTGTGGTTTGTCCTTATTGAGAGTCATTTCTGCCCACGTCCCCCACATCCAGCCTGTTTTTGGAAGTTGATGTGGCTGTACTGGAAGTATGTGCTACACAGGGAAGGGAAAAGCCTTCCCTGGACTCAGTTTTCTAGAGCATAGTCATTTGCAACCATAGATTCCAAGAAAAAACCGCTCCAAGCAGAGTTTAAAAGGAGAATGGATGGTCAAGCCCCTGATGCCTGCGTCACATCTCTCCACCATTTCCTAGTACTCTCCTGATAATCAAAGGGTCTTCTACCAAAACTGCCTCTCTCTGACATTAAAGAGGAGAAATAACAGGCAGAACCTTGCTAGCATGCTGAGGCCTACTAAGCACATTCGATTTTTTATTTTTCACTCTAAGGGGATGAATGTTTTCGAGCTGTGGTGCTGGAGAAGACTCTTGAGAGTCCTCTGGACTGCAAGGAGATCAAACCAGTCAATCCTAAAGGAAATCAACCCTGAATATTCATTGGAAGGAATGATGTTGATGCTGAAGCTCCAGTCCTTTGACCACCTGATGGGAAGAGCTGACTCATTGGAATAGATGCTGATGCTAGGAAAGTTAAAGGCACAAGAAGAAGGTGGTAGCAGAGGATGAGATGGTTGGATGGCATCACCAACTCAATGAATGTGACTCTGAGCAAACTCCAGGAGGTAGTGAAGCATGGGGAAACCTGGTGTGCTGCAGTCCATGGGGTCACAAAGAGTCAGATACAACTGAGTGAACAACAGCAACAGCACCTCACTTCATCTGCTTCAGAGGTGGGGACCTGACCCTTGTTGCCCACGGGCCCTGGGACACCCCCGTGACAGATTCTAGTAACTCAGAGGGTTCAGCTTGACAGGGAGGACCTGACCCAGAGTGGACCTGGGCAATAGGCAGCGCTTCCAATACGGCAGTGGGTTAGTGAGGACTCCATGAAAGGATCACATCAAATCACACTAAAAAGCAAGGAAAGGACCAAGCACAGTATCTTCACATTTTGTGGGGTTCTAAATCTTTCGTATGTACATTGCGAAGCAAAACAAAACTAGAACGGAAAATTTCATAATGTTGCTAACAACCATTTCCATGAGTCTGTGAATTTTATAATTCTTCACTGGATAAAATTATGGTCTTGCACTTCCACAAAATAAGCCACACTTCACCACCAACCATTAGCAGCCCCATCACCAACTTCAAGTCATCAGATTTGGGCATAAATCTGAAGAAAATCATAATTTGAAAAGAAACATACACTCTAGTGTTCATAGCAGCATTATCTACAGGAGGCAAGACAGATGAATGGGTAAAGAAGATGTGGTCTGTATATAACAATGGACTATTACTCAGCTATAAAAAATGAAGTAATGCCATTTGCTGCAAAATGAATAAACTTGGAGATTATCATACTAAGTAAAGAAAGTCAGAGAGAGAAATACAAATATCATATGATATCACTTACATGTGGAATTTTAAAAAACGGTACAACTGAACTTATATCCATAGACCCACAGACAAAGAAGAGAAACTTATGGCTTCCAAAGGGGAAAGAGGAAGAGGGATGAATTAGATTAGAAGTTTGGGATTTATAATAGCTTGAAAGGGGAAAGAATATGATATCTATATATAAACTGAATCACTTTGCTGTACACCTGAAACCAACACACTGGAAATCAACTGTATCTCCATAAATTATTTTTAAATAAATAAAAGGTACCAGATTTGAAGCCTAGTTTCTGAGGAAAAGACTTACACACAGAAAGGCGTTCTCTGCAATGAGAAGAGGGAGGCAGGCAGGTCACAAAATTTTGCAGTAAGAGACTGTGTGCTTGGACAAGAGCATCAGCCTAACAGTTTTCCTTCCAATGCAACTTGATCCAGTGACTGCAGATGAGAAGAAATTTGTGCATCCATTCTATCCTGAATGAATTCTACTCTATCTTACAAAAATGACTGAGTCTATTTCTCTTCATTTCTATCATTTCACAAACAGGACACCTGCTCAGTGTGGCTACCTGCTATGCACGGCAGACACCACGCATGTAGACAGACAAGTCAACCTATATCTTACATCTACTACTGTAGGCTGTTGCAAATGTGGGCATGGTGTGCTGTTCCGGAGCCCCAGCTGTCAGAGATGGTGAAGTCTAATGATCTTCAAGAGCTGTAGGACAATGGGTAGAGGAGAATGTACTTCAAGTTGCATAATTCCACGGTCATCTTACTCCACCAAGGGCAAGTAGATCTCAGGTTTCCTATAATGGCACATTTTTAGGGAAGCATCAGCTACTGGCTACTTGGTTAATCAGAAACGGAAAGAGTCATCCATTTGTTAATCTGTACTTTTGCATATCATCCTTAAATCTCACTGCCTATTTCATCTTTTTTTTAAACTTAAAAATATTTATTTGGCTGTATCAGATCTTATTTTCAGAAAGCACATAAGATCTTTTAGTTGCAGCAAGTAGCATTGATTCGACGGACACGAGTTTGAGCAAACTCCAGGAAATCGTGAAGGACAGAGACGCCTGGCATGCTGCAGTCCGTGGGGTCACAAAGAGTTGGACGTGACTAAGTGATTGAACAGCACCAAGTGTGGGATCTAGTTCCCTGACCAGGTATAGAATCCAGGACCCCTGTATTGGGAGCAAGAGTCCTAGCCACTGGACCACCAGGGAAGCCCCCATATTTTATCTTTGTCAATTGAATTTATACTATTTTACAGCTACACACTTGAGGAGAAATAGTGCCCTAACCTCCCTGTTCATGCTTGGGTAGCGTCTGTCCGTTACACCCATTTGCAGCACAACCACAGTCCTAACGGCAGCTCTCAGACCAGCAGGGAAGGGACCCGAGAGCTTCCAGCCTCCCCAGTGCTTGCCCATTTCCTCCAAAACTTCTAACAAGTATGAATTGTTCCCATGTTCCTCTCTTCTACCTTTGTCTCACCACCTCTTCCTTTTATCTCTCACTCCTGTCTGTCTTCCTGGCATCCTTCTCTACTTTACCCAGCTCATTTCCCTCTTTGTCTATTCTTCTGTCTGCCATTAATACTACTAAAATCCATCCTGTGCAGAGAGGTGTAGTTCTCAACAACAAAGAACATGGAGCATTGGAGGAAACAGTGAGGACATCTCACCCAGATAACACACCGTCTCTAAGATGCAGTTTGCCCCAGGATGAAAAGAGGTGGGTGCCTCAGGGACACCTTGTCGAGACAGGAGTCAAATTGCTGCCCCCAAACACATATGCAGGCTATTGACATCAGAGTGCAGGAACCACTGTGGTTAGGGGAATTAAATCCATCTTAGAAACAAATAACAATCTAAGGACCAAAAACAGGCATATGTGTATTGAAAAACAATAGAGATAATACAAGAGAAATAGCATATTTAAAAGTAGAATTTAAAAATCATAAAATGTGTGTAACAATGAAGAAAACATAAGTACAGTCAAAAATATTCCTACTGTTCTCCAGGAACCAGATCACAGATTGGAAGAGGAAACAGAAGACAGTCCGTAAATTCTGGAGGCTTTAGTCTCAAAACTGTGAGGTAACCAAGCCGTAAGAGCCTGTGTACAGAATCCATATGGCAACCCGGGAACAAGTGTGTAAGCAAAGACAGGCGTCAGCTGGGCACCAGCCAGCAGGCATGCGTTTTTCTTAAAAAAAAAAAAAAAAAAGCCTTTGAAAAAATAAAAGCAACCCTTCTGAAATGATGTGAGAAACAGTGGCAAGTACAAAGAAAATCCAACAAATATGGTCAACCTTACTCCTCACTCCTGGAGGGCCATCTGAGAGCTCTCTGCCATCACCGCTATCCTGCCTGCTCTATTTACAATTCCCAAATCGCCTTCCTCCCACCTCTGGCGTCACAGACTCAGGCAGCAGTGCAGGGCTTCATCATCCCAAGGAAAGTGAACACGGTTGTCTCCTTAATTTGACCACCTCACACTCCTCTTAAACCATAGAGCGTTGATAGAACACTGGATTCGTTAAGAAAATGCCAAAGGCTCCAACCTAATCAGAAAATCAGAGTTAAAACAGCGTGGCATTTCTGAATGTTTGTTTTCTCCTCTTGACATTGCATAAAACTGGTAGAGATTTCAATGAACAACAGTCAAGACAGCCCCGGTTGCATCAGTGCATATTCTAATACAATGTGGCACTTTCTAACACTGTAAAGAGGATTAAAAATTACCAACATTCAGTTGAATATGAAAGCAGTTTTTTTTTTTTTCTTTATAAGATACCAAGGGGCTTGAGAGCAATTTGCTTTCATTCTTTTTTTCTCTCTTGTACTAGGAAATGTGATGTAAACACGTGATGTGTGTTTAATACCAGTGGTTATTAAACCATCCCTAAATGAGTTGACGGATAGAGCTTATTAAACCCAAGGTGTCCTTCTCCATGAGCCCTCTGAGGGGAGGGAAATAGCTATGATTTTAGTGAAAAGATGTCCAGTGGGTCACTTGGTCATCTGATTCCAGAACAGTGGTACATACATGGTTTGTGAAGGGACAGGGGAAGAAGGATGAAACAGTCTTTTTAAGAAGAGGCCATGTGCTGAATTTATTGGTATTTTTTCCTTAAAGAGTGAGTTCTCAGACTTTATTAAAATCTAGAATTTCAATACTTAACAATTGCATCCCTCTCCTAGTTCTCATATAATATAGCAGAAACTGTTCTGCCATTCTGAAATAGGAAATAACCTTCTCTGAAAATATCAAATGATTGCAAGTAATACCATTTCTAAAGCAACAGTTTTTAGTGGTGTTTCAAAATTTTTAATTAATTTATTTTTTAAATTGAAGGATAATTGCTTTACAGAATTTTGCTGTTTTCTGTCAAACCTCTATATGAATCAGCCATAGGTATACATACAACCCCTCCCTTTAAACCTCCTTCTCAGCTCCCTCCCCATCCCACCCCTCTAGATTGATACAGAGCCCCTGTGTGAGTTTCCTGGTAATGTAAGTTCCCATGTTACTCTTTCCATACATCTCAGCTTCTCCTCCCCTCTCCTCATGTCCATAGTCTATTCTCTATGTCTGTTATTTTAAAATGGTCATTTCATTAGCTATATACTCCATTACTTTTTAACTTATAATTTTGAAAAAACACAAAGAAACACAAAAAATGATAGTTTCATGTGTAGCATACCTCTCACTGAACCCTGCCACTTGATAACAAGGTACCACTTGGTCTGCATCACTTCCTCTTTTTCTCTCTCTAATAACAAACATTACTGTTTTTGCTGCTGTTCTACAATTTAAAAGTAAGTCACATAGATGATGTGACTTTGCCCCTAAACATTTAACATTATCTTCTAAGAATAAAGACAGACTTTTACGTATTATGGGACAATGGCCAATTTTAGAAAATTCAAATTCAACTGTAAATGCCTTTGAATTGAATAACTTATAAATGGGAGTGTCACAAAACTCCAACCACAGGTTAAAATACCTTTCCTTATTTGTATAGTCTTTCCTGACTTGTCATTGCAAGGAACTAAACAGAGAAAGAGCTTCATGAGGGCAAAGAGTGTCTTGCTTATTCCCAGGCGCTCCTCACAACTAAGACACACATACAGAGTGCTCATTGACTTTAAAAATTATGCTTCAGGAACTTCTCTGGTAGTCTATGGTTAAGACCCCATGTTTTGAAAGAGGGGGGCACAGGTTCAATCCCTGGTCAGGGAGCTAATATCCTTCATGTCACATGGTGCAGCCCCCATCCCCCAAAAAGTGTATGTAAACAAACAAAAAACAATTATGCTTCAAGTCGTGTCTAATGACTCTTAAGTACCCCGTGGGTCTAGAGAAATAGATGAAGCTATTGTTGACTATGTTTAACATCGATAAGGTTGACAAGACCCATATATTTGGCAACACGGTCATTTCTTTGAACATTAATATTTTTTCTGCCACAGAAAACCCTCAAACACTGCCCTAATCCTGGGTTTATTTTGAAAAGTGCTTGACATGCACATTGTTGATTTGGATTTTTTTACACCCAGTGGAAACACCCAGTGATAAAGCTGGTTATCCTTTTTAGGCTGATTACAGGATCACTGAATTGTTTATCCTTTCATCTCCCCTCACTGTCAAAAAGAAAAAAAAAAAAAATCTTACAAAAAAAAAGCAAGACTCTCCAAACTGACTTCTATTAAAATTAATTTTTTAATAACTGCTTGGTTTTATCACTACTTTCCCAAATGCTAATTAATTCTAACTCTAAACTACGTAATTATAATACTTGTGCTGAAATACAAATTATCTGGTGCCCCTGGGGTGAACAATTTAGAATATATTTCATGTTCCATTCAGCAATTCCGGAGACCACGGAGACAGCATGGCAGCCCTCCGGCTGGCGACCCTCCCCCCATGCTCCCCATGCCTGGTTCTTCCTGGTTCTTCCAGGAAGACAGGAACGGAGCTGACAGTTGGCATCCTAGGTTAATGCCTCTCTCCGTGGAGCTGGGAGAAACGGTGGACGCCAAGTTATTTTTGGCCAGGCATGGAAACGCACAGAACCTTCAGGAGCCTTCATTTAGTCAGTGGCCTAAGTGGCCGCCGATACACCTGCAGAATGGGAATTGACGTTACCATGGAAATAGAACAACTCTTTCTGGTTCTGTCAAAATGCATCTCCATCTGCGATCAGGCGGGGGTCAGAAAGGAAAGAAACACTCGCCCCAGGAAGAAAACAGAGATAGGGGGCTCGGCAGGCAGCACTCTACAGTGCTGAAGTCCAGCCGGCTTTTCCACATTCACACACACTGCTACCTTTAGAGTCCAAATCTCCCCCTTTCTTTGTTTCATTAGACAATAGCTAATCAGAGTGCCTTGTTTTTTCTTCCAGCCTCAAACCAGTGTTCGCAGGGCTGCCACATAACCTCCTTAGGGGTCTGGTTCCTCCACTGTCATGCCACTCAGATGATCGCTGAACCCGTGAGGCTAATGTTCTGTTCTCAGTCTTAATGGGCCCTAATTATGAGCCCATTCTGTAGGGTACCTGAACAAAAATACCACAATTTAAACACAAGAAAATAGGGCCTGGAGCATAAGAACAGCACATAACTAGGGGCCTAGAAAGGAACCAGGTGACCTCCGTGTGCCCTGGGTTGCAGTTCCCTGGTGTGTCTATGGGCCTGCAGGCCTGCGCTGGCCCAAGCTTAGTTCTGAGACAGGAGGAGGCTGGTCTGAAGCCTGCTATCCCTGCCACGGGGCCTGCCTCCAGCCTCTGTCCCTGGGGAGTTGTAGCTACCAGCCTGATCCTGCTTTTGGCCTCGGTCCAGCCCACGGGCCTCACCTTAAATTGCCACCTGCTTGGTCATGCACACCACACGGTCCCAGCCTCAGCCTTCAGGCCTGGCCTCTGGGACCCGCAGTCTGCTGGCCCAGCCCTGGGCTGATGAAGTCTGCTTGGTGTCCAGAGATTCTAGTACTTCATGCAGAGAGAGGGCACACCCATCATGCAGAGACCCAGGGAAGGGCGTAGAAGCGCAACAGTGGTGTTGCTGGATATGGTGTGAACAACAGGCTCTCCAATTCAGTAGGAGTCTCTGTGTGTGCATTCTAGTGAACCCACAGCACGGAAGGACATCACCCTGGTGTCCGACCATTTGCGAGACACGCCAGAGGCCCAAGTCAGGAGTGAGGCGCAAGCTCAGTCATCAGCTGACCTGGGGCAGCCAGTTGGTTACACAGCCTTGCCGAGCATTTCATGTGTGTTGACACTGAAGCTTCACCCTTAAGTACATACCATCACCTCCTAAAATGTCTATGAGAGGATACATCATCGAATTTTAGGAAGAAAATCCATGCATCATGCTATTTATGAATCTGATAATTCAAGACTATGTTCTGGTTGCTTCTCATTTTATCCCTCCTAGATATGTGTCTATATGTGGTGGTTAGTTTTATGCCAGTGTGCCCAGACTCCAGTACCCAGTTACTTCATCAAATGCGAATCCAGAGGTTGCTGTGAAGGTATTTTGTAGATGTGATGAACATTTACAGTTGACTTTATTGTAAGGAGAGCATCCATGATGCGATAGGTGGATTTTATCTGGTCAGTTGAAGCCTTTTAGAGAAAACACTGAGTTATCCAAAGAAGAAATTTTACTTAAGACTGTAGTCTTAAGTAAGTCCCTGCTGGTCCAGTGGCTAAGACTCCATGTTCCCAGTGCAGGGGGCCTGGGTTCAATCCCCGGTGGAGGACTAGATCCCACACGCTGCAACTAAAGAGTCCACATGCTGCAACTAAGACCCAGTGAAGCCAAATATATAAACGTCTAAAAAAAAGAATAAATGCACCTAATTTTTTTTAAGACTGTAATTACAAATCCTGCTTGAGTTGTCAGTCCCATGATCACATAAGCCAATTCTTAAAATCATTCTTTCTCCTCCTCTCTCTCTATATGGGCTTCCTCAGTGGCTCAATGGAAAAGAATCCACCTCCATTGCAGGAGATACAGAAGACTTGGATTCGATCCCTGGGTCGAGAAGATCCCTCAGAGGAGGGCATGGCAACTCACTCCAATATTCTTGCCTGGAGAATCCCATGACAGAGGACCTTGGCAGGTTATAGTCATAGTGTCACAAAGAGTCAGACACGATTGACGCAACTGTGTGTATGTGTGTGTATATGTATGTATGTATATATAGGTTTCCCTGGTGGCACGGTAGTAAAGGATCCATGTGGGTCAGGATACCTGGGTCAGAAAGATCCCCTGGAGAAGGAAATGGCAGCCTACTCCAGTCTTCTTGTCTGAAGAATTTTCATGGACAGAGGAACCTAGCGGGCTACAGCCCATGGGATCACAAAGAGTTAGATGCTACTGAGCATGAACACAGCTACAACCAACTGCAACCGTGTGTGTGTGTATGTGTGTGTGTGTGTAAAGCTAAATGGATGTCATTGCTGCTGCTGCTGCTGCTAAGTTGCTTCAGTCGTGTCCGACTCTGTGTGACCCCATAGACAGCAGCCTGCCAGGCTGCCCCATCCCTGGGATTCTCCAGGCAAGAACGCTGGAGTGGGTTGCCATTGCCTTCTCCAATGCGTGAAAGTGAAGTCACTCAGTCATGTCCGACTCTTAGCGACCCCATGGACTGCAGCCCACCAGGCTCCTCCATCCACGGGATTTCCAGGCAAGAGTACTGGAGTGGGGTGCCATTGCCTTCTCCGAAATGGATGTCACTAGGTTCCAGCAAATACATTTTCTATGAAAGTGTTTCAAAATCTAACACTGCTGACAAAAACTTAAAAGCCTTATGTATGTTTATAATTTTACTGGTTTCTGAGGAGGTGGGGGACACCAACAGTGAACTGAAAATAGATGAAAGAGTATATCGTGTGTATATAAAGCATGGCACATAATGACATTGAGTTAGCACAAGCTGAAATGGGCTGTTTGTTAGCTTCTAACAGACTCTGATAAAATCAGATTGCAAGAGACTCCAGAACCAGCTTCTCTCTGTGTAGACCCCACAATCCCGACTGCATCTAGAACAGTGGTTTTCAGCCCTTCAGAGGATATTTGGTAAATATTCGGGGCTACTTTTACTCATGACTGGAAGTGGGAGAGTGGATGATACTGACATCTAGTGGGTAGAAGCCAGGGGTGCTGTGTGGTGTCCTAAAATCACAGGACAGCCCTCCTATCCCCCAAGAACGAAGGATCATCCAGCCCAAAACCGCTAGTGTTGAGGCTGAGAAACCCTTCCCTCTTCTAGACCAAAACTAGGCATACAGTGTGTCCTCTCCACGGGGATGTGTTTATTGAAGTGAAGAGGGAGCTGGAACTCTAGATTAAAGCAAGGCAATATTTCCCTGGTGGCTCAGTGGTAACGAACCCACCTGCAGTGCAGGAGCCATGGGAGATGCAGGCTCGATCTCCTGGTCAGGAAGGTCCCCTGGAGGAGGAAATGGCAACCCACTCCGGTATTCTTGCCTGGAGAATCCCATGGACAGAGGAGCCTGGCGGGCTACAGTCCATGGGGTCACAAAGAGTCGGACATGACTGAAGCAACTTAGCACACACGCACAATGCTCGTCAGTCAGCAGAGAGAAAGCTGGTGTCGAGCCGGAGTGCAGATCAGAGCTGGGCAAACAAAGCCTGTCACAGCCCTGTGACCACACGCTAACCTAAATCAATGAGAAGAGGGAGAGCGATGCAATTTGTTCCACTTGATTACAATTCATTTTGCTGGACAGGGAAGTCAGATTTGATGTTCGCTATCATCAAGCACCAATCCTACAAAATGTATTTCATAAGAACGCGATGTCATTTTCAATGCTTTCATTAATTTGATTTTCCCCTTTGAAAACAATAAATATCGATAACTAAATCTAAGTCACGTTATCACTTTGGGTTCCAGTGCCTCCGTTTAGAAAGTGGAGAGTCCTATGTGGTAAGTCTTTTCAAACTGCAGTTCAGGAACCCTTGCTGGTGCATGACAGTCATTTTCCCTTGAAAAGGAAAGAGCTGACTTCTAGCGTTGGTTGTAAGCAAACGCATTTTGCTTTAGGAAAGCATTAAAACTCTGTATCTGAAGAGTGTGTTTAGGCAAGGGCTCCGAGGACTCAGATGCCAGTAGCTGGCAGTGGAGAAATGTCCTTGTTTTCTTTCATCTGTTCTCCATACATATTGCCACTCAGCCGCCCAAGTTAGGAACAGCCTGGTAATCTTGCAGTTCAGGAACCCTTGCTGGTGCATGACAGTCATTTTCCCTTGAAAAGGAAAGAGCTGACTTCTAGCGTTGGTTGTAAGCAAACGCATTTTGCTTTAGGAAAGCATTAAAACTCTGTATCTGAAGAGTGTGTTTAGGCAAGGGCTCCGAGGACTCAGATGCCAGTAGCTGGCAGTGGAGAAATGTCCTTGTTTTCTTTCATCTGTTCTCCATACATATTGCCACTCAGCCGCCCAAGTTAGGAACAGCCTGGTAATCACGGTTGGGAGGGCAGAATCCAAGTGTAATTGTCACATGAGCATGAAGTCAGTAAATCAACAAAAAGATAACACTCAGTGAACAATGAACACTGAAGGGCAAGTCAGTTTATGTTTAGATTGCACAGAGCAATCCTTTTTCTGGTTTAATTCATAAAGAACTCAAAATATAAGATACTTTTTTGAAGCTTGCATAATGGAAAAAGTAATATTACATATATCTTTAAGGGTTTCTACACATATATAAGCATTTTTACCTAGAGTTAAGATTTTTCATCTGCATGTGTCTCTGTGTGTGACTAACAATCAGTACAAACTCTTGGTATATGATGTCAGCTAAGCAAAGAATCTGAA